>JALCCF010000023.1:0-256465 GCA_023212605.1 Moesziomyces parantarcticus | reverse complement strand
CTCCGGCCAGCTTTCCGAGGCGAGGACCCGCAGCCTTTCCACCCATGAAGTTGGCAAGCGAGACGGGTGATTCGTTGGGGCCACGCGGTCCCGCTGCGATGCCCGTGGGACCGAACTGCCCACCATACCGAGCAAGGAGGGAATTGGCACGCTTGATGCCTGTCACTCCGGACGCCTTCGGAGGAGAGGCGCCGAGCAGCGGCGAAGCCGAAGGTGACTGGGAGGCGTCAAGAGGCGACATGGGCGCTGCAGCGAAGCTTGGCTCGCGTCCCAGAGATGCAGGAGAGTCGAGGGAAGGCGTCGCAAGGGGCGAGTTCGACTGAGACGAGATGCCGCGGATGCCAGAAACCGAGAGGCGATCTCTGCGCTGCTGTCGCTCGAGCCTCTGTCGCTGAAACTCCTGCTCCAGCTCGGAAGCTGACGAGGTCGGCGCTGTATCCGAAAGACCAGAAGATCCTTGAGCGATGCTGGACGCGGCCGAAGTTGAGCTGCGTTGGCGCACCTGGTCGACCCAAGAGGCAAGATCCTGGCTCGTCCCGTCGGAAGCACCAGAGACGTTTTCGGATGGTCCCGAGGTGTTGGGCGCTCTTTGAGATGAAAGGTGGTGGTGGGAGAAAGACATGATCGTAACAGGCCCAAGGTCAGACACTGGGCATAGCCTCGCAGAGGGACGTGGGAGGGTCGCTGCAGGTGTGTGACATGAAAAGGTTGTGATCATACAGAGGAAGTCTCTTGGCTGTCGGAGACCCTCTTCACAGCGAGACGTCAAGGCGAGGCTTTCGACGGTCGGCTCGGCTTCGGGCTTGCTCCTCTGGCTGCGTGTGATGAGACGAAAAAGATTAAAATCAAGGTTGTGCCTTTCTGCTGTTGCCTTCGCATGTGACGACCGTTTTCCCACCCAACAAAAAAAGCGCCTCCGAGCGGAGGCAGGCTGCCGCTTTGACCTCCTAAAAGTCCCTGAATCGGAAACTCTGCATCGGGGATCAACACTCCTCCTTGAGAGGGGGCAGACAACGGGCGCTCGGTCCAATTTCCAGACTGCTGTGGGGCTCCCGCACCGACCCCTCCCAGCCGCCTCCTATTCTCAACTTGCCTCCTTGCGGCTCATTCGGACTTGCAGAATGAGCAGAATGAGTTGCTCGCCTGCGAGAAACGTTAGGATCCGCCCTGCATGTCTCGCCTGCTCGAAAACTTGATGCCTTGGGGTTTCGTCTTAGCGATCGATGCTCAGGCCACTCAGTGCAAAATGGGATTCAAAAAGGGGAGCGGAAATGTTGGCTCAAAAATCGCATACTATGTTCGATTGCTGTCAACGTGCTGTCCAGGCTCCTCGATTGATACTGCGCCGATACATTCACATCTTGAACCCATCCGGAGAGAAGAGCGAACCAGCTCGGGAGACTCACTTCTAGATAGCCGGCGAAGGTGTAGGGCGATCGCTATCTGCGGCACTAATGTGAATCTGCGAGCACGGCGACAAAGTCCGGCACGCCATGGACTGCTTGTCGGGTCATCCGATCAGCACGCTGCTGCGGAGCAGGGTCAATTTCGACTTCTCAGTGTGATTCAGAGGCGTGGATACGGTGGCGCCTCGGGACATCCGTACTTGTAGCAGGATCTTCCCATCAATTGCAGTGGGGCGTGGGTCACGTCGGGCGAGCCGACAAGACGCAGCGCGCCGACCGTTGGCCGCCTGACCCGTGCTGCAGCGGCATGAAGCGGCTAGGCTGGCTTGCGCATGCCAGAAGTCGGCTTCTCCTGCCGTCGAGTCCTCGCGTCGACGCCGACTGCTTTTGGCTGGAGCTGGCAGCCCTCGACACGGCCCTCGACACGACGAGCGTCGAGCCAACTCAAAACACAGACGGGGGCACCCTAAAATAAAAACCCGGGAGAAATCAGGCGGGCACGGATTACTTGCGGATGGGCCCTACACGCGACACGCTGATTTGGATGGCCAACTGAGCGGCGAAATTCAAGCTCCACCTCTTTGGCACCGCACACCACCATCTCGATTCCAACGATTCGACACCTCATCCATCCGCTCACTTTTGCGACGCGAGCCGATCCCACCGACCATTCCATCCATCCAGCTTGATTGAAACATGTCCGACCCGAGAGCAAAGGGAGGCAAGGGCGGCAACGCCAAGGCGGAGCCCAAGAAGCAGGTCACGCAGTCTGCGCGTGCTGGTCTTCAGGTGAGTATCGAGCGCAACTCCGATATCGTCGACGACATCCACTCGCCATCCATCCGCGGCCGGTCCATCCCCTATCCATATGCCAGCCACGTTCGCGATCGTTCCAGCGCCAATGCTGTTCACTGCTCGCCTAGCTGCAGTCCGGCCGCCATAGACACCGTGTCGCGTGTCTGCATCCTGCATCCTACCATCCATCCACCTAGCATCGACGCGTCAATGCCGCTGTTTCCACTCGGACGACGCGTAGTTGACCCAAGCGAGGCCGCTGGCGTCTGCTGCGCGTCGTCGTTATCGCACTGACGCGTCCGAATCTCTGCAGGGGCGCTGGAGCGACCGAGCACGCCGCTTACCAGCGCGATGGACCCGATGCATGGTATTGCCTTGTCGCGGGATGGCACGATGCACATTGGTGGCTTGGAATGCACCCCGTCAGGTGCCTGGCGAGTCGGAACGGTGCCGATGGTGACAAGACAGCCAAGCACCCCTCGAGACGGCGCAGATCCTGGGGCGTCTTGAGATTTCGGACCGATCGGCCGGCTGCGATCACATTTGGCGTCCTGCAAAGACTCGACAATGCTGACCTCCTCTATCCTGCGTGCCTTCCTACAGTTCCCTGTTGGTCGTATCCACCGTCACCTCAAGAACCGCACGCAGAACCACGTCCGCATCGGTTCCAAGGCGGCCGTCTACACCTCGGCGATCTTGGAGTACCTCACCGCTGAGGTGCTCGAGCTTGCAGGCAATGCTTCGAAGGACTTGCGCGTGAAGCGCATCACGCCGCGACACTTGCAGCTGGCGATTCGAGGAGACGAGGAGCTCGACTCGCTCGTGCGCGCCACCATCGCCGGAGGTGGTGTTCTGCCGCACATCCACAAGACGCTCATCAAGGCGCCGAGCAAAAAGAAGGCCTCGGCATCGGAGTAGGCACCTTGACCTGGCCGTGCGCCTCGAGATCCGCTTCCAGGGTGGGAAGAGCGCGTTTATGACACCCTCTAGCCCATTCTCTCGATCCTCCGCCTGCGACGGCGCGCACGTTCCGACCGGCCCTGTTCCTTTCTCTCTTGCTCGCGTTTCGACCCCTTTTTTGTATGTTTTGTACTGTAGTATCCCCGACGAATCGATTCCTAGCGCTGCGCGCGTCGGCGTACCGTAGCGACCGATCCTGCCTCGTACCGGGAATCGCTTTGACAGGACGGGAATCAGCCGAACTAGTCACGGGTGTTCACATGAATGAGTCGTCGCTGTCCATGCCATCATCTTGGTCATCGGCGCCGCTGCCGGATGCATTGCCGTCGAGCTTGGCGAGCTTGCGTTCTTCCTTGCGTCGCCTCTCTTCTTCCATGGCCTCGGCGGAGTATACTAGAATGGATGTTGGAAAAGTGCAAAGGCATCAGCAAGCTGTCAGGAGCGTACCACAGCAGCCGAGAAGTGGAACTCACGCTTAGAGTAATCGCGCGCTTCTGCTTCCTCCTTGCGGCGCTTTTGTTCGGCCTGCTGTGCCTTTTTCTGGAGGTTCAAGGATGGAACGTTCAATTGGGTAAATATGTGGATCAAGGAGGCACCCTTGGGTTCGGAAAGGAGAAAGGTTCATCAGATCGGATACTCACGTCCTCGATGGCTTTAGCCTTCTTTATGCGGCCTTCTTCGCGTAGACGCTCTTGACGCTCAGCCTCATGGTCTACCTGCACCTCTTTCTTGGTCTTGTTGAGGCGGTTGACGATAGCGTTGTCCTTCTCCTTGATGTGGAAGCGCTTGACCTTGCGGTCGTTGAAGAAGGTGACGGCACCGACGGCCATATCGCCCGTCTTCTTGATGTTGGACCAGGGCGTATAGATGATGGTGAGGTTGGATTTCTTGTTGCCCTCGATGGAGTTGGCCTTCACCAGCTGAGAGCAGTCATTGACAAGAGCCTCTGGGATTGTCTCCCAGGACTCGATATTTGGTGGCAGGCGCAGATATACGTGCGCTGAAGAGAGCTTGTCGACGTGGAACCACACATCGCGTTCAAGACCATACTTGAGGAGTTCTTCGTTCTCGAACTTGTCCTTGCCCACGTAGATGGTTGCTGGCGGCTCGACCACCGTCGATGTGAAGTAGAGGACCATGAGTGGCAATGATTTGGCTGAGCGAGCTGAGCGGACTCGAAGCGGAGGGAGAGAATCGTTGGAAGACAGAGGCCTCGAGGCGTGGTTAGGAGCGTCAAAATCCTCCAAATCAAAGTGTGGAGGTGGTCACGTGCGCTGAGGAGGCGCAGTTGGGGCAGGCTTCGAGTGAGGCAGCGCGAGGCGGCAGCAGAGAGCGGCTGACGGACGCGTATTTTGCAGCAGGCTCGCCACGAAATTTGGTGTTACATTTCGAAGCGGCCGTGTGTTGTTCTCGGCAGCCAGCCAACCCCGACCCTCTCTGCGCTGCGCACCGTCTATGATCTTCCGCTCCCTGCCAGTCGAAGACCTCCATCATCCGCATATCGACTGCCTCCCGCTACAACAGAAGGAGCCTCAAGGCTACGTTCTCCGCCTAATACGACGCTTCTCACGCTCACCAGCATCTCGTGTTGACGGCCATGGAGGCCCAAATGGCAAACCTCCACCTTGACGGCGGGTCCCATGCCGACCCCAAACAAGCCTCTCGCCCCTCGCATGCGCAGGCTCATGGCAGAAGCGCGCATCCTCCCAACGCCGCAATGAGACCGCTCGCTCCCTCGAGCTCCATCGCCTCCAACATGGGCATCAACGGTGGCGTCAACATGCAGCACTTCAACCGCATCGCTGCCTCTGCTATGGGTGGCTCTGCGGTCTCATCCACCGGTCTCACCAACGCAAACAGCATCGTGCAAGGGATGAGCCGCGGCGCACCATCACACATGCAGCCGCTCAATGCTGCAAGACCAAGTGCGCAACAGCCGGCACACCCGCACAGCAACCTCAAGAGTCGACCTCCGAGCGTTGCGGGAGCCTCTGCTGGCGCCGCAGGTACCTTCCGCGCTCCCAATGCTTTGTCTCATACATCACAGCCCACCAAGGCAATCAACATGCACGAGGCAAGCTCATCCAGGCCTCCAGCTCAGAGCGCTGCCGGAACATCCTCGGCGCCAACCGTCGACCTCGGCCGCTACGATGGCGGGCTGGAGCGCGACGAAGCCCGCGGCCGCAGGGGCACTATGCAGTTCGACCCGCTCGTATTGTCGTCGGCGGATGCGGGCAAGTCGCATCCGCCAACGCGAGTGTGGTCGCTCAACGACTTCGAGATGGGGCGTCCCCTCGGCAAGGGCAAATTTGGTCGTGTCTACATGGTTCGCACCCGCGGCGGTCCCAACAAGGGCTACATCATCGCGCTCAAGTGCATGTACAAGAACGAACTCGTCGAGAACAAGGTCGAAAAGCAGCTGCGTCGCGAGATCGAGATCCAGATGAATCTCCGCCATCCACACATCCTGCGTCTTCACGGATACTTCCACGACGAAGGCCGCGTCTTCCTCATGCTCGAGTTCGCCGGTCGCGGAGAACTGTACAAGCTCATGAACAAGCTCCCTGACCGCAGATTCGAGGAGAAGGTCGCTGCAAGCGTAAGTCATCCTTCTCTTCCTGCCGACTTCCGAAAGGTCTAGACTTACTGATATTTCTCATCGTCCTGCCTGGCTCCTTCGACTGCTGTAGTACATTGCTCAGATGGCAGACGCGCTTTCGTATCTGCACAGCAAGCATGTAATTCACCGCGACATCAAGCCCGAGAACCTTCTACTCGGCATCAAAGGCGACCTCAAGATCGGCGACTTCGGCTGGAGCGTACATGCACCAGGCAATCGCCGTCAGACCCTTTGCGGCACGCTCGACTACCTCCCTCCCGAGATGGTCAACGGCGAACAGCACGACAAGGCTGTCGACCTTTGGGCCCTCGGCGTCCTTTGCTTCGAGTTCCTGGAAGGCGTCCCTCCCTTCGAAGAGCTCGAAAACGCTCCAGGTATGTTTCTAGACCCGGTCATCGAACCGTCTGCCCAAACAACTTGTACTGAAATGCTTCTCTCCCATCGTGCAGCTGGTACTTATCGCCGCATCAACAACATCGACTTCAAGATCCCACGTCACTTCAGCCCAGAAGCTGCTGACCTGGTTCGCGCAGTACGTAGACCCTCCATCCAGTTCCGATCACCCTTGCCCCGACCACAGTCGACTTACCAATGGAGATTGGCTTTCTCTTGTGTCCATCTTCTCATCTCTATAGCTCCTCAAGAAGAAACCAGACGACCGCCTTCCCCTGACAAAAGTCCTGCGCCATCCTTGGATCATGAAGTACGACCCGGATGCCTGCCGACGCGCGTCGCGCGGCAAGATACAGTAGGCTCAGCCAGATGGAATGCTATCACCTAGAGGCCTGTAGCAAAGTTTCAGCCTTCTGCATCCACAGCCCGAACCACGCTCATTACTCGTACGGAATTGCATCACACGTCACCAGCTTTCGTTGTGTGTCCGAAGCAGGGCGGCCAGGCAGCCGCATCGGAGTGGCTTGGTCAGCCCTGAGTGCTGCCAGCGCACTCCTCGGGCTGGAGCATCAACTCGAGCAGCCGACGCGCTTCGTCATCGTCCAATTCGCGCTGCTGCGGGTCATCTCCGTCGTTTGTGAGGTCCAGCTCTAAGAGCCTTCGCACGATTGCCTCGTCCCGATCCGCTTCTGAATCGTGCCAGGTGCGCAGGCCGACGCGGCAGATGTGCTCCGCGAGCTCGACGACCGACTCGGGCACACCGCAAAGACGTGCGCAGTGGCACGCATGCGATGCCCCTGCGAAACCAGGTCTCAGCCGGTACAGGTACGTGAGCGAGTCGAACGTCTTGGCCAACGTCGGCAGCAGGATCGTCTGCATCTGGGCCCGTTCAATCGGCAGGTCCGGCGGAAAGTGTCTCTCGATCGCACCTGCATGTCACACCGTGAATTCGGTCAGACTTCGACCGTGGCCCTGCCTTTAGCGGAACGGGGGCGGGAAGACTTACGAAGATGGTGAGTGGCGGATATGACAATCGGACACTTGGACCCGCGCTGCAAAAAGTCATAGATCGTGGCAATGAAGAGTCCGGCTCCGTCTGCACAAGACGTGTCCACACGGATGGTCAATGCTTAACCGCCTTTTCGGCATGCACCGGATCGAAGGGGCTTACCGTCACTGCGACATTCTCTTCCCACCTCGTCCAAAATGACGAGACTTTTCTCGGTAGACATCGACATGGCCCGGTGAAGGCGACCCAGCTCGCGCGTGAATGAGCTTCCTTCGCTCGCCACCGACTCGTCCTGCCTCATCCGCGTCAGGACTTGCATCATTTGAGAATGTCAATACTGCTGACTCGTCAGATCAACGCAGACAGGCGACGTGTAGGACCTACTTTTGTCGAAGACGCCAAGCTCGGCATGGGCGGCGGGTACAAAGCATCCGCACTGGCACAAGAATCTGCTCGGGCGGAGTGAATTAGCGACACTGCATCGTCAGCAGCACACGTCAGAGTCTAAGGTATGACTCGAGTCTTACACAGCTAGCGCTGCCTGCTGCAGCAGACAGCTTTTGCCCGACGAGTTCCTGTGCCGAAGAGATGCGCACGTTACCGATCGAGCCGCCTCTCTATACTGAAACGTTGATCTTCACTTACGCTCCTGTTAGTACCATGACGCTGAACTTGCCATCCGCACTGAGAGAAGCCTGAGAAGGGGCCACAGATGTGACCTCGAAGCCTGCCGAAGAATCATTGTCCTGGCGCGAGCCATCTCGAGGGTCCCTCGGTCTGGGAACAATTTCATTGAAGCCACCCGAGACTCCCCGACCACCTCGAAGCTCGAGATCGTTTGGAACCTGAGGTCGAGCATGAGCAGTTTTCAGTTGCCTGGCACCGCCCAACTATGCCGATCACCCATTCCACTCACGAAGCTTTCATCCGAGAGAGCTTTCAGAGCATGTCGGCTGCCCTTTAGCTTGATCACCTGCTCCTCTACCAAGCATGGACCTGAGATGCATAAGAAGAAGAGGAATCAAGGCGGTCAAGGCTCCAATCGACTAATAGACACATGTGCTAAGCACGTACGCCGCAGATCATACAGAGCTGCGGCTCTAGCAAACGCCATGAGGCTAGCAGTAAGAGACGGGTAGGTGAAAGATCAGCTATCGCTATGTCAGAGCTGAAGTGAGCGAGATTGAGGTAGCGCAGCTTACCAGTCGAGCTGGCAAAGGGATGTGTGGGCAGCGAGTAGGTCCGCAATGCTGTCATCGAGGACGGCGTGGAGACCGTCGAGAAGCTCAATCTCTCGATCGACGATGAAGGAAGAGACATCTCCCACCTGCGCGTCAGGCGTGTCAGCATTCGTGACGTCAGTATCGGACCAAGCATATCGCAAGTCGTTCAACTCACGTGTTGATCCATGGCGGTCATGCGGCTGTTTTTGAGATAGACGCTGCCCTCGTCGGTGAATAAAATCAACGGGTCAATATGCGGGCCACTTTCGCCAGGTGAAGGGAGACACAGCGCGAACTCACGCTTCCTCGCTTGCGAACTGATGCTCGAGTGTAGTGTCGTATTCTGTACCGACGGTGTCGCCTTGCGAAACCACAATGAGGTAGCCGATCTGCGGAAAGTAGACGACATGGATGCTGGAGCGATCAAAGACAAGCAAGGTTGAGGCTTCAGTTACTCTGACCGACCCCAACGATGTCGTAAGGCTGAAATCAAGACTCGACTTGCCTGGTGACAGAGCGAAATGCAGGCTCTCCCTTAAGCTCGGCAGCTATCTGTTCAAGAAACGCTGGTAGATTCGCGGAGCGCTCTCTCAGCTCGTCAAGGTGGCCGTCGACACCAGCTTTGAGGGTGATCTTGCCCTCGATTTTGCTGCCACAAAAGCAAGTCGCCGAAAATAGCCTCAGCAACGGCGGCGAAGCTCAAAGAAGGAAGGGGAGTTCCTGGGCACGCACCTTTCTTCAAAGTCGATCTATGATAAAGATGTGGCAGTATGGTAGCATTAGATTCGATTCGCACAGATGAAGTTGAAAAACCTCCGGCTCACCATCTGTTCGATCGCATCTCCCAGCCTCATTAGTGTTTCCGGACGGAGATGGTCCTTGATCTGTAGAGACCCCCCATCGCGAACAAGTTCATCCCGGTGCCTTATTAACAGCATCGTATCGGAACAAAATGACAGCAAATCTTCGAAACTTACCTCTCGAAGGAGCTGCGATGCGCTCAGATTGAGGGAGTTGAGCTCCGTACGAATGCGAAGAACCGCGTGGCAGGTCTAAGATAGCGATATGCAACTTCACACGTTAGACAGGATCAACGGGGCTTGACCTGAGAGGCGAGGCACCTTACCTTCCGTAGCTTGTCCCACAGCGAGGCAGAGTCAAGACCCATATTGAGTTGGTGGCAGATCTGGGGAATCCTGCCGAGCTCCGGAAGGCGAGCACGAATCTCGATGATCTCCGAGTAAGCCTCCTGCCGCACCAGAAGCTCCACTGCATCGTGTCTACGTAGGATCTCTGCACGATCGGCAAGCGGAAGCATGATCCATCTTTGAAGGAGGGGAATGGAGGCTGCAAAAATTTCAACATGATATCAGCTTCAGCGATATACTGGGTCGCGATCATCTGCAGGCCCAGCGGAACGCGTGCCCGGAACTGGATCTCTCACCCTTCGAAGAAACGAGGTTGAGCATGGCTGTCGAGAAGAGTTGTTTCACGTGGAATTGGATGACGAAGAGACTGGGGTCAACATTTGGCTTGACATCAAGCAAGAAGTATCTGCAGCCCACCAAGCACCGTGAAGCCTTCTCTACCAGCCTTTGCATGTACAAAGGCATGAGGATCATTCGAACAGATGCTCAGGCTGCGGAGCGTATTTTCGTCGACGAACAAATAATCGTTCAATGACAGGAATGAAAGAAGGAGAGATCTTCCCACATCCAGGCGATTTCGTAGGGCCGACAGAAGGGGCCCGACCGAGGAGATCTGTAACAGATGACGAGGTGTGGCAGGGGCCAGGTCAGCTCCCAAGCATACAGCAGACGGCGACTGCGCAATTTGACGTCTCGGAGCTCCACTCGGCTTACCGAAATTGCGGCCTTGGAGGTGGAAACTCTGGCGTCAGTGCGCACCGCGCTCGGCAAAAAACCGTCGCCATCGATGGTCAAGGCATCGGTGCCGGCAGTGACCTCGGCGATGCCAGCCAGACCGAGAGCCAGCTGAAAGTCACGCGCGGGTCGAACATCAAGAGATGCGCGTCTTTGTTCGGCTGTCAGACACGGCGCAGCCAAACAGGACGATCAGAACGCTTTCCGTCGACCGGAAATCTGCCTCAAGCTCGCCCCAAAGGCACCAGACTCACAAAAAGTCTGCAACACGGCGAGAAGGGGAGCTGGGCAGGTCGAAGATGCCAGGATGACGTCGGGACGAAATTGCGACAGCACTGCCGGTTTCAACGTGCGAGCAGAGAGAACACGGTCAGTGTGCCAGAGCATGAGGGCAAAACCAGGGCAAATGCAGGAAGATGCGGGAAATCTGCTGCTCACAGCTTTCGAGGACGCTTGCTGTCGGGCCATGCATTGTTGCAGTGGTCTTTGCAGCATCATTGTCTCCACCGAGATCAGGCTGATCATCCCCGCGCTGAAGCGGAATTGCCAGGTCCTGCTGATGAAAGAAAAAATCGCACGGCAGATCCTCGCAGAGCAAGAGTTGCTGCTCCTCTTCTACAAAGACCGCGCAGCCCAGATGTCCTCTCTGGACATGAATGGCGACTGCCGAGAGCGGCAGGTCCCTCAAAGCGGTGCTAGAACGATCCTCTTCGTCGTGCGTTGCTGCTCGGGCGTTGGCGCTCGGCGTCGTCGCATTGACAACATCTGAAAGTGGTGCAGAGCTCATCGCGGCATCAATATGGGAATCTTCAGTTGAACCGTGGCATATCTCCAAGTCGGGTGGGTCTGGTTTTCATTTATGACTTCCAGAAGCCCACCGATCCTGGCTGCGTTTTCTCTGATTGGACTGTTCCATTTGCAAGCGGGCGAGAAGCTGTGAGTCATGCGACAAGTGAGCGAACGCCTCGCAAATCGTGCAGAGGCCATCGCAGGAAAGTCGACGGGCAAGGGGGGGGGGGGGGGGGGGGGGAGCATCGGCCCGACTCCGAAAGCGCCGTTTGGCGGACAATCCGATCAAGGAAGGCGAGATGGGCGAGCAACGAAGCCAACGCATGATGAAGTTAGCCCCTGATTGCCAAGAGCGCTTATTCGTGGGCTGCGGCATCGCCCATACAAGCAACGTCCGAGACAAGACTTCCGCGGAACCTGGCTCGGGCGACCTTGAAGGCCATTTGCTGCTCATATCAGCTTAGACGCTTTGGAGCGCGGGGGAACGGCGACCGGGTATTGCTGCTCCTATTGTTGAAGCAGCGAGCGGCGTCATTGTCCATGAGTCGGGAAAACCGAACACATCAAGGTTCATCTGGATGGCGGCTCTGTCCGCATGAATGGAAGACAATGGTCTCGATGCCAGATGTGAAAGAGACGCGCACACGAAAATGCGAGCGTTTGAAATCGCGAGCCGAGGTCCACGCTGCAGCGGTACTGAGTGTTGGGCCATCACGCGGCGTGTGCATGATCAAGTTCATTGTTCTTGTCGGAGCGTCCCGCCATGATAGGCGGCTCTGCGGAACGAATGCGAATGAGGCTTGATTTCCACCCACTCGGACAATAGCGCCCGTCCACTCTGAGACCGCTGCACCGGTTCCCGCCTTGAAGTAGGCGAGAGAAGCATCCGCATGCAAGTCGATGCATCTACCGAGTGGCGCGTTCTGACGCGACCGGGCAGGGTCGGGACATGCGGCGGAAGAGCCGATTCGAATTCGATCAGCTGCACTTTGCCGTTGATACGCAGAAGCTCCACGGCGGAAGCTCCGAAGCTTGTGATTGACATCATGGCAGAGATTGGGACCAAACGCGGGAGCGAATCTGGGGTGATTTGGCCAGCTCGATACGATGTGCCAACGTTTCAGCTTAACCCACTCGTACTTTTGCGTATCCAGCTATCTGGCTCCTGTTGACTCCGCCACCCAGATTTGGCGGCGTCGGCGATGCAGGCGCTCGGCCATTTCGCGGTCCCTCCTTCATATGGTTTCATGTGGGGTTCGCTCGGCTTCCCGGCTAGGTGCATCGAGGCTCTTTTGTTGTGAGCGTGAGCGACGGCGTGATTGTCGTCGTGGTGGCTCTTTCTGCCCTAGGCGACGTCGTTCCTCGACTGCCACCAAACTATTGAAAAATAAAGGCCGGTCAAAAGCCGAGTCGGAGCGCTTCCGATCCCGCTAAAAATAAAAAAAAAAATAACAAAAAATATTGATTGATAGACTCCTCTCCTGTGGAGGCAACGCCGCTTTTTCACATACCCGACCTTGCAATTCCGGCTAGCCACAACTGTCTGCCTTCGTGCTCAACCGCTCCACCACCAGCGCGTTCCAGCAGAAGCGGGCATTGCATCCTGGCAGATCCAAAGCCGATTTTGCTTGGCGACCGGTTTCTTGGGCCCACGATTCTTAGGCTCAGCCCCTCCACCACCTGACGGCGCCGCTCTTCAAGTGCTCCTCCTCCCGATCATCTTTCCCGGACCCAGTCCATTGGCTGAATTCATCCGCGTTCCCCGCGGCGCCAACTAGAGCCTGCATGGCGGCTCGCGGCTGAACCCAATCACACTCGCACGCCTTCGATGCGAGTTGGCTCGTGGGTCGATTTGGCTACCGAGCGAAGAGCTCCTTCCTAGTATTCCTTCGCTCCTGAGCACCTGCTTCGCCTCCGGCCGGCTCCTACTCTGCGACTATCACTACAGTTCATCCTGCCTGCCTCGAAAAGCAACTTGCAACTGCAGTCTCACCGGCTTAGATTTCCGTCACCCGGTCTTTCACGCTGTCCATCTCTCTGTGGGCGCAGATCAGCGGCAAAGGCTTTCACCAGCGAAGTGCTTCTGAACGCAAGTGCTCAAGAAGCAATGGCATGTGCAACGATATCGTCGCAAGATACATGGCCGGAACTCACCTCCTTCGCAACTCGCACGGCCCAGCTACATCTACTACTCCAGCACACCTTGCAACCATAGCTGCCAGTGATGGCAAGAAGACCCCCTACAAACGACCGCGATGTGGCCCGTGATCCCCAAGACGGAGCGGTGCCCCATCGTTGGCAGTTTACAGTCCCGCCAATCGATCCTACTTCCGCTCATGCCGGCCCCTCACGCCAGACTCTCGACTACCCTGATCGACCCGACCACGGCTGGAGCGCCGACGCATTCCGGAATCTACGCCCACCCATTCCGCCATACGGCTGGAAGGCCGAAGAACATGATGCTCTGAATTCGCGCGATGGTCTTTTTCCCGAACCAGCCGTAGGGGTCCAACCTATCGCAACAATTCCCGTCCCTGGTCGACCCGCATACGAACCGGCAGCTCCTCTGCTGCCCTCCTCAGCACATGATTTGCATGCTCGCCGCGTTTCGAATGAGGAATGGCAGTATCGACAATCCAACATACCACGAAATGGCGCGCTACCTTCTGGGGTGGCAGGCGCCGTCCGTCCCGACCCACCGCCGCTTGTCGCATCGGTCAATTCGCCCTGGCCGGCCCCGCACACGCCCTCCATCACCGAAGCGGATCCACCACGCGCAAGAGTGGCCTGCAGCTTCTGCCGCCTTCGCAAATTGCGCTGTGACGGCGCGACCCCGTGCCGACACTGCGAACGCCGCAACATCGAGTGCGTCTATGCAACCACCAAGGCAAAGGCAAAGACAAGTTCCGATTTCTCCTCGAGCCCCAAAAAGGGCGACGGCACTGCTGCCGCCGCTCCATCGAGCGGTGACAAGGCCGAGCGAACGGGGACGTCCCAGGAAAGTGGCGAGGGACGTGAGCGTGTAAAGAAACGATCAGAGCATCCGACCCAGCTCGATGACATGGATCAAGGCGTCTCAACGCATCCAGATGGACACCGGCAATCTACCAAGAGAAGCAAACATCCGCGGAACACGCCATCTGTCCTTACGCCCGCCAGCTCGAATGCAAGCTCTGACTCCAACTCGCCAGACGAGTCGACTCCCAGCAGCAGCATGCCTGGCTCGGACCTAGCCATGATCCAGAACAATGACCCACGCATTCCCAGGGACCCGGATTTTGGCGGTCAGGACGGCTGGTGGGATGCGTTGCTCGGTATGCTGGGCAAGTCACGATCGCATTCGGTCAAGCTCGTCCATCATCTGCTGACGCGCTTTGTCCAATCCAATGCCGTCTTTTTCGGTCTCTTGCACGCGCCGACGCTGCTTGGCGTCATCATGGGGAGTCAAGGGCATGTGCGTGCCGACCCGGCGCTCTACCTCGCCGTGCTCGCGGTGTCTGCTTGCGATATGCATCAGGACCGCATCGCCGACGAACGCACATCAGACATGCGCAGAGCCAACGAAGCGTCGCGCAAGCTCGCTCAACGCCTCTCGGATATGGCGGCTAGCTATCTGCAGACGTCGACTGCACGCGGAACGATGCTGACAGCGTCGACGGGCCAGGCTGCCAGCATCCTTGCGTTGACGCAGCCGGACGGGAGTACGGAACAGGTGACGCTGGTGCGCATGGCGGAAAACGTCGTGCGCACGCTCAAGCTACACGAGGCCGTGGAGAAGCGCGAGCCGCTGCTGCAGGACAGCGAGCCGGACTCGCCGCTTTACTGGTCGAGGCCGCTGGCGTCCGATTCGCCCGAGTCCGAGGTCAAGTACGAATCCATCGTGCGGCTGTGCTGGACAGGCATCAGCCATCGCTTCCGCAAGTACATCGCCAAGCCGGACGAGGGGTTTGGCGACACGGATCTGCCCGAGTTCATCCAGAACATCCGGCCCATGGCGTTTTGGCAGCCGAGTCTGCTGCCCGAGGAGCTGCCACCGCCGTTTTTCCACTCGCAGGACCTCATGCGTCGGTCGGCACACCTGTCGCGGCTGGCTGTGTCGCTGGCGCAGCTCGAGAGGCTTCGAGAGATCGGTCAGGCGGGCACGCCGTCCGGCGAGACGCTGGAGCAGGTGAGGGAGATTCTGCGCTCGCTGGATGGACTGGAAAGTGCGTTTGTGCGCCACCGGCCGCGCTCGGATGCGGAGCGACAGAACGTGCTGGGTCGGACGCTGCAGATGTTTTGCCGCATGCACGTGTGGGTGCGGCTGACGATCTGGCGCCAGTATCGACTGTGGAGCACGCCGACAGACGGCGCTGCGGCGAGCACCGAGATGGACTCGCCGGCACAGGCGGGGGCCGAGGCGACGCAGCCGCCACGGCTGTTCCAGCAGCAGCATCCTACCGTCGAGTTCTGGCTCGGAATCGTGCAGGAGATGATCGAAACCATGCAGAGCGACTTGGATGCGCATGTTCGCGATCAGACGTCGCTTGCCACGAGCATCTCGGATGTCGATTCCCTGGCGAGACACGTGGCATGTGCGTGTGAGCTCGTCGAGGCCTCGCAAATGCTTCAGCCGGGGCTCGCACAGGCGGATGCGGCGCTTAACATCCTCAAGCGCGTGCTGGCGGTCGCCGAGATGAACACCGCCGCGGGCGTCGGCGACCTGCACCTCGACGATCAAGTCGTCGACAAGGTCCGCATTGCCGAAGCACGTCGCACCGCCCTCGATAGCCTGATGCTCGAAAGTTCGCCAGATCGTCGGCAATGACCCTTTGATTTAGCCTCACACGCAATGGGAAGACGCTTCGGTCACAAACAGACGGAAAATGGTAGCGCTGGACAGCCTTGCATTGCGGGCGTCTTGGAGAAAGCGGACCTATGGTACAGATGACAGCGGCTTAATGGAGAAAAGTGGTCTGGATCAGGGAATGCAAGAAAAAAAAGTCCATAGGGATACGGGTACAGTGAATCGTGGAAAAGAGCGTTGTGGGGGTCCTAGCCGTTGATGAGACGGATGGTGAGGTAGAGGGTGGAGCCGATGAAGCGGATGCAGGCCATGCCGGCGACAAAGACGAGGACGAGGACCATGTACACCTTTGTGCGCGTGACGCCCGAGCCCGAGTCGAAGGTGGCGGTGGTGTTGCCGTTGAGGATGAAGGCGGCGACGACGCCGTTGCTGAGCGCCCAGGCGAGCACGACGTTGGTGCGGATGTTCTTGTAGTAGTCCATCTGCCTCGCCGCCTTCTCCTCGTTGCTCGCATCGCCACGGATGATCATGGGGCGCGTTCGGAGGTTGTTGAGCGCATCGTCGTAGGCGGTATCGATATCGGCCTGCGCAGTGGGCAGGGTGATCTCAACAGTTCCCTTGCCCGTGGACACGACGGCGCCAAGATCCTTCGAGACGGAAGTGTCGCCTTTGGTGCCCCAGCTAAAGTCGTGCAGGTTGCAGAACGCATAGATGTTGAGGATGTTGATGTACGTCGGTGCGAGCAGCAGGTACTGCACAAAGCTCGTGACCAGATGCAGGGGATCGCACGCCAACAGCGAACTGATGAGGTACACGCCGTACGTGGCGAGAAGCGACACCACCATCTGCGCATAGATCGCATCGTGTTCGACCCTTGCCACCACCTTGGACAGACACAGCACGGCGGCCACCATCATATACACGGTGAGCAGCGCAAAGATGACCACGGCCGCCCAGTACTTCCACCTACTACCCTGGGGACGGTTGCCCATGGCAAAGATGAACGACGCTACGACGGTGCCGAGATAGATGTACTGCATGAAGACGTTGAAGACGCCGATGCCGCGCAGCTTGAAGGTGGGATCTTCGAGCGAGGTGGTGAGGATGCGGAAGAAGATGTAGTAGTTGGCGAGGCCGAACCAGGCAAAGCACATGTTGATGAACGAGTAGAAGCTCTCGAATACGAGCAGCGACTTGCGCCACACATTGTGGCCTGATCGCACAAACTGCGCCGTATGGTAGAGCGCATACACGGCGGCGAAGAAGGAGCCGTTGAGCCACCTCCTCCTCTGCGAGATGAACTCGGGCAGACCCTCGGGCACATCCGTCACGCCGCGTGCCGACTTGACGTACTTGAGCACCCATCCGTGGCCCCTCTTGGCCGCCAGCTCAAAGCACAGAATACGATCCTCGGCGAGGTACATGTTGGACGTAAACACGTCGGCGTCGGCACCAAGCAGGTTTTCACCCTTGAAGTACGACGCCAGTGGGCCGTGACCGAACTCGTCGTTCTGCAGCGCAATGTAGCGGTACGCCGAAAACGCACCGGGCAGCACCGAGATGTATCCCATGACACTCTCGGTGGTCTTGTCGAGGATGTTGGAGATCTTGTACTCAAAGTTCTGCGCCGCCACGAGCGGGTTGAGCAGCAACGGACCTACGCCCCACTTGCCCTTGGTTTCGGCGCAGATCTCGCCGCACGCACCGGCGACGTTGCTGTTGAGGTCAAACGACTTCCACAGGTAGTAGATCGACTTGTTCTCGGGACGCGTACCCACGTCGAGCAGAACCGTCACGTTGGGCTGCAGGATCGGGCAGAAGGCGTTGAAGAACCAGCGGTGCGAGTTGATCTTCTTGGCGTTCTTCTCCTTGAGGCAGAAGATGATCTGCATGGGCACAAGACCCCTCTCTGCACCCTTGAACTGGAGGTTCGAATCGATGGACAGCTGCGTCGTATACTCGTACAGGTGCGCCTGCACCTCCTTGCCATCGACCATGTTCTTGGCCACGCCGTCCTGGTAGACACCCAGCGCAGCGAGACAGTCGAGCACGCGCGGATGGATCTTCTTGCGCCCGTCCGAGATGATGGCGACGACGACCTTCTTCCAACCGTCCTTGCCCCAGGTGCGCGACTTGTTGCGCGAGCACAGATGCGCAATGTTCTTCATGACGCCGTGGAAGGTTCGGCAGAAGAGCACCTCGTCCTCGTTGTACATGGTGATGGCGATGAAGAGCTCCGTGTGTCGGCCGTAGAGTGCCGGACGCAGCGTGAAGCTCTCGGCGGCGAAATCATCCGGATCGCACGTCACCGCCGAGTAGCGCATGGTGGTGAACTCGTCCTCGGCGCGGCGCGTGAGGAACGTCTGCAGCTTGGTGGGGACAGGGCAGTCGAGGATGAGGTTACCCTTGGTGAGGCGCACGTTCTTCTTGGTCTTGTGGCGACGCAGCTGGGCTCCACGCGCGGGGGCGGGGCCAAAGTGCTGCGTGTCAAACTGGTTGTCACCGAAGCCGCCCGTCGGGGCCGCCGCGGCGTAGGGGCTCTGGTCGCTCTGCTGGTGGTGGTGACCGCCGCCAAACGCCGTATCGCGTGTGAGCGCGCTGTAAGGATCGTCGATGTCCTCGTCGTCGTTCGTCTCCACCTGCGCATAGGGGCTCTGGAGGTACGCCATGCCCGCCGCCCTACCGAAAGGCGATGTGGCGCCGGCGGCCGCATACTCGTGCTTCTCGTCGTACACCGAGTTGGGCGAGTACTTTGTATCCGCATCGTCATCTTCGTCATCCTCGCCGTGTCCCAAGGAAGAGTAGTGTCCCGCCGCACTGGGCACGCCGCCGGATTGCTGGTTGTAGTAGGAGTATCCATCGGCCGGTGGTGGCTGCGAGTACTCGGGCAGCGTGGCGAGGCCGCGGACAGGGCTAGTTGCGACCGGCGGTGGACTGGCAAGCGCGTATGCTGCTTGGCTATAGAAGCTCTCGCTGAGCTGGGGCATCTGTGCATGCCTCTGCTGCTCGATGCTGATGCTCATCTGGGGATGGAGCGCTTGCTGGTGGAGGGGCAGCATGGATGCTTGTGCAGCGTGCGCGTCCGAAAAGGGCGAGGTGTGCGACGCCGCCGACGCCTCGTATGGGTTGGTGAACGATGTGTTTGCACCGCTGCCTTGGATAAGGTCTGGATCCGGGTAGAAGGGGTATTGGTTGGCGAGGTCATTCTGGTCGGGAGCATGACCGGCTGCCGAAGCCGGCCTGGAGTAGTGGGCCATGAGTGTGTTCGTAAGCGCGCGTGTCAAGCGCAGATCGTAGTCGTGGCAGGTATGGTTAAGCTACAAGAGATTGTGGGGGAAACGAAGCAAGGAGTGGTTAGGGAAGGATCAGGGTAGGAACGGATGATGGCGGCAAAGGGAGAGCGATTCGTAGAAGGGCGTCCGAGCGGGGACGTGCAGCCATGGGCCGGAGCTTCAACAGCAGTCGAGCTGCGCGAGGGCTTTCAAATCGCATGCAGCGGGAAGCAAGAGGTGCTGCTGGACGGCGTAGAAACTCAGCCAAGATGGGTCTTTTGCCTCCGGAGAAAACGGGCGCTCTTGTGCTGCAGAGTAGCATCATGCCGAATAGGAGGAGCGAGCGGGCGCCCCAGCTCAAATTGACAGGGGTTGTGGTCGCGTTCTTTTTTTTTAGGGCGGCGCTGGTGCTCGAGTGTTGGTCTCTGGGCAACTCTCTGCTTTTCCGCCTGCCCAACACGGCGAGTTTTTGCGCAGCGCGTGTGGGGTTGACTGACGATTCTACGCGACCCTCTTCTGCCTCCACCTATTCGTGCTTGCCCCCCCACACCAAGCAAGGCTCCGAAGATGGGCACGCATGGTCATGGCAACGCTATGCCTCTCCATACGACGAGCCGGATGTACAGGCGTATGTATGTAGGGTCTTTGCATGTGCCTGAGATGGAGTCGACGTCGACTCGCCAGCGGGCAAGGGGGAAGGTGCGCTCACTCAGGGGTGTCGCGCAGATGGCACTTGGACGGTGGGACCCCTTTTCGGCCCGCCGAGCCCCCTGTCTCGCTCACCGCGTTTTGACCTCACGTGCTGCTGCCCACCAAAATTCTCCGCTGGCTTTCGTTTTCCGCTGCTCCGCCAAATTCGCAAGTCTAACAATCGGGCCGATTTTGGATTCTATTAATAAACTCATAAGCAGCAAGAGCTCACCGCGATCCAATTTGACACACGCAGCATGCACTCGCGACTCACATTGGACAAGAAGCGCATGCATGGCAGCAGGGTGTACGGGAAAGACATGCCTTATTCGACGCTGATGTTGAGCTGCGTCTCGCCAATCTCGACGCGCACGCTCCGCTCCGAGTTCCAGTGGAAGCCGACTCGATCAAAGCCGACAAACTCAGCCTCCTCCGTTGCACCGCTCGCTTGTGCGGACGCCGTGCGTGTCGCAACGTCTTGCGGGTCTCCCATGTGGAAGAGAAACGCCTTGTACGCTCCGTCCGTCAGCTTGACGTCGGTCGCGCCTTGGCGTGGCATCTGCCCGGGAGAGAAGAAGCTGCTGAAGCCCGATGAGGTCTTCCATACCAGCACACGTCCTTCTTCCAGGCTCATCGTCACCAGTCGTCGGCCGTCCGGGCTGAAGCTCACCGCATCCGCACGTCGCCGGTGGCCCTCGAGCACGTACAGCCGCGTCGCCGTCTTGAGGTCGTACATGATCACCGCTCCCTCGTGCGTGCCCACCGCCAGTCTTTGGCCGGCGCCGAAGAAGCTGATGCTCGGATACGTCGAGACCAGCTCCGAGATCATCACCGTCGCCGCGTTCACCACCGCCTCGCGCATCGTCGTGTGCGTCGGATCCAGCGACTTGACCACCGCCTCCGCCAGCCTCGGCAGATTCGCCACCAGCACCGCAGGCCGCTTTCGCACCATGAACGCCACCAGTCGCATCGTCGCCGCACAGTGGGCAGCCGAACGAGCATGCAGGATGTCCAGCGACAGCGTCGTCATGAACAACGGCGTATTTTCGGCTGCAATCTGTAATGTCGCCGACCGAGCCAAGGAGCGTAGCTCGCTTTCGCCGCTGCTGCCCGCCGACGTCGATGTGCTCAGCGCAAACAATGCCCGCACCACCTCGGTCGCATCAAAGTAATGCTGCCACATCGAAAAGCCTCGGCGACACAGCTCCACCGCCACCGCCAGCTTCTGCAGCTCGTCTCCCGTCCGCATCTCGCTGCCACGGTCCCCAACAATCGCTCCGTGCACCGTGCTAGCAATGTCTTTGAGCAGTCGCGGCGACAGACATGCGTATCGTTCCACCGCAATGCTGCCAAGAAGCGCAAGAGCTCGCGTCGACGTCGTTGCTTCTCCCAGAATGCTGGACGCCTTGCCTTCGCCTCGGGCTCGGTCCGTCGTGGCATCTGGCTTTGCCGGAGCCAAGAGCGGATGGCATCTGGAGCACACTTCGTCCAGCTCGCTCTGTTCCAACCGCATCAGAGCGCTTTGGAACATGGCATGAGCTGCGCTCTGAAGCTCCAAGTTTGAATCCAGCCAGTACGGCACGAGCTCATCCAGCGTGGTCCCGCGGAAGCCCACGCCAACCAGCGTCGAGAGCTGCAAGTCATCGTCGATGAATCGCCGCAGATCCTCAGCGATACTCGCCAGCTCGCTCACGTTGCCCAAGACGCGCAACAGTGCCGATGCGACCAGCAGGCGCGTCGTGGTCAGCCGCGAGCTCAGCGTCCATGCCTGTGTCGCCTTCAGCTCGCCACGTGAAGACGAGCCTGTTCCAGCAATCATGAGCGCGTCGGGAGGCGAGAGCAAGCCGACATGGAAAGCACCGCCCCGGCTTACTGCTGGTTCCGATGAGTGCAACGTCCCTGGCTCGTCCAAATTGAGTAGCACGGCCAGCTTGGCGTCGATGTCTGCGTCAAGGCCAGTAGGAAAGACGATAGGTAGCAACGGGCGCACAATATTGACAGCCTTGCGTGCGGCGGGAGAGCCAATGCTGACGGGCGAGCCAGCGTTGGCGTCCGACTCCGGCTCGGTACGTAGCGTAGCTGGCGGCTGCAACGAGCTTGCGGTCGACTTTCCGCCTTGAACTGCCGAGCTTGTCTCGGTTCCTGACGTTTGCACGCCACCACGCACCGCACGCGCGGCAGCCTCGATCGCGCGTCGAAAGTCGACCAGCAGAGTGGCAGCCGCCTCACCTCGTGCGGCCGCAAGCTGCGAAAGAACACCCGTTGTGCCCGAGTGTACCGGATTGTACGGCTCGATCGTCTTGACGCTCCACCACCCCTTTCCGTCCTCGACGAGCGCCTGTGCCTGATCCGTTGCAATGCTGCGGCGCAGCTCTTGCGAACGTAGATCCCATACTCGCGCCTTGCCGTCGTCATAAGTCAAAAGCAGGTCATCGGCGCGGACCGCTAGCGACGTAAGACGTGCACCCCTGCCCGGTACCGTGTAGAGCCTACGGAAGCCTTCGAGCACAACCACCGTCACCGAGCTATCCGCGCAGATGCACGCGACACAGCCATGCAGACGGATCGTGTTGTCATCGTCTCCAAAAACCACAAGTGCCTCGACAGGCGTGGTCGACACCGACAGTTTCGCCTCGAGGGCGGGGAAGGTGCTGGCTTGAACGCCTGCTGTGGGCACGGTCCAGAATCCAACCTCTCCCTGCAGAGTTCCTCCCACGATGAGGCGATGACCGGAACGAGGTGCCGTGGCCGAGCGAAGCAGGCAAACCTCGTGGTCTGCGCCAAGACTGTTGGTCATATCGGCAGCCTTTGAAGCCTTGTCGCCCGACGCACTTGCAGCCAGCGATGAGAGCGGGAAAATGCTGATCCCACCTGATCTCGCAGCGGCAATTCTTTCGAGGCTGAGAGGTAGGACCGAAGTGATGCGATTCTCCTTCGCATCGAACCCGCCAGACTGAGGTTCATGTCCGTCTCTCGATACGAATGCATCTGCAGAAGGAGTGCCCGGCGTCGCGAGGAGATCCTCGACCTGATTGCTTCTGAGGTCCAAAGCCGCGAGCTCCTGTGGTGGTGCCGAAACTGCTGAGGTTGGCCCTGTTGTGAGGGACTTGCTTAATAGCGGCTGCAACAGAAGCAATTTGTCGAGCAGGGCGCCAGAGCCGGGCAGATTCCAGGCAAGGTTCAATCGGCCCGTTGGTAGGCCGCTCGCAGGATTTGCAACGCCGGATGCTTCGGGTTCGCTGCCTCCGTCGTGCTGTGCAGCACGGACGAGAATGCCGGAGTTCAGATCGACCGTGGCGATCGCCGATGACGTGCTGACCAAAAGATGCCGCGAGTCCCTACTAGACCCGCATACCTTGGTGAAAGCTTCCGAATCGGCTCCCTGCAGGAACTTTGCGTCGCCGGTACCGGGAGTCACGACTGCAACCCTGGTTCCAGTCAGGACGATCGTCCGTCCAGGGAGCAAGTGGATCCTGTCTATAGGATCGGAGAGGCTCGACAGGTCGTATTGCAGGCTTACCGCGGAACCCGCATCGGCAAGGTCGTCCAGAGAAAGTGCAGCGAGCTTCGCTCGGGGAAGCGATGGGTCTTCCACAGCTGGAACAGGAGGAGGTGCAGGAGGTGAGAATCGGAGCAGCCTCGTCTGGAGCTTTGCCGAGCTTTGGTCGAACCAGGCTAGACCTACGCGATCTTCAGAGCCGGTGATCCGGAGCAGGCTTGGGCGGCTTGCGGCGTGGACATCATCTATGGTCTCGTGAAGCATCAGGCGACCGTCGGACAGGTCGATGATCAACGCCGAGGATGAATGCGAATCCCAGAGCAAGGCGAGAGGTCCATACAAACTTTGCAGTACCTGGACCGAGCCATCCAGTTGAACACCGTGGGCGTCACGGAGCCTGGAGGACGACAACGCGTCCTGGCCACTTAAGGCGGAACGAAGCATGGATCTCCTCATGCTCGCGTCGCCGCCTGGGAAGGTTGGACGCGGAGAAGCTCGAGCGGATCCTGCAGGGCTGCGAGCGAGGGGCGTGCCGATGGATGCGGGAAGTTGTCGGCTGAGAGAGTGCATGACGTTGAGCGAGACGGACGCCTCCTTGATAGCCGCGTCCACTTCTGCCGAACGATCCGAGACGATGTCGGCAGTGGTGACATCGGCCTGCCACAGCATCGTGCCTTCCAATATCGACCACATAGAGACATTTCCAGCAGCTTGAACCACGAGCAGGGCGATGTTGCCTAGTTGGACAGCGGCTGAGACTCGATCCGTCTCTCCCAACTCTGCAGAAGCGGTGGTAGAAGAGGGCAGCGGCACAAGACGCAATGCGACGACGGGGGAGCGGTCGCGGGTGAGCAAGGTCATGACGGGGCTGAAGCGGCCGCGGCTTGGATCGTGGAGCCAAGCGTCGGAGACGGAGCGTTTTATGGGAGAGTCAGAGTGCGGCGAGGGACTGGTCTGACTTGCTATCGCTGGTGTCGACGCTTTGGCGGCTTCGGTGAGCTTTGACAGCGAAGATGGAAGGTCGGCATTTTCGCCGACGGAGGGTCGCCTGGAAGTTGAGCGGCGATGATGTGTCGGGCGGGCATTCTGTATGGAGGAGTGAGGATGCTGATGCTGCGAGGGTGTGTGAGAGTGTGGAGCCAAGCCGAGACGCTCGATGACGCCGCCGACGACGCCGTGCTGATGATCGTTGCGCTCTGCAGCAGCCATTTGGAGCTCGAGTCGGTCCTCGGCTCGGTCCGAGTTGGAGCGGTCTGCAGTATGACCGGTTGCTGTAATGTTGCTCTGCAGAGAGCCAGCAGGAGCGCCCTCGTCGAGCTGGACATTGGCTGCGATAGTAGAGCTGACGGAGGCTGAAGACACGGTGGAACGCGCGGCGAGAGAAGAGCGCTCAGCAGGCGAGAGTGTCGACAGAAGTGGATTCGAGTCGCGTCCGGCAGAGGTCGGCGAACGGACAGAAGTGGTGAGCCTTATCGCTGGAGCTTCGAGCTCGGGACTGCGAAGGCGAGAAGGATTGGAGACGTTGGAGGATCGTCGTGAAGCGAGCACGCTTGCGCTCGAGACATTGGAAGATGCGGATGCGGATGCTGGAATCGAATACTCGGCGTCTTCTTTGGGATGATCCGACCGAGAGAAGGAGTCATAATCTTCGGTGCGACCATAAGCTCGGTAGATGGAGACGGTGCCATCGGTTCGTCCAACAGCGACTACTCGGCCAAGTCCGGGATCGTAGTCGGAAGGAGCCGTCGGATTGCGATTCGAGCTGAGATCATCAGGTGCGAGTCCATTGGATGCGAACGGAGCAAAGGAGATGGAAGGGTCCCATTGATCCAATGCAGCGAAGCTGGCAACGCCGTTCGAGCGCCGAGATTGACAGCATAAATAGTTGTGGGAGGCCGAGTTCTCGTCATAGGAGAGCGCTGCGGAAGGAGCAGCGAGTCGAGGTGCATCTGATGAGGAAGGATCCGATGCATCGATCGAAGGCAATCCCCAATCTTCGAGGTCAGTCTCTAGCTGGTCGACGTCGACGTGCTGCGCAGCTGGCTTGGTGCTGCCCTGGATACGAGACGACGGTACCGAGGACGACGCAGCGGTGCTGGGTTGAGGCTGCGCGGCTGTGAGTAAAGCGCGATAGTTGGGGCGATCTGGCTTCCATTGTCGTCTTGGCGAGTGTATCGATGATGGCTTCGCATCCTGTCGCAGGACAAACGGCAGGGATAGGGGCGTAGCGGTTGTCATGCTGTCCCGAGACGAGCGTGTGAGCAAGTCACCGTGATGGATGGGTGGGGCGGTTAAGCGGGTGATGAGGAGGGAAGGCACGCCTTCGTTAGGGCTTCCCGAGATC
This sequence comes from Moesziomyces parantarcticus, assembly GCA_023212605.1. Classification (NCBI taxonomy): domain Eukaryota; kingdom Fungi; phylum Basidiomycota; class Ustilaginomycetes; order Ustilaginales; family Ustilaginaceae; genus Moesziomyces; species Moesziomyces parantarcticus. The sequence goes on along the minus strand of JALCCF010000023.1, from coordinate 230,796 downwards.
CGAGCTTGAATCGTTGGTCTGTGCTGAAGAGTTGCAGTCCTCTGTGACTTGACGCGCGAAGGCGGCACTCGAGCCTCCACAGCGGAACCTCGAAAAAAGAAGGGTTCCCCCGCTTACGAGTAACCGCAGTAGCCGGTGCTTCTCAAATACTCAACTGCTCAGCCTCTCGCCATCATCATCCTCGCCAAGCTTCTGGAGCAAGCCGCAGCTAGCACGATGCCGTTCTTGTCATCATACACCAACCGGCTGCAGGACGGCCGCGTGGCCCTCGCCGCTGCGGCTGGTACCGCGTCCCTCCTCTACCTCATCTCGAACGCACGCATGCGATCCACCTATCCGAAAGTCCTCAAGGCGCCCGCCAAGATCCACGAGCAGCCTTACCCGGCCGACGTATTCCCCAACGGTGCTGACCTCAACACGCCGTACGGCACCATCCGCTACTACGAGTTCGGGCCCGAGGACGGCAAGAAGCTCCTCTTCGTGCACGGCATTTCCACGCCCTCGCCTGCCTGGAGTCTCATCGCACCCTACCTCACCAAGGCGGGCTACCGCATCCTCTGCTTCGACCTCTTCGGACGCGGCTACTCGGACTCGCCTCAAGTGACCCACGACGCCGCCTTGTTCGTCGCCCAGATCACGCTCTTGCTCGCTCACCTGCCGCACTGGGACAAGTTTGACCTGTGCGGCATGTCGCTCGGCGGGCCGATCGCTTCGCACTTTGCCCACTACTATCCGCACCGCGTCGACCGTCTCATCCTGCTCTGTCCGGCAGGTGGCACGCCCAACGCTGACCTCCGTCCTGCCGTCAAGCTCATCCGCTCGCACCTCTTGCCCAACAGCCTCCTTCGCCGCCTCCTCCGTTTCGTGCCGCTCCTGCCCACACCGCCCAAGGGCTCGCTGGCTTGGTGGCAGGCAAAATACCATCCGGGCTACAAATTCAGCTTCGCCTCGTCCTTGCAGGATGGACCCATCTTCAACAGCCAGGAGGTGCACCGTGCCGTCGTGCGCGACTTTGGCTCGAGGCTGCGCGTCATCTGGGGCGACAAGGACGACGTGGTGCCCATGAGCACCGCAAAGTACTTTGGCCAAATCGACCTTGCCATCATCCCCGGTGGCGGCCACTTTATCGTGCTCACCCACGCCGAGGCCACCGCTCAGCACATGCTCGATTTCCTCGGTGCCGGCAAGCGTTAACCGCCAACATAGAATGCTACAACGACATTGCGATTATGGTGTGCGGACAAACTAGTATACAGATGCAGATATGCGTACATTGGAGAAACGGTCATGGGTGGATGCAAATGAATTGTGGCATTCTAGACCTTGGCGCGCCACTGGCCTTTTGCAAGGTGGAAACGGACGCGGGTGATGATGATGGACCCGACGAGCGTCGTGCCGGCTGCCCAGATGGCGAGCGCGGTGTACCTGCCGTCCATCTTGCTGACGAGTGTGGTGGAGATGACTGGGCCGACGAGCGTTCCTGGAGCGGCGATGGTCCACATGAGTCCGAGTCTAGCTCCTGCGTGCTTGGGCGAGATCTGTGCGACGCACGACGACACGGTGGCGATGCTTCCGCCCGATGCGACACCGTACGTGATGGACAGCGTCACCACGCCGGCCTTGGTGAGTGTGAGACCCGGAATCGGCCAGAAGAGGACGAGCGCCAGGACGGAGCTCATTCCAAAGAGCGAGAGCATGTTGAAGCGGCCGTACCTATCCGCAAGCGGGCCGGATACGAGACGACCCACCATGCTGGCGGCGTTCATGATGGCCACCATATGCGTCGCCATGGCCGGGGAGTAGCCGACCTTCTTGGCGTACGATGCGATGGTGAAGAACGGCACGAAGAAGTTGATGAACAGCACGCCCGTGCCGACCACAAACAGCGTGTATGTGTGCACGTCGGTGGTGAGCAGTGTCCATGCCTGCGACCAAGGTTGACAGTTTTCCGGCGAGTTGGGCGGCAGTCGTGGTCGCATCAACACATTGCTAAACGTCAGCAAGATGGCGAGGAGCAGGGCGGCGATGCGCACACCCCAGGCGAATCCGATCTTGGGATGATCAAACAGCGCCTGCAAGATAAGCGGCCAAATGATGCCTCCAAAGCTGGCTGCGCCGATGATGACAGACATGGCGGTCCCCTTCTTCCTGTCAAAGTACTGGTTAACGAGTGCACACCCGGGTAGGAAAAGCATGCTTCCTCCCAACCCAAACGCTACACCCTGCACCATGATGAGCTGGATCAGCGACGAGCAGAACGAGACACCGAGCATCGAGACGAACGTGATCACACTGCCGCAGATCACCACCCATCGACTGCCGTAGTCGTCCGAGAGCTTGCCGAACACAAACGAGCCACCGAGGATCATGAAGGTCTGCAGGCTTCCGATCCAGCTGACCGTCGACGACGGCAGGTGCGCCAGCTGGTGCGAGAGATAGTACGTCTGGAAGACACCGTACGATGTGAGCAGGCCAAAGTTGGTCATGATGAGCACGAATGTTCCTGCAACCACGAGCCATGCCTGCAGCCCACCATCCGGAGCCGGTCCAGGCTCGGACAGCACCTTCTCGATGTCGAGGTGCGTCTTTTGCATCTCGTCATCGTCGAGCTTGGATCGGTCGGGTTTGTCCAGCGAGGTGCGTGGCGAGTTGGCCACAAGCGTGTTGGGGCAGGTGTCGATGTCTGCTTTCACTCCCGTGCTGGCGTTGAGAGAGGGCTGCTGTTGCTGCAACAGACGCTGGGCGAGACATTTGGGAGAGACGCCACCATGTGCTGCGCGTGGCGGCTTTTGCGGTGTCGCCGTGCCGAATGCTGATGTAGAAGCGCAGCACGCCGCCAGCGAGACACTGTTGCGTCGTGTGGGAACAGCCGTGTTGACTGCTGTCGAATCTTCGGATGAAAAAGTCGAGTGGGGTGGCGAAGGTGCCGACGTCGAGCACGACGAGCACTGCTCGTCAGAAGACCTGCTGGGATCCATCGTCATAGCGGTGCTGTCGCCCGAACAGTGGAACAGATGCGAATAGGTAGGTTGGAGCTAGAGGATGATGGTACGGAGCAAGCAAGAGCCACACAAGCGCACTCATACGTAGAACCGGGACAAGCTCGAGGTACCTCCAGCCTCATCACGGAGCGGAAGGCTGTGATAGGACACTCTCCAGCCGGTGCGCGTACGACGACGTGACACGCTGCTGGACGTCAAAGATTCTTCCACCTGTACCGAAGGCGCAAGGTGACTTGGGCCGACCGTCAAAACCGACCGTTTTGCGCTATCGGAAAGCGGTCGGACAGGCGGCACCTGTGTACGCCATCCAGCTCGGAGAAAAGAGGAGGCAGAGGTAAGGCGGTAAATTCACCGACGCTGAAAAATCTTCCAGCCGAGGCGCGGATGGTTGGTGCCATGTGCGAGCTTCTCTGCGCACGCGGTCGAGCTTCTTGGCGCAGGCACGCCTCGACGGACGCAACCGGGAAGCGAAAGCGAACGCGAGTTCTGCGCTGTTTGCTGCCCGAAAGCAAAGCACGGCTTTAGTGGCATCCATGCCTCTCAGCGTGCGGTAGCGGACAGCAGTCGCCTTTTCGAGCCGAACCAGGTGTGAGAACGAACTCGGAGAATTTGCAGACCCTGCGCATATCGATGCCATCGGATTGGACAGCTGTCGAGGCGCACCCGTCAAAGCCGAGCCGGACCTCCGAAGCTCAAGTCCGATGATTTTTTCGGGCAACAGATAAGGACGGCGCAGATCTAACAGAGGGTGATTTTTCGGCGTTTTGGTCGGCTGAGATGCCTCCACAACTCGCACGGTCCGAGCTGCACGGCTTTCGATCCATCATGTCGACCGGCTTTGTTCGCACGCAGGATACCTCGATTCACCGACGTCTCTTGGATCGGCAATGCGCTCGAGCGTGATGTAACGAGAAGATAGACGTCGATGCGAACATGGCTAGCCCGCCTGCACAGCCCACGGTGGCCGACGCTGTCAGGATGATGGACGCGCTCCGGACGCCGTCGGGGCTCGCGCCAACGGGTGCACCTGCTCCAACCACGCACCAGATCACAGCGGCGGATACAACGAGCTTGATACCGGGGGTCGATCGAGTTCCGGCGCACGAAGGTTCAGGCGAACGCAGAACACCGCAGTCGACGACGGCCAACCATGCGAGGATCCCGCCGCTGCCGGCCGAAATCATCTTTCACATCGGCACACACCTTGCGCCGTGCCACCAACCCAGCCAGGGCACCACCTCGCTACCATGCCCGCATGCCGCAGTCCTCTCATCGGCTTCGTCTAGCGGGGTGGGTCTTACCGCGCTGCTTGCACTGGCCTCTGCCTCGCGTCGGTTCCGCAATACTTTGGTTCCGCTCATCTGGCACACGCTCACCATCCGTACGCCCCAAGACCTGCCGCGCCTAGCAGCGCTCCTGTCGGGCTACGATACCATATCGACGCACTCGCTCTGTCCGCGGGGGGACGAGGGATTGCGTCACCCACTGCCGCATTTTCGCAGCATCATCGTGGCTGTGCCGGACCGATACACCGACTTGGACCAGACGTTTCTGCTGGCCCTGCTGCGGGCTATGGATCTACCGCGCACGGGGCAGTTGGAGCATCTATCGTGGTCGGCAGAGTGTGCGCCGAGTCCGGCACTGTGGCCGTTGCTCGCTCCGTCGCTGAAGGCGTTGGAGGTGGATGGGCGGATGTTTTTCCATGGTCATGGCGGGATGGCGGGGTTGCGCAGGTTGGAGGTACTCAAGATGACGGGATACGATAGCACCTTGTTGCCCACTGGCGCAGTGGGTGTGCTCACTGCAAGGGCCAATTCGAAAGGAGAGGTTGGAGTGTCAGAAGTGCCAAAGGATGCTTCACCCGTGGTGGAATTGCAGAGCGTACCTCGAAGGCGGGCACAGCATGTGTACCTCGATGCATCCCCTACCGACCCTCTTTGCGAGCCAGAAGTCGTCCCGGTGCAGACTGGTACGAGTCGATTAAGGCACCTGAGTCTGTCGTCGTCGAAAACATCGCTTCTGCACCAGCCGGGGCTCATCTCGCGCGGGTGCTTTGTCGGGTTGACGTGTCTGGACATCTATGCTGTGACGCCGGAACCACCGCTCGCCTCTGCCATCCTCAGTGCCGGGGCAACACTCACGCATCTTCGTCTCGTACTCGACATCAGTGGAGCCTTTGCGCATTTCGACTCGCTCTGGTCCACCCTCACTTCGCATCTGACTGAATTGAGGATGCTCGAGGTGGATCCGATGCCGCAGCAAAATACAGCGCCCAGTTTCGGTGCGTTTGTCGATTCCTGCCCGCGCTTGCGGCGCATCAATGGTCGGAGCGTAGACAGCTTCCCGCCGTGTTTCGGTGACTTTGACCCCACACATCCCTCGGGAGCTCTGCCGTACTAAAATCGCATTGCAGTTAGAGAACCCACCAGCTGCCGCCGCACAGGCAGCTGCGGAATGAACGTGTGTCGTGAGCCGCCTCGACCGAGAGTAGTGCAGGAGGAGGAAGTGGAGCGAGGGGCATGGGTGGGGCGGGCAGACCGGCTTGGACCATGTGCATGTGCATCTGCATTTGCATCTGCATCTGCACATTCACCGGCATCGTGGCGTCGAGCACCATCCCATTCGCCAACGCCTGCGGAGGCGGCATCGAGTACGTCGCGAACACTGCGTCTTGAGATACCGCGCTGCATCGAACGCATCGTTTGGCACGCATGAGTTCCACCCGAACCTCACCAGAATCGGTCGAGCGAGAGGCGCTCGTGCGGATGATCGCAGCCGCATCATTGACGATCGCCGATTGCGACACGGCGGCGCGCAGTGTCGTCTTGCGCATAATGTCGCGCTGCGTATCGCGTTTGGCCGACATCGCCTTGAGCGCCTCGATGAGCGGAGCAGCCGCGTGCGAATCGTCGTCAACCGCGTCGTACAGAACGCTGCGCTCGTCGGTGATGTCGGCAGGCGCAACGAATAGCGGCAGAACATCGACGAGCGCACCGGACTGTGCATCCCCAATCGAATCCAGCAGCTTCGTAGGCACTCCACCTTCCTCCGTTTTCACCTCGCCTTCCAGCCCCAAACTGCCGCCGCCGAGAGTAGCCCACCAGAACCTGTCCGACTCCCTACCTCGCGGTGCCGAACCTGCTGCCGCATCGGCCTCGATACCGGCGAGCAGGTGGGCAAAGTCGACGAGATCGATCGATGCACCGCCCGTGATGTGCGCCAGAGCCGCACGCGCCAGTGCCATCTGCTCGCTCACCGCCAACACGCTACCGCCCGTAGCCGCGTTGGCGAGGAACGCGATCTCGTCGCCCACACTCGCGCCTGTTGGAGGCGGCAGGTTTTCGGCGCGCACCGTGCTGTCGACCCACTGGGCGAAATCGCACACGTGCGCAACAATGTGCAGCACCAGCCTTCGCGGCGTAGGCTTGCTGAGCATGCGCACAAACTGCTCTTCAAACGCCTCGCCGCTCGCGTCACCCTGGTCGCTCTGCGATGCATCCACCGCAGCCGTGGCGAGCGATAACTTGCTCACGCCGTCCAGCAGGCCCAGCAGCCACTGCAGCTGCGCAAGCAGCGGCCACACGCTTTCAAGACGATAGTAGACGCGAGGTCGCATCTCGCCCGTGGGCTTGGCGCCTTTCTTCTTGCCATCGTCCTTGGGCGGGGTGGATGGCACCTGCGTCGAGACTCGCGCGAGGCGCAGCACTTGGTAACACAACCCAAGCTCTAGCACCAGCCTCTCCAACCGCACGCTCGCCGAAGCGGGAGCACTGCCGACCGCCATACGGATCTTGAGCAGACGCAGCGCTTGGTGGAACGGGACCGAGTTGGTGTCGTGACTCGGACCCTTGGCTGTCGCACCCTCGATCTTGACTAGCACGTCTTGGCGTTTCGAGTCGGTGATCTTGAGCACGTCGCCCACGTCGACCAGCAGCTTGGCGTCGTCCGCGTGAGCGCTGGTGGCATACACGCGGCTGATATCCGACGCATCGGTAGCACGCACGCACGACAGCGCAAACAGCTGAACCATCCTTTCCCTGTCCGCGTCACCTTCAGCCTCGCCGGGCTGCTTGGCCGCATCGTCGGCTGCGGGCTTGCTCGTGGAGTGCCAGGGCAGTTTCCACATGACGATCGCCGGTGCTGCGCTGGAATGCGCTTGCGCAAACGTCGCAACGAGCGCGCCGTTGGCCGAGACCACCGGGTGGGAGCCTCGCAACAGCGCGCGTGATGGAACAGCCACGGGGTGCGCCAGCTCGAGCGTGTGCAGATCGACAAACGCCAGCTGCTCCGAAAGCAGTGCTGGTCTGCCTTGCGCCGCGCCAAGCGTGGTGAGCAAGGCCGTGTTGGCATTGACGAGCGCGTGGTCCGTGACGAGCGAGGTGACGAGCTGGCCCCATAGCGTTTTTGCGGCGGCAAAGCGGAGCTGCCAGTCGAACCACGCAGGAGCCTGACCTGCCTTTTTGCATTCGAGCGACGCAAATGCATCGCTCAGCTCCGCCTCGGCCTTGTACACGTCCCACACTGCCAATCTGCTGCGCATGCCCGAGCTGTTTGCCTCCTCGGCGGCGTCTTCGCTCTCCCCGTCGAGGTGGGACCAGCAGGCCACGAGTCGGAGAGAATCGGTCTTGCCCGCTGTTGCAGCCGTGGCCTCTTTGCCATCCACCTCTGCCCATGTCAGCAAGGTGAGTGCGTCATCTGGCAGTGTCGTATCCTCCTCTGCTGTTGTGGTCGAAGTATCGTTCGAGGCTGCCGATGCGACAGCCGCAAGGGAGATGGGCTGCAGCGGGCGCGTGGTCATGGTGACCGCATCGGCGCGCAGGTCGATGGTGATCTCGGTGAGGTCCACGAGCGCTGCCGCCGCCGCTACTCGCTTCGATGCGACGAGCAGCACGGGCTCGTTGGCCGGCATTCCGACCGCTATGTGCGAGATGCGTGCGTCATGTTCGTACTCGATGCTCCCCTCGGATCCATCCGCCTCTTCAGCGAAGAGCGATGCATACGCTGACGCCGTGCCATCCTGACGCTCTGCACCGGTGGACGAGTCGAGCGTGATGGGCGATGGCTGTAGCTTGGGCGTGTGCAGATCCGACTGCAGCACGGCGGTAAAGAATTTGGTATGCGCCTTGGCTGTGTCGATAGAGGAATCGTTCGCATCCGCGCTGCGCCTGCACAGCAGAGTCACCTGTCCGCGCTGCCCAAACACGACCAGAGCCACGTCTTTGTCTGGGCCAGCCTCATCGTTAGGTGCTGCAGCGGCGGGAAGACAGGTGGGGCCGCGGGATGGAAGCCGGTCGAAGGGTGCACTTCCGTAGTGGCTCGACACGGACGATGCGGTCGGCAGCACGACTCGTCGCCTCTGATTGAGCCAAGCGACTTTGGCGACACCGCCGTGGAGATGGACATCATCGGCGTCCTTGTGCGGGGGTGAAGTGCGGCTGGCATCCTTGACGATCTGCTGACCCTTGTCGTTGACCTTGAGTACATTATCTGCCTTGCGCGTGGCGGCGGTAGGAGCTGGGTGATGGGTGGTGTCGACAGAGATGGAATCGACGAGCTTCCAGTCGTTCAAGGCGCCTGTTTCGGCTCGCGACCATATGCAAAATGTGCCCTTAGGCTCTTGGACAGAGTCTAGAGGTGCTGGTGCGCCTGCCTGTGCTGCGGATGGGTTGGTGGAAGCGGCTAATGATGCGTCTAACGAAGGGACAGCACCGCTGAGCTGATTGATCATTGGGATGCTGGCCGCGGATGGCTGGCCGTTCGCAGCCTCGGTGGCATTTTGGCCGAGCTGAGCATCTGCAGGCAGCGATGGCACCGGTGGAGGGAGCGATGATGGCGGTGCGTTGGTGGGCAAGGCGGGAAAGTAGGCGCAGAGGTAGAAGCCGCACGGGCTGAAGGCGATGTGGCGTGCATCGTCATAGCGTACGCTGCGCTGACTGGGATCGGATGCGGGTGTGCGCGGTGTGGATGGTCCGGCGATGGGCGTGGGTGAAAAGAACGACTGGTGTGGATAGAGGTGGGCGGGCCGTAACGAGTGCTTGGACGAGTGTGGCACGGGATATCGTACAATGACATGCGCGCCGGCCGAAGCGGAACCCGATTTGGAGGAGCCGGAAGGTGTGGCTACGACGTTCTGAGATGACCAGTCGATCTGGTGGAGACCGGCGTCACCGCGCCTTAGACGTTGGAGCTGTTCAGAGACGTCGATGCCGTTTTCAAGGTATTGGGCATGGCGAAGAGACTGGCGTTGTTGCGTGGAGAGTGATTTGCGGATAGCACGCTTGTGCGAGCGTGCAGAAGCATCGCTGGTGCGCGGACGCTTCGCGGGCGTTTCTATGGACATGGTTGCGGGTATGAGCGTGAGGACTGAGCGTAGCTAGCCGTGTGCGTTGGTGGTTGGACGGGTCAAGGGGACATTGCCGCAGAAGCTGTAGGATGGCGCACAGATGACTAGGCGGTGATTCGAGTGATCGCTGAAGGAGCGTCGTTGATTCGATGCTATAAAGGAAGGAGGAGGGACAAAAGTAGGCGGAGAGGAGGACGGTTGTGGAGTTGGCTTCGGCTCGTCGAGCTTCTGTGCGCGGTGGGATGCATCTCGCTCAGATCCGACTTCCGCGCGTCGGTTGCACGAGAAAAATCCGATTTCAATTGTTAGACCTATGAGAGTGGAGACCATCGCCGATTTCATCGCTCTGCTACTGCTCTGAGCCAGTTCGTGATGTGCCTACGCTTGCTGCACAGACGAAGCTGCAAGCTGGCCGCACGAGCTGGCACCCAAGCCAAACTGTGCTGTAGGCATGAAAGCCGTTGCTCTCGATGGCAGCTAATCATGCTTGAAAGCTAAGCCGTGATGTTTGCAAGGACGAGCTCAATCAGGTCGAGCAAGGGCCATTAAGGTCGGGCTAAGTTATTGCGACAGAGGCGGTGGCGGATCGAGGCTGAGACCCGTCTATTTTGCACGTTGGGGCGGCGTCGAGCAAAGCGGGAGGCGATCGGATCGGCGGTGCATGGTTCCTCGGTTGGGCGGCCCACGCGCGCTCTACCGAAGCCTAGCGGGTTCCTTTTTGGTTTGACCGAGCAGCTCGCTGCCCCTATCTCGACCAAGGTGCTAGCGTCCTGCGACTGCTCACCTGCAATCTTGAGCGGAGACTATATTGGCACCACGAGTCAGGGCTGAATGTGCAGCCGAATGTTCTGTCCGTGGCAATGGAGCCCAGCTACAGAAGACCCGAACACCATCGTAGGATTGCATGACAATCAGGTGGCCACACACGCTACTGCAGGCATTCGAACCCCGCTCGCGGTTGTGCGCTTGTGTGGTTTGGGCGTTTGCAGCGGTGCGAGCGTCGGTGTGGTTGGCAGCGTGTGCACTAAGCGAGGCCAAGCGTAACTGACCTTACCCCAGCGCCGGTCTGCAGCTGGTGCAAGCGGTGCAGCGGTGCGGCGGCGCGGCTTGCCGCAAGCTTTGCTGGTTGTTGGAGAGAGTGTGTGCTGGCAGCACCAGCCATCAATTTCGGGGGGGGGGCGGCCGACCTTTCTTGCTGGCACACTGGCACGCGCCGAGCCTTTTCCCCCTTTTTTTTGCAAGCGATTTGACTCAGTGTTGCTCTCGCTTGGCGGTGCGCCGCCGACGTGCCGAAAGCACACACGGCGGCGACACGAGACGACGCCAAGCCAGGCATGTTACGTCGGTGCTGCGAATGCTGCGGCTTCTATCCTACCGAAATAGTGTACTCAGTAGTGCGAGCGGAGTTGGTGCGCTGGTACAGAAAGCTACGCCGACGTGGGACTGCGGCTGCCGCTCATGGCGGCTTGCAAGAGATGCATCGTGGCTGCGTCGCACCTTTGCACCTCCGTTGTCGAGTTTCACGCCGAGCTGCGTTGCGTTGTGCGGCGTTGCGCTGCGGTGCTGCCGCTGTGCTGCTGCGGTGCATTGGGCTGGGCGTGGGTCAGAGCGTTTGTTTTTTCCTTCTTTTGTTCCTTTTTGCGCCGCTCCAACGAACCGCTGTGCAGCCGTGCGTCGTGTTTCGAGTGGCCCCCGCTTTTCTCGCTTTTTCTTTTTCTTTTTCTCTTTCTCGGGCGCGTCAGGCTCGGCGTCGCGATGAGCGTGTGTGCGAGGCTGGTGAGGCTGGTGAGCGGCTGTGTGTGTGTGTGTCTCGGCAGCAGAGAACGGCAGCCGTTGCCGCCTCCTGCCAACTGCTGCAGAGCTCCGAGTGGCCGAGGCACAGGCGAGCTTGACTTCAAGCTTGATGATGTGCCTTGTGCTCGACTTCGTATGGACCTGCACCTGGCTCGCCCTCATCGCACCCACCTACCCACCATCCCCCCCCCCCCTTCCTCCTTCTCAGTCACCGCCCGCAAAGTTCGCATTCGTCGCTGGCTCGTCGAACTGCTTGCTCTACACGCCAATTCGCTCGGTCCTCTCAACCTTTCGATTGCTAGCATCTCCTACATCCCTCCCTCGCGGCTGCCTCTGCCTCCTTCCTCTCCTGGCCGACATCTTTCCTTCCCACCGCCGACCCGTTCGCCATCGGCTCGCCACATTCATTCTTTTCATCATCGCAGCCCCTCGGCCGTCTTCCGCACAATCCTCATTTCACTTCCGATCCACAGGCTGGCTCTGTGGCTTGCATGCATCTCAGCTCCATCCCGACTGCATCCTCTCTCAACTCATCCCATAGCCACTGCATCACTCCGAGCGCCTTCATCTCATCCACCGCGCGCACCCACCCTCTTGACTTATAGCATCCCAACCTTGCCTCGCCGACCAACACTTTCTCGGCCTTGATTGAGCCCCGCCGCTTCCCAGCTTGGGCCTCGTTTCCCACCGCTTGAGCCGCCTCCGACGACAACCTAGCATTCTTCTTTTTACTTCGTCTCTTGGCCTCGCCCATCGCCTAAGCCGCCTCCCCTCGCGGTCCGCGCACTTCATTTGCCGCTGTCACGCACCCCGACCACGATCTTCGCGTCCACTCTAGGTCATAAGGTGAGTGCCCGTCATCCACCTGCGTCCGCGTGCCTCTCGATCCCATCCCTCTCTCTCTTCCCTTCTCTCCCTCCTTTCCCCTCGGCAACACCTACCTCGCTCACATTCTCCCTAATAGGGACTGCCCATCGCGCACGCTATCACCCTCTTTCTTCCCCTTTTCACTCCATCTTCTCCCTCGCTTCCCTCGTTCCGCTCCCTCTCCCAATCCTATGCCTTCATCGCCACCATCTTGACCTCCCTCTCATCCGACACTGACCCACATCACACTCTTTTGGTTTCTCGACACCTGCCATCTCTTTCACCCTGCATCAGCTTCGTTGTCTCCACCCACATCCTCGGCGACATGGTTGCCTTTCAACCCGCTTTCAAGCTCATGCTTGTCAGCCTCAACCTCGTCTTCTTCTTTGCCCTTGACGGCGCCTCGGCACTCGCCAACGATGCGCATGCCGACGGAGTCGCACAAGCGCATGCTGCCGTCCGCCGTCATGCCGGCCGCGCAGCTCGCATGTCCAAACGCTTCCCTCCCGTCGCCGCATCCAACGCACAAGCGCCTCAACTAGACAAGAGGCAGCGTCACGGCATCTTTGGCCTCACACCCGAAGAGATCGATCAGATCCTCGGCAACGAGCCTATCGACGGCGACACCATCTACCCAGCATCCAACCGCACTTCCTCATCGGCTTCTCGTGTACACGCACAGACCCGAAGACGTGAGGACTCGGATGTCGAGAGCCCCACCAGCACTTCTTCGCTTCGAAGCTTTGCTATGCCAAGTGCCAACTCCACTTCGACGTTGCCCTCCAGCTCCTCGGCTTCCGCCGCCGACTCCACCCACTCCACGGCCCCGAGCGCCGCTCCATCCGCAACCTCATCCCAGGTTCCTTCCTCTCCGACATCCTCTGCTTTGGTGGCTGACTCCACCCACTCCACTGCCCCGAGCGCTGCTCCGTCCTCGATCTCAGCTCAGTCTCCTTCCTCCGCGACACCCTCTGCTTCGTCTTCGTCGGATCCGTCGGCCATCGTTACCGCTGATCCTACCGCGTCGTCTTCTGCACCAGTCGCTAGCGCTTCGTCCAGCTCGTCGCAGAACGACCAAGGCGGACTCCTGGGCGGCTTGCTCGGTCCCACCACCACCTCGTCCTCTGCACCACCCCGCCAGACCCAAACCGGCCAGTCGAGTCAGGGCCAAGATGACGGTGGCAACGGATCGACAGCCGCCCCTGCACCTACCTCGAGCTCCTCGGCAAAAGGTAGCGACACTGACGGCGATGCTCCTACCTCGTCCAGCCGTCCGCCCAAACAAACCCAGCCTGACTTCTACAGCTTCACGCCTCAGGCCACCAGATCCTCGTCCTCGGCAGCTCCCTCCTCGACCGGCTTGCTGGGTAGTCTCGTCGGCGGTCTTGGCACTTCTACCTCTGCCTCTGGCTCCGCTTCACCGACTCCATCGCCAACCACGGGCAGCGGCAGTGGAGATCAGCCCACCGATACTATTATTTCGGTTTCGGTTTCGGGCTCCTTCACCGGCTCCTCCACCGTGTCGGGCAGCTCCTCCGCCACCGCCACCGTCACTGACGGACCTAGCTCCACCACACAAGAAGTCCCCACTGCCACCGACACTGGCTCTGCCTCGGCATCGGACTCAGGATCCGCTTCGAGTGCTGATTCCTCGTCGACATCGGCATCGTCGGATGATTCCGCATCTTCGTCCGCCTCCACGACTACTACCACGAATCCTTACTGGTACGCCAACACCCAGTCCCTCAAGATGGCGCCCAGCAGCACTTCGAGCGCCGCCAAGCCAGCGCAGACCGACTCGGACAGCTCCAGCACCGGCAGCACCGACACCTCGACCAGCGCATCCGATGGCACCTCTGGCTCCTCTCCAGCGCCGCAGGACCTGCCCACGACCATTGTGCCTTCTGCCGACTCGTACAGCCAGCCGCCCGACACGACGCCGATCGGCCTGCTCTTCAAGCAGGACATGAAGTGGACGTGGGTCATCTCCCAGGCCGACCTCACGGCGCAGATCTTTGCTTTCATGCCGGATCTCGTCGGCCAGTCGGTGAGCCTCGACTCGTCCAAGGTCTCGACGGTCAAGCTCGCCAGCTACTCGCCCGAGACCAACAGCGGTGCGACGCCCGCGTCGCTGTCCACCGCCAAGACGCTCTACATGGCCTATGTGCCCACCTCGAGCGTCGAGGATCTCCAGGCCATGATCGCCAACACGTCGTCGCCCTTCTACACCTCGGCCGCTCCCGGTGCGCCTCAGCAGCTGGCGAGCCAGGTGGATCCTACGTTCAACATCCTCAGCGTCGCGGGTCAGGTGGCTACTGGCGCCAAGCAAAATTCGACCTCGGGCAGCGGCAAGACCAAGGACGACTCGACGCTGCGCAGCAGCCTCATCGGTGTCGGTTGCGGTCTTGCGGCGTGTCTGTCGCTGGTTGCGGGCGGTATGATGTGGCACAAGAAGCGTCAGGCCAAGCAGGCCGCTGCTGATGGTGGCAACGCCGGCATCTCGCGTGCGCATACGATTCGGTCGTTCAGCGGCGGACTGCGCGAGACGTGGGCTCCCGATGCACTCGACCAGCACCGTGCGCTCGGTACGGCTGGCGAGATGCAGCAGGTGTGGATGGCCGATGGTGGTCCGGCGCACGTGAGCGGTGGGCATGCGGATGGCTTTGGCGGCTACGTGGCGGCGGATCCGTTCCAGGACGCAGCGTACCAGGCCGAGCCTGCGGGTGCGTATGTGGCGATGAACAGATCGAGCAGGATGACGGAGCGTTCCAACTACTCGGACTTTAGCCAGATGACCGAAGCGCAACGCATCCAGTACGACTACGAATCGTCGCGTCGTTCGTTCCACTCGTCGTCGGAACACTCGGGTTCGCACAGCGAGCACAGCAACGAATCTGCCGGCATGCTTTCGACGTACCAAGAGGATTATCGTGTGCCGAGACAGCATACTTCCAACCACGCCTTTGGTGCTCGATCCAACAGCGTCACTCGCTCGACGAGGAGGAGAGGCAGTGTTGCGAGCTCCACCATTGGTCGACCCGAGATGATGAGCAACTCGGTCCTGCTATAAGTCTCCCCACCGCCTCCTCACACATTCGCCTTTTCTTTTGTCTTTGTTCGTTGGATTCGTTTCTACTTGTAACGGAACTTCTTCAGCTGTTGGGGAGGGTCTGGATACCCTTTCCACAGCGATCCCACATTCCTTTTTCCTTTCGCACTTCAAACATAGTCTCCTCTTTCCCGAATCCACATTCGTTTTTTTGTTCTTGCTGCGATTTGCATGCGATGGATGTGTTTGAAGAGTCTGTGTGACTTGGGGAGGTTTTGTCAGAATATCGTTTGGTGGGGGGTAGCCGAGCGTTGCTGCACTGTCATTTCGCTAAGCTCTTGCACATGTATACCGTGTGAGTTGGTGCCGTGTCAATGAGCGTGCGCCGTGTCCCAATGCAAACGTAGTGTTGGTGCCTACTCGTCAAAGCAGACCCGACGATGGTAGATACGGCTGCCCACATCTCGACCCGACGAGCTTGAAGCAGAGTGCTATGCCCATCCACCAGCTCGAGTCAAACCCTCTCAATCCGGTTGCGTGTGAAGCTCGGGCAGCGTCCATGCGAGGACAGAAGCGCATCTTGGAGCACCGATTCAAGCCGTGGAAGGCGCGAGCGCGGTCTGGCTCATCACGCCGCTGTGTCGATTGATCACCTGATTCGCCTCTGCCCTCAACAAGTTCATGCCACGCTGAGTTTTTCGTCCCACGAAGCGGCCTCGTCGACCGCTGCTTCTCTTTAGTCCTCCGGCAAGGTGGCAACAGTCACGCCTGAACATTGTCTCGCGAACCAGTGGATTGCAAGGCTATTCCTTCTGGAAGAGAAGAGAAAGCGCCATGATGCCGAGCAGGGCGTATTTGAGTTTTGGATAGTCGTTGAGTGCGATGGTCACGTATCCGACATACGGCATGTATCTGCGCCACAACCAGCGTCAACGTCAGTACCTTCTCGCTTCTAGTCTTGGCTTGGCGGCGACTTACCCTCTAACTTTGCCGACCATGTTGGATCTGCGCATCCAGCGCGCGCCGTTGTACAGGGCGATGTCGTCCGACTCGTTGTTGTCGCCCTTGGTCAAGATGAGCTGGTCGCCGTCGGGTGCATCGTGCGTCTCGATGATCCTATGCACGATCGGAATATCAGCTCCAGGCACCTTGTATACGGGGATGTCGCCGACCTTGAGTGGACCGCTGGGCATCGAGAGGAAGAGAAGATCACCGCGGTAAAAGGCGGGTTCCATGGAGCCGGATAGGACGACGACGACGGGGGACTCGGTGTCGGTGAGCACAGACAGACCCTTCCACATGGCGAGCGCCGTCGAAACGACCGAGATAAAGTTGAGCACCTGGAACAAGACTGACCGCACACCTTGGCGGCGTAGCGACGCGAGCTCCTCGGCAAACATCACGAAAGCGTCTACGAAAAGTAGTGGAGACGAGAGATGTAGGGGAGCGGGAAAGAGAGGTGGAGAGGAAAGTCGAGCGGAGGGCAAAAGTGGGGTCCAGCGGCAAAGCGAGCCGTGCGAACGCTCCAACGTGTCACTTTCCGACCGCGCTTCGGACCAACAAAACTTGCATCCCCGATGGTTGGCAATCGGGGTAGCAATATGCGCGTCGGGCGCACGGAATAGCTGTTGGTCTGCAGGATGGCAGACTGCACCCTGAATTCAGCTCGGCAGTCACGCGCTCCCAACCGCTCCTTTGTCTTTCGTCCATTCACACTCACATCCACTGCTCAGCCCTCGCTTCTCGATTCCCACGCCGCTCCTCAGCCTGGGAGCGCCACCTACATCTGCTATTCATCTCGGCATCCTCGGCTTCTACGTAGCGACCTGTAGATCCTAGCAGCGGTACTGCTCGAGACGAACGACTTCCAATTTGCCGCCTACCATTGCGAACAACAGCGATGGACGACGAGACCGACTTCTTCGTCCGTCGACCACTCAAAAAGACGCGATCCAAACCAAAAGCTGAATTGAATCCGGCAAAGCGTACTTCCCCAGGCGGATCCTCGGCCTCAGCTGGCCCCTCGAGCGCGGCCAATGGTACGGACGATGCACCGATTACCATCGACGACGACGACGATGATGACGAGGATGACACGCTAGAGTCGGGCAGCGGAAGCGAGGCCGGGAGTGAAGACGACGACTACGATGGCAAGCGTCGCATCAAGCGGCGCAAGAAGAAACACACGCGTACGCTCCCAGCTTGGGCCTCGCAGGCCGTCTACCGCCCACCGTCGCCCGAGCCTACGCCGACATCGCCAACGGCTCCAAACTCCACCGACACCGCCTCTGCGCCATCCACCTCGCGCGACGGCCCTGGTTCGAGTCCGAAGGACACTCCACGCACAGCACGCGCACGCGAACGCGGGTTGAGCCTGACGCCACCACCGCCTCCGTCGCCGGAAAAGCTGTCGATGGCGCGCGACCTGGTGTCGAAAGTGATCGGGTCCAAGTTCAGCACCGCGCGAGCTGAGCCAACAATGGGAGGGCGGCAGACGCGCAACTCGGCCGGACCGGGTGCTTCCGAGGCTCGTGCGGTGGATTTGGAGGATGTGGAGGAGCCGATCCGGTGGGATCCGGATCTGGCGCGGCTGATGCGTGGCGAGGACAAGCGCCATCTGCGCGAGCAGGCGAAACGCGAACAGCAGCTGCGCGAAGAACGGCGGCGACAACGACAGCCACCCGCTACCGCTTCACGTGCTAACGGCCGCACCCAAGCGAGTCAAGCTGTGGTTGTGGATAGCAACGACACGGATACGAGCGTCGAGATGGTCCCCCGACGCTCGGCGACAAGTCCTACCAAGCGCAGCAAGCCTTTGCCTGACGCTGTGGTGGTGGTGGATTCCTCGGACGACGAAGCCGATTCCTCAGACGACGAAGCCTCGCGCCCCGCCGCTGCGGATGGAGGTGGTGCGGAGGTGGAGACGCTGAGTTTGACGCTGCAGAGCAAGCTGGGTTCGCTCGGGGTTACAGTCACGCCAACGACGCGGCTGGCGACGATTCTGCAGCACTTTTTGACGCACCATCCGCAGCTCTCTGTGCGCGTCGATCAGATGCGCGCGGTGTTTGACGGGTACACGTTCACGCCTGCACAAACGATCGCCGACATGGACGTCGACGATGAAAGTCAAGTCGAGGTTAGGTGGAGCTAAACAATGTATACTACAAGTACAAAAGGGGCTTAAATGATGATGCGGCCCTCGGTGTCGCATTTCACCAAGCCGAAACAGCATTCTTGATCGGCGGTGGAGGCGTCTTTTGTCGAGGCGGTGCGCATGTCGAAGGAAATGCCGAGTGGAGCTGGAACCCAGTCTTTCGGCTCGGGTCTTGGTGGCGGCTCGACTTTTGAGCAGCAGCCGGGCTTACCTGCACTGCCGCATGGATTCGATTCGGACGCCGGGGCAGATTTAGGCGGTTCCGACAGATGTGGTTCGGGTGGACGTGGTGATGGGATGGATCGCACGCGTGGCGAGTGTAGCGGTGCAGCGTCACGGAAGGGTGAATTGGCATAAGCCGGACTCGAGCCCGACGAGTGAGTGCGGGTGCCTGCATGCCATGCCTCGGTCCTCGCCCTCTCTTCGCGTTCGACAAACGGCGCGAGTGGAGGCAGCTGCGTCGAGTACCGCGGTGAGACTGGCGGTAATCGTCCTGTCGAGTTCTGTGGCACCGCTCGCCGCGCCCTCACTTCGGTCGCTGGTGGACTCAGCGCTCCAGAGTGCCGCGGACTGTAGCCAGCTGACGGCGGTGTAGGCGCGGCAAGGATCGATCCGGGACTGGGCGTGTGCCACGCCTGCGATGACGCGATGCTTCTGCGTTGCGCCGACTCGTGCGGCGTCGTCTCGGACGGTCCAAAGTAGCTCGCTGTCATATGTACGCCCGAGGTCGCGGGGGATGCATGGTCCGAATGCGAACCGGGCTCGTATCTCATCCGCTTGGGATGGCGATACACCTCTTCCGACGGTGGCTCGACGAGATGCGCAGGAACGGGGATGTTGTGGTGAATCAGCACGGAGCGAAGCGATTTGATGGCATGGTGCAGCTGTGCCATTTGTGCATCTACGTGCGAGGCTGCTGTTGCCAGCTGTCGATTGGCGTGCAAGATGGGTGTACAGCTCTCGCAAGTGCCCGCGGGCAGCGATGTCGGTGTAGACGCCGATGCGACCGATGCTGAAGATGATCGCGACCCACTTGCTGCTGCTTGTGCCGGCGTCGGATTGGTGGCGATGTGCGGCGACGTGCTGTTGCCCGGCGAGGCAGCATCGCGCTGGAGGAGCTGTCGGAGGCGAGCATTCTCGTCGGTAAGCTGTTTGACGGTCGCCTCTAGGGTGGCGAGGTGTTCTGCCTTGCGCTGTCGAAAAGCACGCTGGGTCTGGAGCGCGCGCGTGGGTTCGAGCGCGAGATTCGGACGGCGCCCACGACCCATGGCTGCTCGACGGATACGATCAACGGACGGGAGCAACGAGGGATAAGAAGGAGGATAAAGTGGTGGTGGCAGGGCAGGCCAACGAGGCTGAGCCGCAGGTCCCAGTTGCGCCTCGGCAAGCAGCACGGCTTCGGGTGTCAAACGTGGGATCGCTTGCCGGTTGTGCACACCTGCAGAGTGCATAAACCAAAAAAAAAAGTCGGGCCAAGCAGGGTGACTCGCAGCAGCCGCCGCCGCCACAAAAGCCTGGCAGCAGCAACTCAAATTTCGCACTTCCATCGGAGGTTGAGGCGGCAAGATCGAGGCTCGAGGTTGCCCGATCTGGCCAAGCAGGAACAACCCGCCAGTTGGCCTGCCAAAGCAGCTCTAAAAAAGATTTCGCCCACGCGCCTCCTCAGTGGTGCCAAATTCAATCCATTTTCACCTCGACTCTCGGAGCTGGCACGGTCCAGGCGCCAAGCGGGCGCGTTGAGGTGCGACTCGGCTGCTCTGGGCGGCTGTTGGGCTGGGCTGGGCTGAGGCGAGGCGCGCATCGAGATTTCAACGGCATGCGTGGGGAAAATCTGTCTCCAAGGTTGGCTCACAGGGCTGGCGACTTGGCGGGCTGGCGGATGCGTGCGTGTGTGGGTCGTGCGTGCGGTGCGTTGAGTTGAGCTCAACCGGATTGCGGCCAACACATACGGCGCCCACATCGGTAGAGGAAGTGGAAGCCGACATCGTGCAATTTGCGATTGCGATTGCCTCCTCCATCCGCACCAAGTGAACAGTGGCCGCTCAACTTGCCTTTGGTTGCTTGGCAACATCCGCGAGATCACTCCATCCCAACCACGCGCTGCTTCGCCTTTGGAGCTGCCATCAAACCGCTGACTGCTCCGTCGGCTCATCCGATCGTCTCTTCCAACGTCGCCGCTTGGATCGCATCAGCAACTACGACTGCCTGCTGCGAGTGACTGCCTACGGCTGCTGCGCTCGGACCGCGTCCACACGCTGGCGACTGCACCTCGCTCCTGATCGATTCTCAACGCTGCCCATCCAGCCGCTAGCCTCCTCCTCCTCACCACCACCACATCTTCAGCCCCATCGACTCATCAGCCAAAATGTCTTGGAAGCTAGGCAAGAGTAAGCATCTTCAACTCTCTGCTCCTCCATACCTGCTCATGTGCTCACCTGCCTCTTGCTTCCTTCTTTGGCGCTCTTGCCACCAGAATTCAAGGACGGCGCCAACCTCGGCGCACGCACGCCGCTCGATCGCTCCGCCACCCCAACTCCAGGCAATCCAGGCCCGGACCCGAGCGCATCCTCCTCATCCAACCCCACCGCCTCGTCCGATGGTGCGCCTATCCCGCGTTCTGGTCTGCTCACCATCCGTGTCATCGATGCGCGCGGCCTCTCGCTCCCCGCCGGCATGCCCACGCCTCCCGCCGTAGCAAGAGCGCTCGCCATGCACAATCCCAACGCCTCCTCCCTCGCCCAGTCCTTTGGCGCGCCAAATCGCGAAAACAGGCAGAGCATGCAGCGCAAACAGTGTTGGTGGCTCCCCTACCTCGTCCTCGAGTTCGACAAGAACGAAATCCTCATCGACGCCATCGGCGGCGACATCCAGGGCCCCACCTGGATGTTCCGCGCCCACTTTGACGTATCGCGCATCTCGGAAATCAGCCTCCAGACCTACCTCCGCTCCGGCGACGGTCACAGCACCCACCAGCCCGAGGCGAGCCGCGACGGTCAAGGCGACGACGTCATGGGCGTCAGCGACATCTACCTCGGCGGTGTCAAGTTCGTACCCGACTTTGAGAACCAGGTGCGTATCCTCAGCTCGCGTTGCACGCGCTGCAGCTTGTCACCAACCGCTCGCACCTTTTCACTGACCTTTAACTCTGATGCATCGCCCCGCAGAGAACATCCGACGCGTGGTATCCGCTCGCCGGCGGCAACGGCCAGATCCACGTGCAGGTATCGTACCGCAGCGACTCGCGCAGCTCGCTCAACATGGACGCGTTTGAGCTGCTCAAGGTGATCGGCAAGGGCAGCTTTGGCAAGGTGATGCAGGTGCGCAAGCGCGACACGTCGCGAATCTATGCGCTCAAGACCATCCGCAAGGCGCACATTGTGTCGCGCTCCGAAGTGACGCACACGCTCGCCGAGCGCACCGTGCTCGCGCAGGTCAACAATCCGTTCATCGTGCCTTTGAAATTCTCGTTCCAGAGCCCGGACAAGCTGTACCTCGTGCTGGCGTTCATCAACGGCGGCGAGCTCTTCCACCACCTGCAGCGCGAGGGTCGCTTCAACGAGGAGCGCTCGCGCTTCTACGCCGCCGAGCTGCTGTGTGCGCTCGAGCATCTGCACGGCTTCAACGTCGTGTACCGCGACCTCAAGCCCGAAAACATCCTGCTCGACTACACGGGCCACATTGCGCTGTGCGACTTTGGCCTGTGCAAGCTCAACATGGGCGACCAGGAGACCACCAACACCTTCTGTGGCACGCCCGAGTATCTGTCGCCCGAGCTGCTGCTCGGGCAGGGCTACACCAAGGCCGTCGACTGGTGGACGCTGGGCGTGCTGCTGTACGAGATGCTCACCGGTCTGCCGCCTTTCTACTCGGAGGACGTCAACGAGATGTACCGCAAGATCCTGCAGGATCCGCTGCGGTTTGGCGACGAGGTGTCGCCCGATGCGCGCCACCTGCTCACGCTGCTGCTCAACCGCGATCCCGCACAGCGTCTCGGCAGCGGCCCGCACGGCGCCGCCGACATCAAGGCCCATCCGTTCTTCGCCAAGCATATCGACTGGAAGCTGCTGCTCGCGAAAAAGATCCCGCCGCCATTCAAGCCCAGCGTCGCCTCGGCCATCGACACGAGCAACTTTGACCCCGAGTTCACCAACGAGCCGCCCATGGACAGCGTCGTCGACGACAGCCACATGCTCAGCGCCACCGTGCAGGAGCAGTTTGTCGGCTTTTCGTACAATGCGCCCAACGCGCTCGGGGCGGGCGAGAGCCTGCGTGATTAGGTGCGCGCTCAGACGGGTGTTTGTTTATTGACTTTCGTGTGGGCACAGGTAGCTGAAATGGCTAGAATGCATCGTCGCATTGCTCGTTACTGCCAAGTGTGTGTTGAGATGGAAGCGTGTGTGCTGATGATTGTGAGGGATGGTGGGGTCGCGGGAGTCGGAAGATGGAATTTTTGTCGGGCCTGGGATCTCCACTTTTTTTTTGGGAGGAGGGGTTGAAAGCTGGCCACCATCTCGACCACTGCTTTGCGGGCTTGGGATCATGGCGGCTTCTTCATCCGCAAAGGATGCTGTTGGGGCAGCGACAGCCACTGCTGCCTCGAGCATCCGCGATCTATCGGCACGATTCGTCGATAAAGTCCAGATCCACCTGCATCCTGCGTCGTCACTTCCCGCTTCCATTGCGACCGATACCTCCAATGATGCGGGGTTGTTGGGAGTCGCGCTGATCTGGACTGTTGAATCGCTTCGTCTGCTGCGGAGTTACGGTTTGACGGGTAGTTTTACCGGAACGTTGGCGCAGTTTCCGCAGCAAAATATCTTCCTCGGTCTGCCGGTGCAGCTTCTTCCGGAAGAAGTGGTGTATCTCGTCCGACGCGGTTTGGCAGTTGTAGTGGACGAATCATCATCGTATCGACCCAGTACGGCATTGGAACGGGAAGAAGTGGATGCGAGGACGGAGAGCGATCGTCAGAGTCAACAACTCGCAGCATGGTATGAACGTCAGACTCTACGAGCCAAGCACTCGCGCACGCCGCTCGCATCCGATCCCGTCGCCGGCGAACTCGACGGTTTACCTTGGCACTACACGATCCCGACCACATCTGCCGAGTTGGGATGGTACGAACCAAAGACGTATACAACGCTCTCGTCGCTGCATCGCATCTGGTCGTATCCGGCGACAGAAAAACAGGCAGCAAGTGCGGCATTGTTCGAGCATCTCGTTGCCGATCGTGGATTGTGGTGTATGAACGGCCTACGTTTCGGTGGTGCATTTGCAGTGTATCCGGGCGATCCACTTCGATACCACTCGCACTACACGGCTCAACTCGTCCTGCCGCACGAGAGCATCCCAATGACCACCCTCGTCGCAAACGGTCGTCTCGGAACCGCGGTCAAGAAAACTCACCTCTTGTGTTGTACAACCTTCGAACCGACTTTCGATCCCAGCAACACGACAGAGGCGGTCAGAAGTGGCGCTTTCGATCAAGCTCCACAACCAGATAAAGAGCAACTCACCACGCATGGCAGATTGGCCAAATTCGACGTGTTCAGTCTCGCCTGGGCTGGATTCGGAACCTAAACACCGTCCCGTCCAAACATCACATGAAACGAATTCAAATTGAAACGGCCTGGATCCCACCCAAAGAACATCGAGGGAATGTGAAGGTTTAGGTGATGACGGTAGGCTTGTCGCGAGCGGTGAACTCCTTAAGCTTGGAGATGACGAGGGCCTGTTCGATGAGGGGCTTGAGACCCTGCTGTGCATCCGCCTCGAACTCGGCGGGATCGTTTGAGTACTTTTCGACATACAGCCTGATGGTCGCACCTGCCGAACCAGTTCCGCTGAGTCGGAAGATGATCCTGCTGCCATCGACGAACTTGACGTACAGACCCTGGTTCTTGCTGACCGAGCCATCGATGGGGTCGGTGTAGCTAAAGTCGTTGGCCTCTGCCACCTCGAATTCGCCCAGCTTCTTGCCGACGAACGAAGGGTCTTCGAACTGCGCGCGCAGGTGGGCCATGAGCTGGTTGGCTCCCTCCGAGTCCACTTCTTCATAGTCGTAGCGGCTGAAAAAGTTGCGTCCGTACTGACGGTAGAACTGCAGCAGCACATCCTGCACCGACGTACCCGCCTTCTCCTCGTTCGCAGCAGCAAGGATCGAGAGCCACGCAACAACCGCCCACAGCCCGTCCTTTTCGCGGATGTGGTCCGAGCCCGTGCCGAAACTCTCCTCGCCACAGATGCTCAGCCGACCGGCATCCATGAGGTTGCCAAAGAACTTCCAGCCCGTGGGCACCTCGAAGCACTCGTAGCCGTTCTTCTTGGCGACGCGGTCGATCGCACCGCTCGTGGGCATGGAGCGCGCCAGACCCTTGATGCCCGACTTGAAGTAGGGGATGGCACGCTGCGCCCAGTCGGCGATGATGGCAACCGAGTCCGAAGGGTTGACAAACGCGCCCTTGCCGATGATCATGTTGCGGTCGCCATCGCCGTCCGAGGCGGCGCCGAATGAGATGTTCTCGCTCTCGACGGCGTCGACGAGCGACTTGGCGTACGTGAGGTTGGGATCCGGGTGTCCGCCGCCAAAGTCCTCCGAGGGCACGCAGTTCTGGATCGAGCTCTCGTCGAGGCCGAACTGCTCGACAAAGAGCGCGCGGCCGTAGGGACCCGTGACGCCGTGCAGCGCATCGAAGCGCACGCTGAACTTGGACTTCTGCAGGAACTGCTTGATGAGCGCAAAGTCAAAGATCTCGCCGAGGTAGGCAATGTAGTCCTTGACGCTGTCGATGATCTGGATGTCGAGGTTGCCGAACTTGGTGTTGCCGATCTGCGAGAGGTCGACCTCGGGGCCCTCGACGATCTTGTACTCTGCGATGGTCTTTGTGATGTCAAAGATCTTGTTGGTGACGCCCTCGGGGGCGGGACCGCCGTTGTCCATGTTGTACTTGATGCCAAAGTCGTTGTCGGGACCGCCGGGGTTGTGGGAGGCGGTGAGGAGGATGCCGCCGGTGGCCTTGTAGGAGCGGATGACGTGGGAGGCGGCCGGGGTGGAGAGGATGCCGTCCTGGCCGATGATGAGCTTGGCGACGCCGTTGCCGGCGGCGAGGCGGATGATGGCCTGGATGGCGGGCTTGGAGAAGTAGCGACCGTCGCCGCCGACGACGAGGGTGGCGTTGGCGGCGCCGGTGGGGATGGCGGAGAGAATAGCCTGGACGAAGTTTTCGGTGTAATGCTGCTGCGAGAACACCTTGACGCTGTTGAGCGAGCGAGGAGATGGAGAAGGGAACGTCAGTGGCGAGACCATGTGGCAAGCGTCGAGTGGAGAGACTTACCGCTTGCGCAGACCCGAGGTGCCTGGCTTCTGGCCCTCGAAGGGCTTGGTTTGAACGGTGACCACAGACATGATGGGAGTGTGGCTGCGGCGGATGAAAGCGAAGATGGTGGTCGATTGAGAAGAGGACCGGGCGTGGGCGTGGGCGTGGACATCGACATCGACATGGGCATGCACCGGCGAGGTACGTCTGTGCGCAAGACACACCCACACACCCACTTGCTGCGCTCGCAGGCTCTGAAGCGCATCTCCGCCGAGTTCGAGGTTCGAGTTCGAATTTCCCGCATCGACGCTCGAATCAGAACGTTTCGCCGAGGCCCAGACAGTTGGCCCCAACGCCCCGACCCTCCCAACGTTTCGCTGTCAAAGTCTAACACTCTTAAAATTTGGAATTTTCCCACGTGATGCGGTCGCGAGTGTGTCTTTGCGGTGGATCGACCCGGACGTGCGACGTGCAAGCCCCAACGTGCAAGCCCCAACGTCAACACGGCCTTCTGGCTGCAATGCACAGATCAGCGTTGCACCACCGCTCCAGTCTCCGCCACGCCGATCCGCTGGGCATCCCGCACTGATCTCCTTCAACTCACACCGACCACCATTTCACCTGCATCCTGCTCGTCCGAACATTAGATCATCTTGACCTTGCTCTTGCTGCATCGTGCTTGTGACACGAAGCGGCTCCCAAACCCTTCATGATCCGCTTTTTTGGGCCTTCATTTTCATAGCGACTTGTTTTCTTTTTCTTTTTGTTGGCGACACATGCGTGCAGCGGTGAGACAGGGATTGGAACCCTGGAACCCTTGCGTTCAAAGTGCGCGTTGCAGGCCAATGCATGGATGCATGCAAAAGTGTGTTTTTTCGACCGCCGCCTCCACACACACTGGCCATGTGCGCCGCGACCCGCTCGCAGAATGATGCCTTGTTGTCAAGCTTGAGCTGCAATCCTTACGGCGATGGCACTTCGGAGCGGAGGAGCCGGCTGCGCAGCAACAGCTGTGCCATGCAAGTGTCCCGATGGAAAAGAGAACATACAGTAATGACCGCCCGATACGAGCGCCGCTTGGAAAGAACAGCGTCCGCAATGGCCATCCTGAATCATACAATAATGCTCTCCACGGCCCGGAGAGAGCGAGCAAGTGAGGATGACGAGTCGAAAAAAATGCGCAATGCACACGGCTGCACGCCGCTGTCCGCTCCTTTCTCCCCCCGCACACTGCTGAACACAGGACCGACGTGCTCCTCGAGCTATATCGCATGTCGATCGCTCCGCCTTCTACCACCCTGCCACCATCCATCCCCTCCCGCCAATCGCTGCCACACGCTCGCACTACCCCCAATTCGATACCCAAGCAGCAGCAGCACCCTAACCACCGCAATCCGCCTCGACACCTCGGCTCCACTGCTGCTCCCCCTCGCCAGACCGTGCAAAGCCTAGCCGCCCACATCTTCGCAAGCAACCACCAGCCTCTTTCTCTCAACCATACCAAAGCTGATCGCCCTTGCAAGTGGGCCAGCTCAACACAAGTCCCACTCCCATCCATCCCCACCAACTCGGACTCAGCCATCATGAAGCGCTGGAAACAGGTCAAGGACCAACTCGATGCAAAGCGCAACGCCTCCTCCTCCAACAACGATGCCAACCAACGTCCACCACCACAACCTTACATGGGAGGTGGCATCTCGTCCGCCTCCTTCTCCGACCTTCGCCAACTCCCATCCCACGCCTCCACATCCAGCCTCGTGCCGCCCATGTCCAAAAGCGCAAGTCGCACCTCCCTCGACATCCCCGGTCGTCTGAGCAACTTTATCAACAAATCCACCTCCAGCTTGGACATCAGCGCCTCAGCCAATGGCGGCAGCACGGCCAAGGTCACCAACGTCTTCCGCAAGTTCCCACGTCCAAGAGTCGGCAGCACTTCCAGCTTCACCAACAACGACCCAGCTTCCTCCACATCCTCGCCATCCAAGGTCAACACCCCGCGCAAGTGGGTCAACAGCCTCCTCAATCAAGCCGCCCCCGGCTCACAACACCTCGAGACAGCAGCACAGGCTCGCTCACGCGCTCTCTCCGACGCATCCCGCCCCTCGCCCGCGCCAGTCAGCACTCTCGTCCTCTCCACCGACGAAGCTCCCTCCAGCTCACGGCCGGTCTACACCATCGATTCGGGCTTGCAACGACGTCCTTCTGCGGGCGGCAGATCGGCCAGCATCTACTCCTCCCACCTCAGTGCCGCTTCGCGCTCCACCCCCGACCTCCACGACAGCTCCGTGACACGCCATCGCGACAACGGCGCCCTCCTCATGCACCTTGCCTCACCACTGCCCTCGATCGCCAATCGTCAACCGAACCTGGAGTCTGCGGATACTTACTCGCCTCTCCTCGTTCGTAACCTGGACGAGGCGCCCCGTGGCACCTTCACCCCTTCCATCCCAGCCCCCTCGGCCTCGGCTCAGCTTCGCACTGTATCTCGTCTTCGCAACCCTTGGTCCGCCGCAGACTCGCCACGCATCCAGTCCGAGGAAGACGACAATGTAGACGCATCCATCGCCCACGATCGCAGCACCAATCAGATCGACCCCGCAGAGCGTGCCGTGCTCGACATGCTCGACTCCGCTTCCGCCCTCGGCAGCGCCGTCTCTGCGCCTGTACCGCCCACGCCGTATCACACTGCCACCCCAGGCACGCTCGCCAGGTCGCGATCCTTTGCCACAACCTCAAAGTTCGACAGCCCCGCCTCAGAGTACAGCCAGGACTTCCGCTCTCCCTTTCTCGCCGGCACTTCCTCGCCCGCAGCAGGTGTCAGGCAGGCCATCCGCCAGCGAGAGCTCCTCGATTCAAATGCAGCCAAGCCCGCCTCGCTCTCGCCGATCCCACACAGTCGCTCGGCACTTTCTCCAAAGACCATGGCTTTCCTCGACACGGTCTCCACTGGCGACGCGGAGCCCATTCGTGCGAGCCAGACCTCCTCCGCTTCCTTCTACCAGCGAGGTGCGTCCGCTTCCACCTCGGATGTCAGGCCGAATACGGCGGGCTCTGGCTTCAAGCGCATCTCTCGCGTACCCGTTCCGCAGCCCGAGGTGCACCTTGCCTCGCCACCCACATCCGCTAGCACCAACGCCTTTGGCAGGCGCGGCACCAACGCCTCCAGCCACTCGCATCTGCCCATCTCGCCCATGGACAGCAGCCTAGTCGGTTCGTCAGCGCACGCTACTAGCCTCTGGAGCAGGCCAGGCAACATGCCAGATACGCCTTCCACTTCTCAAGATGTGACATCGCCCACGCCCTGGTCCGCCAACTCGCTCGGTCCGAACAAGCAACAGACCCAGCTGCAGCAAGCCCAGGGTGCGAGGGGTATATATGTGCTCGAGCCCGTCGTCACTCCAAGCGAGGTCGAGGAAGACGAGGAACGCCTCTCGGACACGCTGCGGCCCAGCAGCATCATGCCCAAGCTGCGCAGGAACCAGACCGACTTTACCGAGGCAACCAGCATCTTTTCCGGCGCAGACGCCTTCCGCTCCTCCGAGAATAGTCTGCAGAAGGAAGTCATCGCCGAGCATCCCGCGCCTGCTACTACAGAGAAAGCCGCAGAGACAGACGCGCCAGCATCGTCATCCTGGATCGCCGGAGCTCGCCCGCTTTCCCACGTCGGCTCCGTCTCCAGCTCCCTGGCTGCGCTCCGAGGTATCATCTCCAAGGCCGCTTCGTCTGCACTGACCGGCACTGCTGCAGCCGCCGATACGGCTGCCACGGACTCGCCATCAAGACCACCAGCAAGTGGCGAAGCGGCCTCCACCACCTCGGTCGCGGCGGCAACCAAAGAGTTTGAACAGCGCTTGACCAGCTCGAGACCCTCCAGCCCAGAGAAGCTCTCCATCCCCTCGTCCCCGACCAAGGCCAAGGACCTCATCAAGATGTTCGAGAGCACTTCAGGCACAGCCACACCTTCTGATCTGTCGCATTCCATCTCGCGAACCAGGCTTTCACCAACAAAGTGCACACCCTCGGCAACCAGCAGTCTCAACAACACGCCCAAGCGTCCTGCGCCGCTCACCCTGTCCGTCTCCAGATCCAATCTCGGCCTTGCAGCTTCTCCTGCGGCTTCCGACGTGGCTGTCGAGGACGTGCCACTCGTGACGACCAAATTGCGCGCGCAGCGTTACGAGGCCGGTCGATTCCGCGCAAGCCGTGCTGGCCTCGTCGGCGTGGGCGGTGGAGGTGATGACGCTAGCTTTGCGGATGACAACGACGATGATGGCGCTGACGAGAACGCGGCACCCGAGAGCGTCTTTGGTGAGACGAGGAGCGCTAGTGGCCGATTCCGCTCGCTCGGCGTCGCTTCGCAGCACACGCGCTCGCAGTCCACGCCAAGCGATATCAATGGCAACGTCCTCGGTGGCGGGACCGTGTCCTCTCCGCCCAGACCCAACCCGATCGGCGGCCGCGCTGGTGGTGCCTCGCACGGGAAGTCTGGCTCCATCGGCACTAACGCCGGCAGCTTGGGCAGGAAAGGCGCCTTCCGCAACAGCGTCATCGGCTTCATGGGCGTCCTCTCTGGCAAGCCTACGACGGGCGAGGCGGGTGACGGGCGTGCACCTGGATCTAGCGGTCAGTCGCTCGCGCCTGGCTTCTTAGCAGATCGAAGGCACAGCACCAAATCGGACCAGGACGACAACGTCAGCACCGCCAGTGCCGCCACTCAGGGCACCACCGCCTCGTACCGCCGCAAAAAGGAGGAGGGTAACCTCCCGCTCACCAGCACCACCGCCATCCAGATGTCGGGCGAGCAGCCGGGTACCAAGCCCATCCGTGCCGGCGTGCTCTACTACTTCAACGTGCACGACCCCAACCCACGCTGGCTGCGCGTCAAGGCCGTCCTGCTCCCCTCGGCCGTCGCCATGAGCTGGATCCCCAGCGGTGGCGGAAGGGAGAACGTCGTTCTGGATTTGAGGGCGTGCCGTGAGGTGCACTCGGTTCCCAGTCCCGATCATCCGAGCAGCACCTCTGACATTGGCGCCGCCTCTGCACGCAGACAGGGGCTCGGCCAGATCAGCCCCTTCCAGCTCATCTTTGACGATGGCGTCGAGAGGCTCGCCGCCGACACGGCCAAGGAGCGTGTGCAGTGGGTCAGCGCCGTGTGGGACGTCACTGGCACCAGAAGTCCCAAGGCGGACAGCATGCAGGAGTCGGCCACAGCCAATTCGGGCCACGATGCGCTGCCCAGGTCCAACTCGTCGCCGAAGGCCAGAGGCAGAGCAATGGCAGATGCGAGCCCGACAAGGCCGCTCGTTTCGTCGCTCGGTGCCGGCGTGGCTGGTACGCCCAAGAAGCCTGCATCGACGAGCAACGAGGAAGCCATCGATCGCATCGGGTCCATCTGGAAGAGCGAGCTCTCGTCCGAGCTGACCTCCAAGGACGTACATCCGAGTTTTGGCGAGGCATTGGCAGGCGCTGCATCGCCACCGCCGCCACTGCCGCCCAAGGAGCCAAGACCAGCACTTGCGCTGGCTGCGCTCGGGCAGGCTTCCAAGGCATCGCCCTCGAGCAAGTCTGCGCAATCGCCCGGCGCAAAGACGACGGCGGCAGTCCCGATCAGGAGCTCCGCGAGTCCCGTGCGCGCAAAGGTGCGCAGCTGGCAACGACCGCCGCTGGATCTCAGCACTGGATACGTGCACGACCTCACGCCCAAGACGCCAACACTCGTCAATCCGCCCTCGGACGCCATTCACTCGACGCCCGCTTCGTACGGCGAGGACAAGAGCACCGCTGCTTCGGTGTTGGATGGATCTGCGCGCCCTTCGGCAACGGAGGACGCTGCATGCGCCAACGCTCCAGCTAAATCCACCGCAAACGATGCAGGCGACGAGATCTCCCCAGCATCTTCACCAGACATGGACGGCTACGAGTCGGCGCGCTCGCAAGGCAGCCTGGTGGACGAATTCGGTCCGCGAACGCCCGTCAGCGAGGCCGTCTTCAACTGGTCTCGCCTCGACAAGGAGTCGGACCTCAATCCCAGTGATTCGGCTTCGCAGCGACCCGCGCGCAGCGAGTACGGGACAATCAAGAGCAACGTTTCGGGCGCGGAGCGCAAGCGCAGCTCCCGCAAGAAAGGCGAAGAAGACGTGGCAACAGACACAGCAAGGGACACTGCCGAGGGCTCAGCTCGAGCGGGGCCTTCGCGTACTCCAGCTCAATTGCTGCGCGACAGCGTCCTTGCTGGCTCGGCCGAAGGTGCCAACGACTCGGACGCGCTCTTCAACGCCTCGCCCGCAGGCAGTCGCCATCGTCTCGGCACGGTGATCGAAGAGACGCAGTCGCAGGCCCAGAGCACGCGCATCAATGCCTCGGTGCGCAGCAACAGCCGCAGCAAGCTCGACGAAATCGTCGCGCGTGCCATCGGCACGGGCTCGGTCAAGTCGCCTGCGGCCAAGAGCGCGCTGTCGCTCGTGTCGAGCGGAAGCATCAGCTCGCACGACGTGGGCAAGCTGCTCGAGTATCTTGAAGAGCAGCAAAAGGAGCGCCTCAACCGCGAGAAGGAGCTCGAGGACCAGATCCGCGGCTTCCAGCAGGTCGTCTCGGACCTTCAGAAGAAAGGCTCGACGAGCGGCTCGCACCGCACCGCCAGGAGGAAGAGCTCGACGAGCTCGCTCGGCGGAGAAAGCAAGGCTACCGCCAGGTCGGCCCGAGATACCGAACTCGCAGCCATGCAGGAGAAGCTCGACAAGGTGCTCGACCTCGTCACCAACGTCGTTGCGAGTCCCGTGATGCACAAGCGCGCCAAGAGCGAATCGGCGACCATGCTCACCGCGCACGATGGAGAGGACGCCGAGCTGGCACGCATGGAAGGCGTGCTGGCCAAGCTGCTGCGCAAGATGAATGTCTCCGAGGACGTCACCATGACGCCGAGGTCACAGGCGCTCGTGCGGGCGGCGATCGAGTCGCGCGACCCGGCGGTGATGGACGAGTGGGACCGCATGCCCGTCGAGCTGCGCGGTGAAGAGCTGATCAAGTCGATGGAGGACCGCGCCAAGCACGGCCGTGACGGCCGCCACGAGGCGATTCATGCGGATTATGCGATGCGGACCGTGTCGTCCGACATGGTGCGCGGCGGCAGTGCGCCTGCGGGTGCCGTCGACCACCCGGGCACGCCCATCGATGCGGACATTGATCCAAGGAGACGCTTCTCGGCGACTTTACCGCATCGTGTGGCGTCGGGCGCAAGCATTCCTGCGAGCCTATCAACGACAGATATCGACAATGCTTCGGTGATGAGCCGGATCCCGCCACGCAGCTGGTCATCCGAGAGGGGCGTGCCCTCGCCTCCGCCCAATTCGGTTTGGGACGCCCAGTCGATCGGAAGCCGGCCAGCGTCGAGGGCCACGACACACATGGGCATCGCGGGCCGCGCGCCAGCCCAAAACTTCCGCATGCTTGGCGATCCCGAATCGACGCAAGCAACGCCGCGCCCCGTCATGGTCAAGGCGGAGCCGAGCTACGGCTCGCTCGACATGGAGGCCGAGATTCGCCGCCGGCGCGCGCAGCAGCAAGCCGCAAATGGCGCATCGATGCCAGGGGCACAGCTCGGCGGCTGGTACACTCCGAAGGTCGCGGCAGGAATGGACGCACAGGCCTCGACAAGCTCGGTGACGGTCGAAATGCCCAACGTCGACAAGCCGATGCCACCGACGCCGAGCGTTCGCTGGGCGGTCGGGGATATCGTCGCCGACCCCAAGGAAGCCGGCAGCACGGGTAAGGGCCCAGATGGGCTCGGGCTGTCCATGGCATCGGCAGCCGCTGGTCCCGAGGCGAAATTCGACGGCCCGCCGCCAACGCCTGGTGTGGGCTATGTGTCGTCCGCCGCCAGCGCGACTGCGGGCTCGGCGGTGGGCAGCGCCAACGGCGAGTTGGCGACGATCCTGCAGGCACTCAAGCAGAGCGAGCTGGCGAGGCAGACGCAGCTGCAGCAGCAGACCGAGATCTCGCGCTACCTCAACGAGCTCAACGCGTGGCTTGAGCGTGATGTCGTGGACCGTTCCAAGGAGTGGCGTACGCTCGCGAGCGGCGTGACGCAGCTGCATGACGAGCTCAAGGCGCTCAAGGAGGGCCGTACGCTACCTGCTTCCGGTTCAGCTGCGAGTCTGCAGGACAAGGCCGGGCCAGTCGGTCCGAATCCACACACTGGCCAAGCGCAGCCGCCGACTTTACTGCGGCCAGGATCGACAGGCGCCGCGCCTGCGGTCACCGAGCGAGGTATGCTGTCGCCCATCCTGCTCCTGGGCGATAGCGCCAACGCTCCGACTTCGCCGGCCCGCAAGCGCCCAGCGGGAACGCGCAAGTGGAACGAGCGCCGCAGCGCGTCGCCATCGGCCGACGAGGGTGACCAATCGTGGTACCAGCCGGACGACGCCGACGCTGGCCTCAAGAGCAGCTTCAAGTCCAAGGCGGCCAAGGCGGCAGCCGCTGCAAGTGGAGCACTGCTAATCCGGCAGGCGCTGCGCGAGTGGGAGCGCTTCAAGGTGATGCAGCGCGCGGCGGGCAAGCCCGAAGACCCGCTGCCGGCCGAAGCGACAGGCAACCCGGAAGTCGACGCTCAATTGCCGCTTCCCGCAACCACGCTGCAGGCGCTCAAGGACGCTGCCGACAGCGAGGACAACGTGCGCATCGCCGGGCTGGTGCGCGAGGCGGCCGAAGCCGGCTACGGCACGCAGGCGATCATTGAGCTGACGCGGTACGTCGAGAGCAAGGCGCCCGAGCCCGAGAGCGACGACACGGCGAGCGACGGCGGCCACCTGGACGGAGACACGCTCATGCCGACTCCGTCGCCGTACCGCACGCGGTTTGCGGTGGGCGACGAGCCTACGATCGGCAAGGGCGGCGACGACGACGATGGTGTGGTCAAGATGCAGACGCCCGTGCCTGCGCGCGTGGCTGCAGTGACGGACAAGGCCAAGGAGGAGGAAGTGGAGAGCGGCAGTGGGCCTACGACGTCTGCGCTTGCGCTTGCGGTGGAAGAGATCCTGAAGCACCTGCTGTCGAGCAAGGAGGAGGAGAAGAAGAAGCAGACCGAGGCACAGCAGCGCGAAGCCGAACGCAAGCAGGCGGAGGAAGAGCGCGAGCGGTCGCTTCTCTCGCACAAGGAGCGCGAAAAGGCGGAGCTTGTCGACCTGCTGTACAGCCGCATCGCCGCAGACAAAGCAGCCGAGGAGCAGAAGGCGAAGGAGCTGGACCCGAAGTCGGCGATTGAGTCGCTTGTTGCGGCGATCAATGCGCAGAAGGAGACGGAGGTGAAATCGGCTCAGGCCGCCGACGCTGCGTTGCGACAGATGACGAGTGAGTTGCTCAAGACGACGAGCGAGCAAAACGCCAAGTTGGTGGAGGCGGTGAATGCGGCTAGTCGGGATATGTTGCGGAGCAACGTGCAGATGCATGCCGAGGAGTTCAAGCGGTTGTTGCACAAGGAGGTTAGTGGGATGTTTGAAGATGTGGGCAAGATTCGCGAGGCGAAACGCCATCTCGAGTTTGAGATCGCCGACTTGTGGAGCATTAAGAGTCGCCATTTGCACGGGCCGGGGGGGATGCCGATTGGATACAATGTGCCGGGGGCGTTTCCGGCTAGTCCGCCGGTTGGATTTGGTGCACCCATGCCTATGCCTATGCCTCAGATCATGCCAATGCCGATGCATGCGCCAGCGCATATCTCACCCATCCCACCACCAGCACCAGCACCAGCACCAGCACCAGCGGCAGTGCCGACAGCTGCGGCGGGGGTGGATTCACTGCGCGCCCAAAAGAAGGCCGTCAAAGCAGCACTCAAGCAGGCAGTCGCTGCAAGTGCACCAGCCCCCGCTCCGGCTGCTGTCACACCCGCACCCGCACCGGCCCCCACAGCTGCAGCAGTCCCCGCCGCAGCAGCAGCCCAAGTCGCAGCAGCGGCAATGCCAGCCTTCCTCGCAAAGAAAAAGGACGTCCTCAATCCTTTCTCCATCAACTTTGGCCCGCGCGCACCTGCAAAGTAGCTCACTCTATCCCCTCGGCAAGCCCCCAATATCTTTTGGCTCAGACACACCGTTGAAAACACGAATGATACATCCAACGATACCCCCAATCCAATCTTGCTCCGATGTTTTGCACCCACTCACAATCACACGCTTCACAGGCAATCATTGAAAAGAAAAAGAGTTGAACAAGCCGGCAATTTCGGATGCTATCGATGCCGACTGTAGACATCGCCTCTCACGCCTCGTGCGGCGGCGGGCTCGGGCTGTCGGCACTAAACGCCGCCTTGACCTGCGCTGCCGTGGTGCCGCCAGGACTGCCGTTGGCGCCCGTGGGGAGCAAGATGCGGCGGCGCGCATTGATGAACCAGTTGGACACCTGCGAGAGCGTGAGGCCCGTCATGCTGCACAGCGAGCGCTTCTCGTCCTCGGTCGGATACGGGTGGCTCGCATGCTCGAGTAACCACGACTTGAGCAGATCCGTCACGGGCTTGGGCAGCTTGCCGCGTCGGCGCGGTGGCGGCGCAATACCCGCCGACGGACCCGGCGGGACGTGCGTAGCAGGCATGGCCATCATCGGCCTGCCCATCGCACCGCCCGGTCGACCCATGCCAGCGTGCGGGTGCATGTCGCGCGGGTCGTGGCCGATGTAGTCGCCGCCAGGGCCATATGGGCTGCCGTACGGCAAGCGCGCATCGTGGTGCCTCGCGCCCGGGTGCGCCGCCATGGGCGCCATACCGGGCGAAGGGATGGGCATGGGGGCAGCACCGTTGCCGGGCTTGCCGACGTGGCCAGCGTAGGGTGCGGCGTGCGGCGATCCATACGGGTCGTAGGCGTAGTCGGCGTATCGGCCGCGAGAGCCGACGGCGCCGACGGGTCCGTGGTAGTATTCGTCCATCTCCGGGTCCTGGATGCGTTCGCGGGCAAAGTAGAGTCGGCGATCCGGGTAGAAGGGCTCCGAATAACCATGTGGCTCGGGTGTAGGACTGAGGCGGTCGGCGTGCACCGCTTCGAGTGGAGGCGTGTAGCGGGCGCGTGGATCCGAGTAGCGCGATGCGGCGGGTGCGCGAGACGAGAGCGGCGGCAGCTGAGGGCGTGGATCCAAGGCGAAGGGTGGCGGCGACCGGCGTGCGTAGGAGGCGTGGGGCGCGCTGCGCGCATACGGATCTTGGGACGATGGGGCTGCGCCTGGCGGGGCGACGAGAGTCTGGCGAGGTGCGTAGGATGGCGAAGGGGGAGCGGGGCTGTAGCGGCCGCTGTTGGCTCTGCGAGGGACGTGGTACTGGCTGGCCGGTGGTGGGACGGCGTCGTAACTGCGATAGGCGACGCGGGAAGAGGAGGGCGAGACGGGATGTGCGTGGCGTGGCGAGTAGTGTTTGTCTTCGATGCGCTGGTCAAGGTGGCGTGCCGGGTAGGAGGCGTCGCGCGAGTAGCTGCTGCTGTATGTGCGTTCCGGCGAATCGGCGCGATCGCGGCTGCTGCGGTAGTAGCCGGTGTCCGGATAGGCCGAATGCGCTGGATAGTCGGCGCGGCTCCAAGCACCACGGTCGACGCGATCGGCGTCGAGGCGTCTGCTGCCTGCGTCGGACGAGATGCTAACCTTGCGCTTGAGAGGGAGGCTGGGTTGGGGCGAAAGCTCTCGATGCGCAGCGTGCGGTTGGTCGCGGTATGCCGAGTCGCGATGCGAGGTGATGGGGCTTCTTCCATAGTCGCGGTCATCGCGATACGAAGGCATGGGGCTTCTGGCAAAGTCGCGGGCGTAGGCCGAGTGCACGGCTGCTGCTGGAGTGACGGAGGCCGATGCCGAGGATGCGGCGGGGGCGCCGGGCCTGCGAGCGGCGAGGAGGGGACTGCCACGATCCGAACGCATATCCCACTCGGCAGAGTGGTTGGAGACGCGACCTGCGGGCGAGGTGGGACGGCGTATTGAGGGTGGAGGCGGCGAAGCGGCTCGACGAGGCGCCGAGGGGTCGGCAGGCTCTACGGCGTTGTGCATGGTGGTGGGACGGGCGTGCGACCAGACGGAGTTGTGCGGGATGCGATCGGGTTTGGGAAAGTCGAGTGCAGCAATGGATGGGAGGCGATCTGGGTCGTGAGAGGCGGACGATGTGGCTGCGGTGCTGACAGAACGATGGCCAAAGCTGGAGGTGGAGTGGCGGTCGAACGAGTATTCGGAGGAGCGTGCGGATGGAAGCAAGGGCGAGCTGTGACGGTCGTCGGAGGAGGGCGTAGGGGCGGAGCGGTCGGTGGGGGTGCCGATGATGGCTTGAATGCGAGGCGAAGGGTCGGCTGCGAGCTTGTCGTGTTGGAGGTGAGGGGTGGAGGTGATCGAGGGAGGTTGTGGGGAGGTCTGCTGTTCGCGGACGCTGCTGATGGGACGAGTGGTGAGCGAACCTGCCATGATGCAACCGGCTTGGCCGGATAGAATATTATAGTCGAGGATGGATGGCCGCAGTGCGACGTTCAAGTCATCCAAGGTGGTGGATTGCGACGATGAACGGATGGATGCGCGCAAAGAGCAGTGATGGTGGCGGATGGCGCAGATACGATGGAGTCAAGCAGCGAGGATGACGGCGGACGGGTGAGGGGAAGGCGGATGACGAAAGGTGGGTGGCGGCTGCGACGTTGAGGATGCGGATGGATGGAGACTTGCGAAGGTGGGGGTCGGACGAATGCGAGAGGACCGGCTAGGGCAGGCAGGCGGGCAAGCAGGCGGGCAAGCAAGCGAGCGAGCGGCGAATCAACAAGAGAGCGAGCGTCTGCGGCGGCGGCGCGGGCTATGTGGAAGAGGAGCCGGTGCGTTGGTGGGCTTGCAAAGGCGGAGGTCGAAATTAGCCAGAGGCGGTGATGGAAATGAGGCAAGGATGAAGGGCGCCGAATCGAGTCGAGAGGTAGACTCTTGGCTGGGGCGAGGCGACGGGGCGGTTGTGCGACAACGGTAGCACGGTAATTCAATCGGCAACGGCGGCTTGAGCGTATAGCGAGAGTGTCCACGAGCGAGCGAGCGAGCGAGAGAGCAAGAAAGAGAGAGGACAGAACAATGATGAGCGGAAGATGGATGCAGTTGCAAGGCGTTGCAGGGCGAGACAGAGTGAGTGAGAGAGTGGCAGGGCGGAGTTGGACGACGTGACGGAGAGACGGAGATGGACGTCCGAAAGGCCCAGGGCAGCGGCGGCGGCGTCACAAAGGGCCGGTCCGAATCAGGGCACAAATCGAGAGGAGGCTGCCCAAACGACAGCTGAGCATCGCGCCGAAGCGAGCGGCGTCGAGGCGACCTTGTGCTGCTGTCAAAACAAAAACTTGCCTGCGCACACAGAGACACAGTGCAGAGCCGTGCTGCCAGGCCAAGCCGAAAAGCCAAGAGAAAGCAAGAGAGTGAGTGAGTGGGTGGACCTGGGCAGAGGTAAATTCATCCCAAACCGACGTGGCGCGCTCCCTTCTCGGCACCGGAGCGCAAGCACTGCGTGGGTGCAGCACGAGTGTCTGCTGCAGCACCACGATGCACGGCTTCGCTTCCACCACCCGCCGACTGTCGCTGCAACGTACTGTAGCTCGGCATAAATGCAGTGTCGAAGCGGGCTGACTCAAATCAACGGCGACTCCGTTCGACGTGACATCAACCCGATATAAATAAAAATCACCAAAAATAAAGAAAATTCCAACTTTCTCTCTTTCCCTCACTCTTCCCTCTCATCCTCTGCCACACCGAATGGCTCTCGGCAAGGATGAGCCGAGGGGCGTCAGCAGCCGTGGTGCCAGACAAGCCGCATTTTTGACAGCGCTAGCCACACGTCACCGCAGAATCAGGCTGCCTGAAAAAAAAAACCCCTCGGCCCCTTGCCAATCTCGGACGATCGTGACGTGTGGGCCCCTGCCCTGTCGCTGCTCGCCAGAGCCAATGAGCAGCCGGTTGACAGTTCCGAGCCCGTCGTCGTCGCTCTCGCTCCATCGCAAGACTGCGCTTTGAAACACCGACGTCGAGCCCAACCAACAACTTGAGGGTGTGCTGACAGCTCAGTCCAGCTCAATGCGGTCGACGTGCGCATTATCGTCGGCCGAAGCTGCATTGCCCATCAACGCCGAGCTCTGCATGCAAAGGCGACACGACCCGATACAATGGTGCGAAGCTGGCATTATTGTTTCCGCACCTGCGTTTTGCGATGCCAAGCGGCACTGGCCAAGCCAAACTCTGCATCTCGCTCGTCAAAAACAAAAGAAAAGCAGCTTCCCAATTCAGGGACGACAGGCGAACCCACCGGCATCCAGCCCCACGCGCTCCGGTTCCCACTCGATGCGGTTGGGCCGAACGGTCCGGAGAGTGGATGGCCCTCTCTGTCCTCTTTTCTTTCGCTCTCCTTCGGCAAAAAATCTCAGACACTCGAGCTGAGCTCAATTTTCCTTTTTTCTGACATGGCTTGGGCCCAATGCCTGGGCGCGCCGAGGTGCAAATTTCGCTGTACCTGTCTCAGTCCGAGCCCAGATGCGGGCCCACACCTGGAGGATTCGGTGCATCCAGCCCGAATAAATTCGAAAAGCAGTGTCTGCTTTTTCTCACTCGACCCACCAACCACACCGCAAGCATGAGCTTGTTCCTCTCGTTCCTTCTTGGCTGCAGCTTCGCACGTCGTTGAGACTGGATGGTTCTCTCCCGCGCGCGCACCGAGTTGTACAGTGAGCCAATCCAAAACGAGGTTTCGACAAGTGCATGCTGTTGCGCGGCTGTTCCGCGGGGCACGATTCGCAGTCCGATGCAGGGCGTGGAAGACACTCTTCCGACTCGAGTCGCCGACAAGACACGCGCGCGCGCGCGCATCCAACGTCAGGTCCCAAGCGTTGCCGCTGACAGGTCGAACCGACGACAGCTGCGCCACTCCTTTTTTTCCCTTTTTTTTTCTGTCCTCTTCCTCGGCTTTCTCGTGTCTCTCATAGATGACAGTCGGCGGAAATCTCATGCCGAGATCTCACGCCGCGGTTGGGTGGGAGCATCAACGCCCTTGGCATCCACTTCATCTTTGGATTGGCAGGCGGTGGGGCCTGCTTTTCATCACCATGCAGCTGCCAAGTGGACCCAAGCCATCGGACGACGCAGCCGCCTGGTGCTATTATTTTCTGGTTTTTTTCTTTTCTTTTTGTTTTTATTTATCGTGGGTTGGCGACTTGGGAGCTCGCTTCGGCGCGGGCGATCGGTCAGCACACGGGCATCTCAGCTGTCACACGTCGCGGGATTCCAACCAGGGTGCAAACAGCTCGCGCGTATTTGCGCTCGCCTTGCCTCGCCTTGCCTCGCCTCGCCTCGCCCCGCCCCCCCCCCCCAACCGCCGCTGCTTCGATGCGCTCACTGCACCAGCCAGATTTGAGCCAGATTTCAAAGCCAGCCCGCCACCCCCCCAACCGCTGCAGATCCATGCCGTCATCGATGCAAAATTGCAGCTCAACGCGCGTCCGGATCCGGCAGTTAGGTGCTGCCCTCTCCCTCTCCCTCTCCCTCTCGCAATTCGAACTCGGTGTCTCGACACCGCGTAACGCGCGCTCTGCAGTCATTGGCTTTGCCTTTGCTATTTCGGCGTTTCTTCCCCGTGACGCCCAGCTTACCAACATTCGCACAGCCAGACGCACAAGCAATCCAAGCATCGGAGTCTTCGGGCGTCGATTATTCTCGCATTGAGGTTGCGATGGAGGCTTCAAAGTGTCGGCTCGGTCGGCTCGGTCGGCTCGGTGGACCAGCAGCCGAGCCACAGCCGGGCAACCGTACGCCCTCGCGTGCACTTTTTGGCGAACGCCTGCCAGCTTCGCTTGCGTCGCCAACTCGACTCACCTGTCGCCTGCGTGTGCCCTCGCCGCACCGCCTTGTTGGTTCCTGGCTGCCCCACCTCCCGTGCATGCCGCGGCATCTTCCAAAGAAGCCCGCAATTCCTTCTTCCCTCCTCCCCCTTTTTGCATCCCTGCAGCCAACCTACACACGAAGCGCTTGCATCCTAGCCTTGTCCCTGCAGCGTCGGTCGTTCAGATTTTGTTTGCCCAGCCTGATCTTCGCCTAAATCAACCGAGTCGATTCACGCCTCCTTTTTTCCTTGCGCCCTCGCATCGATCCAAGGAATGTCGAAGCCACTTGGCTGGTCGCCGAGACAGCGCAGCATGACCATTTTTTTGGACGCTAGGCTCTAACGGGCTGTCACGACGCCTCGCTTGCATGCTAGCGCCCCCTTTGTGGTACATCGTGCGAAGACCCAGCGTGAGAGCTTTGTATGCGTTCCGAACGCACAGATCGAGGTGGCTTTGCATGCGTTAATGAATCCAGCTAGCTTATTGTCGCTGCCGCAGCATCGGCAAACATGCTCCAGTAGCATGCTGCAGAGTCGCCTCTTCTGCGCCACGTACATGCACGTCTCCGAACTAGCCATTCGTTGCAGGAACAGCCGACCGTGCTGCACGACGAACAATGGCGATCCTGATTGACACCTCCTGACAGACAGCATCGGCTCCACGCCATGCCTTGGCCTGTGAAACTTTCCGACATACCCTCGCCGACACTCCCGGCCAAAAAAAAAGAGGATCCGAGATGTTAGGTTGGACCGCGTCGTTCTCCACAAAAGTCGGAATTAGGCCGCGCCATGGCCAGGGCTTGCTTGGCGTTGCCATGCGCAGGGGCCTCTTCGCAGCCGAGCCGAGTCTCACTCGACTCCTCTCCACTTCCTCACATCCGCATCCCTCTGCGCTCATCCTCCATCACCGCCTCGTCGGCGCAGCTACCTGCTTCTCAAAGTCCCAGAGCAGCGGTGAGCTCGAGCCGGGGTATTAGCCGCGCAGCAGGAAGCTCAACCACCGGCAGCAGCTCGGCGTGGGGCAACCTCGAGCGTAGATCTCTGGAAGCTCGACCTTCAATCCATCCTGGCAGCACGGGCGAGAAGGAGCCATGTCCCGCCAGAATCGCCCATTCACATGGGGAGGCGCCAAAGCAGGATCATCCTATCTGGACCCAAACTCACCTTCAATGGAGTCGAGCACCTTTGGCTGTAAGTGCACCTCTGACAATCAACGATAAGAACTTGGCTATATGCTCAACGACCATCTGCTCTTTGCGTCCGATCCTGATCGTCGCCACAGTCGAGCCAAGCGTTCCTGATGCCTACCGACAGGCGTGGAGTGCCATCATCACAGCATCGCCCAGCGACTCTTTTGCGGATCCCATCGACGCGGACGTGCCTCTCGGCTCGCTCCACAGCTTCCTCAGCTCGGCCGCCAAACTCGGGCCGGGGAGCGCCGAGCAGATCGTCACCATCGCTTGCAAAGGCTCGCGCTGCTCTCGAACCGACTTCTACCTAGCTTTGGCGCTGCTGCACCAGATGCAACAAGGCGATGAGCTCGACGTGCATGCAGCCCAGCAGAAACTCACCACAGGCACGCTCGGTGTGCCCACGCTGCATCTGGCTGAGCACGCCTCGGGCGCGCGCAACAGCCACACATTCCCACCCGCAGCTGCGCCATCCAGCTTCGCCAGATCCGATGCGCGCCCAGCTGGCCCGATGCGCGAGATGTCGGATCCATGGAATCCGAGCGGCGGCAGCAGTGTCAACGGCAACGACAATCGATCCACCCTCAACCACGTCTACGATGGCATGCCAAACCAGCACGACGCTGGCATGAGCTACGACTCGGCTTTCCGCGGCGGCTTTGCGGCGAACGGATCGTCTGGGGCCGACCGTACAGCCAGCGCGATGACCGATCCAAGACGCTCGCATCATTTATACACGCATGCCGAGGACGCACCCAACACTTTCCTGGCGGCAGACCAATCGCGGCGCAATCCAACTGCGCGACAGGAGCGGCCGTTCTCGTACATGTCCGACACGGCCGAGACGAATGCGGTGGATGCGACAGAGGATCCATCGGCGGAGCTGCCGGAGGATGTGGTGGCGGTGCGTCTGCGCAGCGAGCTCGAGGGCTTCATCATCAAGCACAACGTGTACGTGGTGACGTCGAGCCTGCGCAAGTCGTCGGTGACGCGCCGGTACAGCGACTGGGTGTGGCTGGCGGAATGCCTGGTGAAGCGCTACCCGTTCCGTTGCCTACCTGTGCTGCCACCGAAGCGGATCGCCATGCCCCTCGCGGGCCGCCATCTGAGCGCGGACGACTTGTTCATCGAGCGACGGCGGCGCGGGCTGGAGCGCTTCCTGCGCATGCTCGCGTGCCATTCGATGCTGCGCAGCGACAAGCTGGTCGAGGTGTTCTTCACCGAGCCACGCTCGATTGCCGAGTGGAAGAGCTCGGCGCCAGCGCTGTTTCTGGACGAGGAAGGGCTGGTCAAGATCGTGGACGAGGCGGAACGCATGAGCATCCCCGAGGATCTCGAGCTCAAGCTCACACAGCAGCGCAAGGCGATCCCCGAGCTGCTCGAAAGGTGGACTGCGATGGTGGCCCTCTTCGAGCGCATCGTCAAGCGCAACGATGCGGCAGCGGCCGACTATTCGAGGCTCAACTTTTCGCTGCTCTCGGTCATCGAGACGTCGGCCAAACGGTGGAGGCCAGGAAGCGACAACACGCAGCGCACCGAGGAAGTGATGACGACGACGGCGGCGATTCTGCAGGAGCATTCGGACCTTACGGCGTCGCGCGTGAGTGCCGTCTCGCTGTCGACGCTCGAGGGCCTCAAGGCGCAGCGCGATCTGATCGTATCGTTCCGCGATCTGGTGGCACGCATCGACCGGCAGCTGGTGGATCCGATCGACGTGCTCAAGAAGCGCATCGAGGCGACGCAGCGCAAGCTCACCACGCTCGCCACCGCGCCCGGCCCGGCGGCGAGCACGGAGCAGGAGCAGGCGACGCTGTCGGCGCAGGTCAAGCAGGACACGCTGTCGATCCAAAAGTACCTCAACCGTCGCATCCACGCCAAGAAGACCATCTGGGAGGAACTCATCTGGTTCCACCACCGCTTCAAGGCCGTCGAACACGATCTGCAGAAGCTCGTACGCGACGAGACGTTTTTCCTCGCCAACCTCACGCGCACCTGGGAAACGGCCGAGATGAAGATGAAGATGATCCGTTGAAAACTGCGCCACCACCGCGCCTTGCTGCCTTGGCATGCAAATGAGCAATCCCATTTCATCAGCGCCATCATCGGGCGGCTGCTTTGCATGTTGGACTGTGTCGTGTGTTGGTCTTATCTTGGCTGAGGGTCGTGTGTTTATGCGCGGCAGCGCGGCGGCAGCTTTACGCGGCGTGGCATGCAGGGTTTCGTGGCTGGCTGAGAGCGCAGAGAGGGGAATGACGGACTGAGGAACGCAAGAGTCACTAGTCTCGGAGAAGGCGACGGGAAACGGAAGGCGAATTTGTGATTTTTTCAGCCCGCTGTTTTTTTTGGAGAAAAAGTGGGCGGTGGAGGCGGAGATGCAGCAGCCGCAACAGAAGCAGCATCAGCATCAGCAGCA
Source organism: Moesziomyces parantarcticus (assembly GCA_023212605.1). Lineage (NCBI taxonomy): Eukaryota > Fungi > Basidiomycota > Ustilaginomycetes > Ustilaginales > Ustilaginaceae > Moesziomyces > Moesziomyces parantarcticus. The sequence goes on along the minus strand of JALCCF010000023.1, from coordinate 185,836 downwards.
GAAGCAGCCCACGAGCGGCTGAGCAGCAGCTGCACCCTGGGCTTCCCGCCTAACCGCGACTGCTTACCCTGCGTCCCGCATCCATTCATCCTACCGCTCCCCACTGCTTCCCTCCGCTTACCCGGTCCCATCATCGCTGGGCAGCCCGCAATGCACGTTGGCCCCACCGGCGCAAGCACATCCCTTGTTGTTCTCGCATTTACCTGCCGTCTCATCACACATTAGGCGCACATCCCGCCCACACACACATACGAACCGGCAGCACCTGCCTTCCAGTACCTCGCTCGATCGTGGCAAGCGCATCTCCCATCCCGACCTGCCTTCGCTTCTTGCCACCATCAACAACCTCCTGAGGCAAGCTTTATACCCGACGCCTTGCTACCTAGCAGGCGCACATCGACCAACGACACCCTAGCATCCACGTCATCAAGACCAGCCTCGCCACGATGAAGTGCACAAATTGTGGCTCGTCGGCCATCGACTACGCCGACAACCAGGCGGTGTGTTCGCAATGTGGTGTCGTGCTCGAAGAGTCGCAGATCGTGAGCGACATCACGTTCGGCGAAAATTCGGCGGGCGGTGCGGTGGTGCAAGGTAGCATGATCGCCGCCGACCAGGCGCGCGCGCGTGTTTCGGGCCCCGGCGGCTTCCGCGGTGGCTACGTGAGCGAGTCGCGCGAGATGACCATCTCCAACGCCCGCACAGGCATCCACAACATGGCCTCCGCACTGCGCATCCCCTCGCACGTTGCCGACCGCGCCTTACGCTTCTTCACGCTCGCGCTCGACGGCGGCGCCTCGGCAGCCACGGGCGACGAACCCAAGAACTACGTGCTCGGTCGCAAGTCCGAGTACACGGTCGCCAGCTGCCTCTACGTGGCGTGCCGCATGGAGAAGACCACGCACATGCTCATCGACTTTGCCGACGCCATCCAGGTCAACGTCTTCATCCTCGGCCGCTCGTACCTCAAGCTCATCCGCGTGCTCAACCTGCGCCTGCCGCTCATCGACCCCAGCATCTACATCGCACGCTTCGCCGCGCTGCTCGACTTTGGCGAAGAGACGCAGAAGGTGGCGTACGACGCTTCGCGGCTCGTTTCGCGATTCCAGAAGGACTGGATCACCGAGGGCCGTCGACCGGCAGGCATCTGCGGCGCATGCCTCATGCTCGCCGCGCGCATGAACCACTTCCGCCGCTCGGTGAGCGAGGTGATCCAGGTGGTCAAGATCGCCGACGTCACGCTCAAGGCGCGTCTGGACGAGTTCAAAAACACGCCGAGCGGCCAGCTCACCGTGCAGGACTTCCGCAACGTGTGGCTCGAGGAGGAGCATGCACCACCGGCGTTCCTGCGCGCGCGCGAGCCGCCCACCAACAAGCGCAAGCGCAAGTCGTACAAGGGCGTCCAGCTCGAGGGCGTCAAGGACGCAGACGCTGGCGAAGGCTCGGATGCCGATGCCGATGCCGACGTCGAGGCGGAAGGCGAAGGTCAGAACGGCACCACTCATGGTGCTGGCAAAAGCGCGCCCGTCGATGGCGCCGAGAACATTGATCCGGAGCTGGAAAAGGTGGTGGACGAGGCGACCGAACAGGAGATCCAGCAGTACTTGCAGCAAAGCCTCGCGCAGGAGCTCGACCGCGCACTCGAGTCGCAGGAGCGCGAACGCGAGGAGCGCGCCAAATCCGGCAAGGTCGGCGCTGCAGCTGGAGCGTCGCGAGCGGCGACGGATGCGATCCAGGGCGTCGAGGGTCCGATCCCAGACGCCAATGTTGCCGGACCATCGGGCTCGCGCGAAACACTCGACATGGCTAAGGCGGGCAAGCTTTTACCTCTGGGCGGCTTAGGCATGGATGTGCAGAGCACGTTTGGAGACGGAGCGGATGCGGATGCCAGCACCTCGGCCGCCGCCGCAGCGACAACAACAACAGCAACGACCGCAGCGGAGGCCGAGGGCTCGACGAGCGGGGCGAGGCGGCGAAGTGTTGCGCAGGCGGCGGTGGACGAGCTGGCGGACTTGGACGAGGAGGAGCTGGATCGATTCATCTTATCGCCCGAAGAGGTGCGGATCAAGGAGCGCGTGTGGATGGAGTTCAACAAGGACTGGATGGAGCAGACGCTCAAGAAGCAGCTCAAGCTGGAGCACGACCAGAAGATGGGCGTGCCCATCCGCGAGCCGTACAAGCGCAAGAAGCCCAAGGCGCCGCGCGATGCGTCGACGGCCATGCACACGAGCTCGGCGGCCGAGAGCGCCAAGATGATGCTCAAGCAGAAGCAGTTCAGCAAAAAGATCAACTACGATGCGCTCAACAACCTCTTCCCCGGTGCCAAGCAGGTGGGTGGGAAGGGCAAGGCGGGGCGGAAGCGCGAGCGCAAACGAGGCAGGCAGGAGAGCAGTGACGAGTCGTCGTCCGATGACGAGCGCGGCAAGAGGGCGAGGGGAACGAAGGGAGCGCGCTACTTTGGATCGGGCGATGAGGCGCAGGTGGTGGAGGAGGATGGCGATGCGTTGCCGTCGTCGCATCCGCTGCGGCGCAGCGAGACGCGGCTGAACCGGCGCCATGATGCATCGGCAGCCGAGGAGTCCGGGTTGACGGATCTGGGCGACGATGTGGACGAGTGGGCAGACGACGGCACGCTGGATGTGAATGCCGACATGCGCAAGAAGCTCGGCTACTTTGTGGAGCACGACGACGACGAGGGCGAGGAGATCGACTAGTTCGCCGCAATGCATTGGGGTTTGGATTGCGAGATTGACTGGAATGAAAGGGGGGTGTGCGAGAGAGCGAGGGCGCAAAATTCGCGAAGGAACGTGTTGAGATGAGGTGAGACCGAGGGCGGGCGCTAGGGTTTTGACTGCATAGTTGGGATGCCGAGAAACGCGCCGCGCCTTTTTTCTTGCCGAGCTTTCCCAACGTGCCGACGGGGGGATTTGTGCCGAGTGGGAAATCCGCCACCCTTGGTCTGGCCCACTTTGGAAACGTGTCTGATATCGGTCAAGCCTGTGCGTGTGGGGGTGGATTTTGGGTTATCTCATCCCACCATCCCTGGACGCTGGCCGTCCATCTATCCTCTTACCTTCTAGCCTGGTGCTACCCTCCATCTACTATCGATCATGTTGTGGCGCAGTACGCTGTTAGCGGTGTTGGTGGTGGGATGTACGGCTTCGTCGTTCTCACCGACCTCCGATCCGGGCGTTTATCCTGGTGGCGACGTCAATCCTCTTCAAGGCTGGCGTACGCTGCCGTCGATCCCTGGAGCTGTTGTGGATAATTCCACACTTAGTGTGGGTAATGGGACGTTGGTGCACTATATCGATGCGGAGTATGATGCACGACGCATCAAGCGGGCGGTGATTCAGATCCACGGCGAGAACAGGGATGCGTGGAACCAGTGGATGTACGCCGACCTTGCTGCTGAGCGTGGAGCGAGTGGCGGGTCGTTTGCGCGCGATGAGGTGGTGGTTATGGCACCCATGTTCTTCAACACGCGCGATCGAGGCGCGTATCCATACGACGAATCACTCGACCCAACCGCAGCCACTGTGACGCAGGACACGTCGCTTCCCACCACCACACCCGTCCGAAGGGCGATGGATAGGAGAGGCAAGTATCCGATTCCGCTCGGCAAGGTTAGCACGACGAGAGCGTTGATCTGGAAGAGCGTCGAGTGGGGCGAAGGAGCCGATGCGTACGAACCAGCCGGTGCAGCAGGCAGTTTCGAAGCCCTCGACGCAGCCGTCGCCTTCTTCTTGGACAGGACCAGGTTCCCACACCTGCGAAAGGTCGTGGTGGCAGGCTTTAGTCTGGGTGCTCAACTCACCAATCGCTATGCCACCTTCACCGATACTACGGACGACCGCGTTGCATTTTGGATCTCGAGTCCCAACTCGTTCGTCTACCTCACCCCCACCCGACCGCTGCGAATCGGATCCTCCTGCACCTCAACCTATTCCGACTACAAGTACGGTCTCAACGGCACACTCCCTTCGTACGTCACGGCATCATCCTACTCTCCATCCCAACTCATCCAGCGCTACCTTGGGAGGACGGTGTACTACCTTGTAGGTATGCAGGATACGAGTGCGGGATTAGACTCGTGCGCTCCGAATGCCCAGGGTCGTGGCCATCTGGATAAAATGTGGTACTGGACCCAACAAGTCCTCCCCTCCCTACCCGGTAGCACGGGAAGACAGGGTGAGCTGCCGAACAATAGCGAGGTGAGGTGGGTGGCGAAAACAGGCCACCAGGACTGGAAGATCATCACCTCGGATCCGGGCGTCGAGACACTGCTGCTCAAAGGCTGGTTTGCAAACGGTACCGATGCAAACGCACCCAAGAGCAACGGCGTCGTAGCCGTCAAGACCCCTTCCCTACAACAGGTCACCAACTCGGCAACCACAGCACGCCCAGCAATGCACCTCCTCATCGCAGCAACAGTCGCGGCTGCACTCACACTATAGAACACTCACGATAGATGGAGAATACTCGAATTGCTTAGACTGCAGCTTCGGTCGGTGCCTGATCCTCCTCTTGCTTCTTCTCTTCATCCTGCGCGAGGATGGCGGGGATGGCAGATCCGCGCAGCGAGATGGTCGCATCCTCATCGTCGCCCGTGAGCTTTTGCGTGGTCTCGCCTCCCTCCTCTCCATCCTCGTCGTCGTTGTCGTCGTCATCATCATCATCGCGAGTCGACATGAAGCTCTCGTGTTGATCCGCCGTGTTGGGCTGGGTGGCCCAGCTGGGCGCGTGGTCGTCGGCCTCATCGTGATCCGGTCGGCTCAGAATCGCCGTCGGCCTCGGACTGGGTGCTGGCGGCGGCACCAACCCTACCGCGTCCACACTGTGCGTCATCAGGGATCGCATCGCTGCCGTGCCGCTCCTCTCGCGCTTGGCGGTCGTACCGTTGGGCACCACATTGCCGCGCGGTACAAAGTCGTCGTCGCGCTGCTCGCTCCCCGCCTGGCTCGGTCGGGGCGGCAAGTTGTCGGTCGCCGTAAGATCGTATGTCTCGACGAGGCTGAAGAACCTCTCGTACAGCGACGTTTCCGCCTCGCACGCCAGGAAGGTCTCGCGGTGGTAGCACCACGCATGCACAAAGATGCGGCTGAGTCGACGTGCGATGCTGCCAAAGTGGCGCAGACTCGTATTCGGCACGTAGGTGCGCGAGGGAAAGTGACGCGCCGAGTTGAGCAGCGACGTGGCTCCGTCGAGCGTATGCACCATGTAGTCGATGGCACAGCACTGCTTCTCCTCGCCATGCGACGCGCACAGGTACATCCAGTCGCCCGCATTCATCGCCGCGCACGTCTCGCGCGTCTCCTTGTCGCACTCCTGCTGCAGCGACGTGAGCCAGGGCGTGGTGAGGTCGAGCACGAGCCGACGCAACTGCTCGTACACCCAAATGTCCGTGTCCACGTTTTGAAGCATGGCGTCGTCGGCAGAGTCGTCTTTCGACTTGCCCTTGTCGGGGGATGACGCTTCGATGTCCGCTTCGGTGGGGAGCGAGGTGATGGCATCCACAGCGTGAGGGTCGCGACGCACGAGCATCGCCAGGTACTCTTGCAGCTGGAACGGACTGTCGCCCCCTGCGTTCGCCGATGAAGATGGACCGGCAGTGGAGGACGAAGCTGCCTGTGCTGCGGATGGTGTGGATCGAGGCTCGTCCGAAGAGTGCATGCGCTGCTCGGCAAGTAGCACGACCTCGTCGAGTTTTTGGCCGCGACGAATGCGGTTGCGCCGCGCGGCGGTGGGTTTGGCGGCGGTGAGCTTTGTGGCTGGAGCGCCACCGCTGGCTGCGGATGCTGTGTCGGAGATGCTCATGGCGTGGATGCGGTGATGATGGTTGTGATGGCGGTAGTGATGGTCGTAGTGAAGTGGATGCGCGTGTGTGTCAGTGTGTGCATTTCAGAAGTCGGTCCTGGGCCTTCCACGCGCGACATCTGCTGCTGCTGCTGCTGCCGCGAAGAGGGTAATCTTGAGTGTATCGGCGTGTGTCGGTGTGTGCCTTTTTGGCAAGTCGCGCGTGCTCAGGGCGTGTGCGGCGGATCGTCGCCCTCGCTCCGCCGCACCCAAATCCGATTGCGCCAACACAGGGGCTACATGCAATCGGGCGATCGCGCAGGAACGCAAGCCAAAACTGTTAATCTTGTTAGACCGCTGGTGCATCGTCAAGGTGCGAAATCGGCAAGGCGCGCATCGACCGATGCAGGGATGCCAATCTCCGGACGAGCTTATCCCCGGGCGGTGGATGGCGATTTCGGCTCGCACTTCCATGGGAAACTCTTGCTGCTCTGCCGCGGTGGGCCCGTTGCCGGGGGATAGTGACCCGACCACCATGACATCTCGAGAGCCACGTCGACTTGCAGCACACGACATTGAGATTTCTGCGTGTTGCTTTGCGTGCCAGCTTGCAGCTCTGGCGGTGATAGAGCAAGCTCAAGGTGGCAATCCATGACGGTGAGATGAGGCGTGGAGCAGCAGTGCGGGCCCAGCACGGCTTGCATACGAACACGTGAACTGAGCCAGGCGGGATGGGAGCGGCATTCGGATGCAGGGCGGCAAGGGCAACAGGGCAAACGGCAGGGCAAACGCAGGCCAACGCTTCTATCCGCTTCGCTCGAGCTCGGCCCCACTCCCGACCAAGCCGAGCCACAGCGCCCTCCTCGCCCTGCAATGGCTGGTGGGAGCGCCACTTTTGAGCTACAGTGCGCTGAAACTGCCGACAACAGGCCAACGTCGGCTCGCAAATGCAGCTCCCGTTGGAAATGAATTTGGCATTGGAGCGCTGTTTTTGACAGCTCCACTGCGCTGCCAAATAGGCGAGCGAGCGGGCCAGCCACCCAGCCAGAGCCAGCCAGCCAAAAAGGCATGTGCGTGTCCCGCAGCTGAATTGAGAGAAATGCGGCTGAGTTCCTCTCATCCTTCCCTCTCTCTCGCGCTCGCCCAGCTCTGGCACGCATGTCCAGCCCTCGCTCGCTATCTCTCTGCCACTCGTTGCCAATCCACATCCTCTTCCTTCTTCCACCTTCCCTTTCGTCTTGCTCGTCTCGTCTCGTCTCGTCTCGTCTCGGCAGCAGCAGCAGCTTCGCCTTCCACGTCGCGCTTGCCTCACCGCCAAAGCTCGCCACGTGCCACTAAAGCAAGCATCTTGAGCGCATGTGTCTCTAGCTCCATGCCCATCTCGTCGACTTGAGCCAGCACGGCAGTCCTGTCTTGATCCTTCTTGGCCCCATCGGACCATCTCGTAGCCACCTTCCTTCATCACACTCGCATCACCTAGCCACACAACGCCTGCCTGCTCGCCCATCATGAACGGCTTCAACTTCAACATGGCCGACGCCTCTGCAGGCCTGCCTTTCCTTCAGCAGCCGTCCCAGCAGATCCAATCGCAATCCCAGCAGCAGCAACAACCACAGCAGCAGCAGCAGCAGCAGCAACAGGCCCAGTCCGACGCAGCACGACCTCCAGTCAAACGTCGCAACCGCAAGGCCGTCTCGTGTGTATCCTGCAGAGAGAAAAAGATCAAGTGTGATCGTGTAGTGCCCTGTAACCAGTGCATCAAGCGAGGCGAACAGGACCAGTGTCGCATCGAACAGAAGCCCAAAATCGTCCACAACCACCCGCCCACCTCCTCGGCCTCCCATGCACCCATCGACCCGCTCTCGCCCGGCTCGGCAGCCTACTCCCAGTTCAGCGCCGCCATCTCCACCGCAAAGGACCAGGTCAACGCCGCTCAAGCCACCGGCAGCCCGTCTCCGGCAGAGGTCGAGGCCATCAAGGCAAGGCTCGCACAGGTAGAGGCGCTCCTCGCAGGTCAGATGCCCCTCTCCGGCGCAAACGCCCTCGCCCCCTCTTCGCCCGCAGCTTCGTCCAACTGGAACGTCTACAGATCCGCTTCAGCCTCCATCCCGGAACTCGACCTCTCCCGCTCCTCCACCAGCTCTCACAGCCCCGCCAGCCTCTTTTCCTCCCACCGCTCCGCGTCCATCCCCTCTTCGGCACATCACTCCTCCGTCTCCCCACTTGCAGCGCCTCACGACACTGACGAGAGCGATGAGGACGATGACGACGACGATGACGACGACACCGCCCCGTCCAGCCCGCGTGCTCCGCATTCCTCCCACTCGCCTTCCAACCGCCTCAGGACGGACCGCATGCCCGTCTCGAGGAAAGAGATGGACAGCGACACCGAAGACGCCGCAACTGTGCTCGAACGTCTCGCCATGGATGGCCCCAACGACATCCGCTGGGATAACGCAACCAGCGCTTGCCCCAAGCAAAAGAACGGCGCCGGCGTAGAAGAGCTCGCCACCAGCCAAAAGTTCGAGCGCTGCTCCAAGAAGGTCGACGAAGCCGCAAACACCACCAACGACACGGTCGCTCGCTTCGAAAAGTGTCTCGAGCGCGACAGGGCGGTGGGCCTCATGTCGATCGACCCACCCACCTCGGCTACAGCTCAGGCAGCCACTGTGCAGTCGCCCGTCAGCTTGCTGCCATACCAGGCGTCCGGCACTCAGGGCCCCACCGGAATGCTCCTTCCGACGCCCTCGAGCGCAGCCCAATCGGACGAGCCCTCCAGCAGCCGACCTCCCTGCGCCTGCAAAGCGCCCAAGGACGACAACTCCGACACCACCTCCTACGTAGTCGGTGGTGATCACGCTTGTCTCAAGATCAACGAGCCCGTGTCCAAGGAGCCCTCGCCCATCACCGTGCCCTGCAAGCTGGCGTGCGAGAACGAGGGTCTGCTCCGTCTCAAGAGCGGTCCAGAGACCCTCTTTGGCTGGGGCATGGGCTGGGCATGGTCGGCCGCCGAGATCCTCATCCAGAAGGACCAGCAAAAGGCCAAGGAGCAAGGCAAGCCCTTTGACGTCGGCCCTCGCACCGAACGCGAAGCCGTGCTGCGCGCCATCTGCGAGAGTCTCCCATCCAAGCAGATGGCCTACCAGCTCATCGAAGTCTACGAGTCCAGAGTGCGCTATCTCTGCGGCCACGTCGTGCACGTACCTTGCCTCAAGCGCGAGATGGAGGCCTTCTACGCGTTAGACTCGGTCGAGAAGCGTGCGCGCGTCATCAACCACGTCGACCCGGGCTGGCTCGCCATGTTCCTCGCTGTGCTCGCCCTCGGTCTGCGCTTCTACCCCTGCTCGCCCAAGCCAGGCTGGCAGCCCGCCAACCACCTCTTTGACGGCAAGACCATCTATGCATGGCACTCGGCTGCAAAGACGTGCCTCTTGCTCGCCAACCTCCTCAACTCCACCAGCATGAGCGTCATCCAGGCCATCCTCCTCCTCTACCTCTTCACCTCGGTCTCGGGCGCCAGCTGCGGCGGCGAGGCCGACTCGGGCACCACCAACACCGCCCTTCTCCGCATCGCCATCACCAATGCCCAGGAGATGGGTCTGCATCGCCTCGGCGACCTCGACAAGCAGCCCAAACCCGACGAGCCCTCGTCCAAGGTCATTCGCAGGGAGATCGCAAAGCGCATCTGGTGGGCGCTCGTCTTCCGCGACTGGAGCGCCACGGGTACCGGCTGCTCCAAGGACTACATTATCCGCGCAGAACACTTTAACACGCCGCTGCCGGGCAACTACAACGACGAAGACCTCATGATCACGCCGCTGCCCGCTCCCAGGCCGCGCGAAGAGTTCACCGAAATGTCGTACGTGCTCTCCAACCTCGAGTTCGGCATGGTCGTCAAGCAGGACGTCGACATGCGTTTCCGTCGCGAGCTCCATGCCGCAACCAACGGTGGCGACCGTCGCCTCACGTGCGTCGAGGCGCAACGCCTCGATGTGCTCTACCGCAGCGTGCTCGAGAACGCGCCGAGCTACTTCAAGGTCGGCTCCGAGATCGGCCGCGTGACGTGCATCGAGGTGCAGCGCTGGCTGCTGCAGCAGGCCGTCTTCAGCAAGCTTCTCCGCATCCATCGCCCCAACCTCTCGAGTCGCAAGGAGTCGCGCACCAACTGCGTGCTGCTCGCACGCTCCATCCTCGACATGCAGAAGAAGATCCGCTCGCGCTGCACCGTCATCGACCGCCTTTGGGTCAACCTCATGCAGAGTTTCTCGGCGGCCATCGTGCTCGCACTCCATCTGCTCCACACGCGCCCTACCGCAGACCACCGCGAGTCGGTGCGCTCCGAGATCACAGAGGCGATCCGCGCGCTCAAGCAGGTGGATGGGAACGACTGTGCGGCCAAGAAATGCATTCGCGTCATCGAGGCCTTGCTCGAGGAGGAGACGGAGCGATGGCAGGCAGGCAACGCTGCTCTCGCGCGCAAGGACGGGTCGGGGACGCAGGAGGCCGCCAAACCCAAGCGAAAGCGACAGATGGACGTCGATGGCGCCGACGACGAGGCAGCGGCTGCTTCTGGAGGAGGCCGTAGGAAGAACCTGCTCAGCCTGGCACAGCGAGTGGCGCAAGCCACGCGCGAGGATGGATCGGCGGCCAAGGCACGCGCGAGAGCTGCTCCGGTCGACGAGGCCTCCAAGCGTCAGGCGACGTTGGCTGCCGTTCGATCGGTGGCCGACGACGGCAGCCGCGCCGCCGCGGACCGTTCGCTCGAGGTGAATGGCGTCGCGGCGCTCAAGGACGACGCCTCGCTGTTCCGCATGAACAACACCACGCTGCCGACGTCGGGACCAAGCCCAATGGCCATGACGGCGCAGGCGAACCCCGACGATGTGGCGTTCCCGCAGATGCTGTCGACCATGCCGTTCCCGAGCAACCTGTTCAGCTTCGACGGCAGCAACGATGCCGCGCAGCGCATGGTTCCGCCCAACGGTGTCGATCTGACGCTCAACAATCCCATCACGCCGCCGGATGGCCAGGCGTTCGACTTGGCCGCCTTCCTCGAGCAGGTCCAGAACTCGCCCGGCAGCTCGACGGATGTCAGCCTTTCGTCGGGCCACGACGAGCGTTCGGCGTCGACGAGCTCGGACGTCTCGGGCATGGACGACAAGGCGTCCGGCTCGGCGTTCGGCCGCGCGAGCACCAGCAGCTTCGGCGACGGCACGGACAACACGAGCGTGTCAAGCTTTGGCGAGCCGCTGCTCACCAAGGAGGCGATCAACCGCCAGCAGCAGCATCTGCAGGGTGCCAATGGCGCCAGCGCGTTTGCGGCAAACGCAGGCGTGGGTGCCACGCAGACGGGCTCGGCGGCGCCGAGTCCGGCAAGACCGGATGCGTCCACGGACATGGACTCGTTCTGGAACTGGATCATCACCCAGGGCGCCAACGGCATCACGGCCAACACGGGTGCGGCGGCGGGCGAGGGCCAGGCGGGGCAGGCCAACGTGACGCCGTCGAGCCAGGCAGGTGCGGGTGCGCAGGCGGCTGCCCCGACGGCATTGCCCGCTACGCCGCAGTCGGCGCACAGCGGTCTGACGCCGTTCCTGGGTCCGAACGGATTCTTTGCCAACGCCGGCATGGAGCTCGCCAAGGGTGGTGCGGCGGTGCACGGTTATCCGACGCCGAGCTCGATGGCGTCGTCGACGCCGCCGAGCAAGACCGAGCCCGTCAGTGCGCAGCAGAGTCAGCCGAGCATCGGCGGTCAGAATGGCGACGGCGCATTTGGCGAAGACGCGACAAAGGCGGGTCTGGTGTCCGTGGGCACGCCGAGTGCGGGCTTTGGGCTCGAGAGCTTCCTGGGTGCGCCGCTGTACGACTTTACCGACTTTGCGAATGCGTGGACGGCGAGCAACCCGGCGAGTGCGGGCCAGGTGGGTGCGAGCATGGGGCCCGTCTCGGATCCCTAGTTGTGTATTTTTATTCGAAAGAAAGGCGTGTGCAATGCTACCGCGATTGTTCTAGTGCCCGGAGTTGGTGTGGGGAGAGAGCGGGGTGATGAGGTGGAGTGTGTGATGCGATGGAGGACGAATGTGTGGGGCAGAGTCGCGGCGGTGAAACAGCGTCGTCCGTGTCTCCGAATGTCAAACCTACGTTGAGAGGTGCGCAAGGGAAGGATGGCTCGAAGTGGACGAACCAAGGGACCCGAGCGGTTGGATCGGCTGAACCAGGTGAATGGAGTGAGCCAACTCCACCGACTGAACCAACTGAACCAACTGAACCAACTGAACCAACTGAACCAACTGAACCAACTTAACCAGTCACACCGTCTGTACCGAGTGTACCGTCTGTACCGTCTGTACCGTCTGTACCGTCTGTACCGAGTGTACCGTCTGTACCGAGTGTACCGTCTGCACCGTCTGTACGCACCAATTGTACCGTCTGTACTGAGTGTAACCGTCTGTACCGAACAAACCGTCTGCACCAACTGCATCAACTGCACCGACTGTACCCACCAATTGTACTGACTGTACGTACTGTACTGACTGTACGTACTGTACTGACTGTACGTACTGTACTGACTGTACTGACTGTGCCAACTGTACCAAATGTGCTAGCTGTACCGACTGTACTGTGTACACTGCGTGAACTGAGTGAACTGAGTGAACCTGTTGAACCTGTTGAACCGCTTGCACTTGGTGCACTTGGTGGACTGAGTGAACCAGGTGAGCTCAACGAAGTGCGTGAACCGCTTGAATCAAGCTCAGCTGGAACTTGGTGAACTGAGGGAACCAGCTGATTCGCTCAGTCTTGGCCGAAGTGAGTGAACCAGTTGAACCACGTCAGTCAGGTGTACCAGGTGATCAGGTGAACTGCGTGAACCAGTCACACCAGGGGAACTGAGTGAACTGAGTGAATTGCGGGGACGGGAGCAAAGTGAAGGAACGAAGTGCAGCAACGTACGACTGCAACCAAGTATACCAGCCGAACAAAAACCGACGAGACTGTACCGACGGAACAAACCTCACGAACCGTACGAGCCATGCAAACGAATCGCGCACTGTGTGAAAGCCCAGGCTGCCATGGTCGTTGAGCAACAACGCCTCAACGCGCCCTCAAAGCGCCGGATTTGAATGCTCTCAAGCAGAGACATTGGCACCTTTTCGAGACTCCAACCATAACTTGTACATTGATCTTCGAGACGCAACCGCTACCAGTCCGCAACCCAGCCGTGGCGGGGCGGGATGCGGAACACCTTGACAATGCCCGCCTTGAGGTCGTCCAGCCTCAGACTGACCTCGTCGGGACTAGCGCCCTTCCTGCTCTGGCTCTGCACCACGGCACGCAGCTTGTTCTTCTTGGGCTCGACGTCGACGAGCACGAGTAGCGTCGGATTCGCACCCGTTCCCAGCGTCGTGTGGTACGGCGTCAGCCCCTTCTTGCCCTTAAAGTCGGCGCCGGCACACGAGATCACGTCGCCCGGTCGAACATCGTCCGGCGCGGCCTCCATCACCGTCGGTCCCACCTGCGTCAACACGGGCACGCCCAGCGCACTACCCACGGGAGGCAACGCATTCTGAACCTGCCCAAGCAACGCATACACCAGCCCGCGCGCACTGCCATCGCCCACCTGTACCCCGGCCTTGACCGCATCGTTGGCCAGACGCGCAAGCACAGACCCGATGCTCGTCGACCACTGCCGCAGCTCCTCGACGCCCGGCTTGGGCGGCGCAAAGTTGTGCCGCTGCGTAAGGCTCGTATGCACCTCGTCCAGATCATCGTCCTGGAACGACAACGAAATCACCGTGGTCGAGTAGTCTTCGAACAGCATGTAGATGTCGGCGCGGTGCACGGCGACACCCGTATCGCTGCTGCTCGACGTGTCGGCGTACAGGATCGCATCCGGCCGACCAGCTACACTGGGCGGCAGACGCAGCGGGTTGAGCCCGTGTCGCCACCACCGGCTGCTCGGCATCAGGTCCAGGTCCCGACTCGACTGCCGCGCTCCCACCGCCACCCCGCTGCCGGGAACGGGCGGCAGGCTCGCTTCGGTCCTCGCAACGGCTGGCGACGCAGCAACCTCGGACGCTGGCGTACCACGCTCGCTGGGAGCCTCCTGGCCCGCACCTACCGACGCGTACGATGCAGACGAGCCCTGTCGGCGCGGCGGCACGCTCGCCTGGCCCGGCAGCGGCGGTGCTCTCGAAGACGGGCGCGGAGGCGGGCTCACTGGCAGCGGTGGCGGGCTTGCAGGCAGCGGAGGCGGGCTGGTCGCCGCGCTCTCGCTCACGATCGAATCGTACTCGGCGACCGCCGACGAGTCACGCGAGTGCGCACCCATGCCCAGTGGCACGGGCGGCTTGAACGACGTGCGCCGGCCCAGGCTGCTGTTTGCCGGGCTCGCCGCACGCATCGCCTCGTCCAGGTTCGGCATGGGCGCCGTGCTCGACGGTCGCCCAGGCGGCAGCGCGGGTGGACCCGCCTCTCCACCGGGCGTCGGGAGCTGACGCGCCGGCGGCGGGCTCATCGGCTTGGGCGGCGGGCTCGTAGGCACGGGTGGGGGACTAGTAGGCACAGGCGGCGGACTTGCCAGACGCGCCGCGCCATCCACGCTAGCTGCACCCGGAGAGCGCGCCCTTTCCAGCGCGTCGCTCTCGGCGCTCTGCGCATTCATACCCGGCACCGCCGTCAGACCTGGGATGGCCATGCCACCCCTCGGTGGTCCACGCAGCGGCGACACGGGCGTCTCTGCCGCCTCGTCGTCGCCTTGAGCCTCAACGGTCGCATCCTCTCCTTCTTCCGCAGCAGGACTCTGGACGGGAGCCTTCCTGGCCGGCATGGGCGCGCCCATGATGGGCGGCGGCGCCATGCCCGGGAACGCACCGATCCTCTGACCGCCCAGCGCAGCCATGCGGCGTGCGAGATTCGCCCGGCGCTGCGCCTCCTGTTCTTCCTCAGTCAGCTTCTGCGGCTCGGCTTCTTGCTGTTCGGCTGCCTCGACTGGCTCGGAAGATTCCGTAGTCTCAGCCGTGGAAGTGGGCGCCTCGGCCGCAGCGAGCAGCGCTTCGTCCTCAGGATCCTCGGTGGGCACAGCCATCCTCGGCCTGGGAGCCGCGAGCACGGGGCCGGTGCTTGCGGCGCTCTCCTCGGCATCTGCAGTCTCGGCCTCGTCAGCGGCCGACTCCATGGGCGTCGGCAGGGTGGTGGCGGGCACGGGCGGAATCAAGCTCGCGCGGCGCGCGGGGACCGAGTCGCCGAGGGAAACAGCAGGGCTCTGGGCGCGTGCGAGGGCGGGGTCCTGCTCGTCGGCAGGCGGAGGCGGCAGCGACGTCTTGGGAATGGGCGGACGGGTGCTGGGCGGGCGACTGGGCGGCTTGGGCGATGCGATCTCGTCGCGATGCGCGTCTGCGGCTGCAGAAGTCTCTTCGTCTTCGTCGCCGTCTTGGTAGGTGGTGCTGTCAGCGACGGGGTGGTCAACACTTTGAGACGCCGGCCCGGTCGCGGTAGCCACATTGTCCTCGTAGAAGCCCTCGCCACGCAGGTACTCCTCGAGCTGCCTCTGGTTCTCGGCGATCTCGGGGTCGAGCTCGGCGGCTTCTTCCTCTTCAGCCTGTGCGAGCGGCGCTGCTTCAGCAGCGTCTTGTGTCTGGACGGTTGGCTCGGAAACTGGCTCTTCATCGGCAGTTATGGCTGTCTCGTTCTGACCGACTTCCTGTGCGACGGGCTCGGTAGTCTCAGTAACAGCATCGGCCGTGCTGGGTGCATCGACCTCGATGCTGCGCTCGGCATCAGCAGCAGGAGCAGTGGGCTCCGACTCGTCGGCAGCAAGTGCTCCTGCTGCTCCTGCTGCTCCTGCAGCTACGACGCCGGCCGCAGCGACAGGTACGGCAGCTTGAGCAGCGGGCTTCTTCTTGCGTGGCGCAGCGGTGCGTCTGGGTACGGCGAGGATCTTGGGTTCGTCGCTGGCCTCTTGGCTGGCCTGTGCAGGCGTCTCGGCATCTGGTGCCTCTTTGACGGGCGAGGCATCTTGGCCATCTGCGCCGGTCGCGACGGCGGGAGTTTCGGCAGGGATGTTGATGCCAGGCTCGGATGAGGTGGCCTCGACGGACGCAGCGCCCGTCGATGTCTTGCGGGTTGGCGGAGCGGGTGCGCCGAACGGCGTGGGACCGCCGCCCATGCGTCGTGCGCCGAGAGCGGCCATGCGCTTGGCGATGGCAGCTCGTCGCTCGGCCTCCTGTTCTTCTTCGGTCAGCTCCTTTGCCTCGGCGCCGTCTTCCGGTGCCTCGGATGCCTCATTTGCAGCACCCGCCTCCGCAATGTTGGTTTCAGGCGCAGCACCGGCCTCTGGCTCAGGAGCGACGGAAGCACCCGTCTCTTCTGCGGCGGCTTCGGGTACAGCAGCGTCTTCGGTCTGTCTGCCAGCATCGGTGCTGGACGTGCGTGCAGGCACTGTGCCCGGAGCTAGACCCATGCCCTGGAGTGCGACGTTTCTGCGATCGGCGCCGATCTTGCCGGGAACGGAGGGCTTTGGCTTGAGCTGAGGGGCGGCGTCCGCAGCCGCGGCTTCATTGCGCTGTAGTGCCGCCATTCTCTCCTTCAGGCTCATCTTGATGCTGCTCTGTGCATCGGCGGCACTGAAGGCTCCGCCTGCACCCGAGGGAGACTCGACGGTCGGAGACGTCTGGCGCGGTTCCGATGGCGTGGTCGTGCTGGTGCTGATGGACGGCTTGGCGGGGGACGATGCAGCAGGGCCAGCGCCCGGGAGCAAGGGCTTTGTCTCGGTAGCGGCCGGAGTGGGCCGTTTCCATCCTCCCGGCTTGCCTTTGGGAAGCGGCGGCGGAGCTGCCTCGGCGGGCTTGTTGAAGGCAGCAAGACGGTCGCGGAAGGAGCTAGACATGCCTGCGGGCTTTGTGGCGACTGCAGGCGGCGACTTTGTCGGGGAGCTCGAAGATGCTGGGGTGGCAACGCTGGCGGCTGCAGTGTCCTGAACTGCTGAAGCAGGAGCCTCTGCCGACTTGGTTTCGGACTTTTGCTCTGGGACTGGTGCCGTAGGCGCTGCGTCTTGGGCCTGGGTTGCAACTGGCGCAGGCTCTTCTTCTTCGCCTTGTTGGTCTGGCGAAGGCGGACGTGGTGGAAGCGGAGCGCCGAATCCTGCTTGTTCGGTCTCGCCCTTCTGCGCTGCCTCTCGCGCGGCCTGAGGAACTACGTCGGCTTGGTGCGTGGGCTCTTCCTCGACCACAGAGCTTTGCAGCTGTTCGGGCACCTCTGCAGCGATGGCACCGGGCGCAGCAGGCGGGTTGACAGCTTGGGCGATGGCAGCTTCTGCGTGATGCGCCTGTGCCAGGTCGGGCTCGTCGGTGGGTTGAACAAAACTGCCTGGGAAGGTGCCGCTGCGGGAGCCGTCTAGCGTCTCGCCAACGAGCCAGTCGTCGTCATCATCGTCGTCGTCGTCCTGGTCTTCGGTCTTGGGCGCGATGCCGGTGACACGGATGGTGTCGCCCTTTGCGAAGGCGAGGTCCTGCTTATGCGGGCTCTTGTACTTGATGGTCGCCTTGGCCAGGTAGGGGAACGTGGCCTGGGCGGGCATGTTGGAAGGGCAGGGCGGAGGGTATTGGGTGTGTATATCCTCCTCCCTTGCGTGAGTGTGTGGGTGTGGTTGAGGGAGAGGCGTGGTCGGTGGAGGTGGAAGGAGGGGATGTGGGTACGACAAGTCTGCGGTTGGCGACGCTGAGACGACGCAGCGACTGTGTGAGGCTGTGTGTGTTGGGTCGGTGCTGTGCGCCAGCGCCGCTTCAAAGGCTGGGCTCTGCGCCCCTAAAGCAGCCACGCACGGATCACCACGCCGTGTGGAGGCGCGTCATTCGACTGCTCGATTTTTCTGCGGGATTAGAGTCAAAACCGAAGACGGTCTAACATGTTTGATTTTATTATTTCTTGGCACAGATGGACGGCGCACGTTGCACCAACTGCAGCGCTTTTGACGTGCTTTCCACCGCGGTTAGGCTAGTTCAGGCTCTTCTTGGCGCCTGGATGCACATCCGCTTATCCGCAAAGGCCTGCTTCTACACCACCACGAATCACCAGCAGCCCTTCCGGCTTGTAGCAGCTACGCTTCCAATGTCGGCGGTGGTGCGTCCAGTGCGCGATGCGCTTCGTCGCGTCCACGGCGCCTTCAGCCTCGAGCTGCAGAACGAAGGCAGCGTGGCGCGCGACCATCTGGCGTCCGAACGCACCTTTCTCGCCTGGCTCCGCACCAGCCTCAGCCTGGTCAGCATCGGAATGTATGTTCGCACCCGTCTCTTCGACTTTGCTTTGTGTTGTGCACTGACCCTTGGTGTGATCGCATAGTGCGGTGACACAGCTGTTCCAGCTTCCGTCGCTCGTAGGCACGCCAGAAGGCCATCACGGCGCAGGATACCTCGACTTTGAATCCACACTCTTGGCAGAAGACGCTGTGCTGCCACCTCATATACTCTTATCCCAGAGACTCGCCAGCATCGCCAAGCTGTAAGTGACACTTCGCTGGCAGAGCTCGTAGGATGTACTCTGGAGCTGACCCGATATCCTCGACTGGGACGACAGTGGCAAGCCGCTCGGTGGATCGTTCATCCTGCTCGGCGTCATCGCACTCGGCCTCGGCTGCTACCGATACTTTGCCGTCCAAGCCACGCTCGTACAGGGCAAGTTCAACCCCTCCAGACTTGGGAGTACGTATCGGACCCATACCCTCCTCTGCACAGCATGCGTATCTGAACCAGCCTCTTTGAAACCCCCCCAGTATCGACGATAGCATTCCTGGTCGGCGCCCTCGTCGTCGCTGCCACCGCCGTCATCCTCGCAGGACGGCACACGTACTAGCACCCAGCCTCCATCCACAGAACATGATCATCGCCAGACCCTAATCACAATCATCGAACCTCAGTGTCATCAGACGGGGACAGGTAGTTGGTGTTTTAAATGGCTTGGTATATGATTGCAAGATGGATGGAGCTACGAATTGCTCAGGACCGAGCATAATAGCGCGACGTTTAGGAGTTGACCTCCTTCTGGGCCTTGCCGGCCTCCTCGCGGGCCTTGCCCTGCATCTCCTTGGACTTGTCGCCGGTGATGGAGCCAACAACGTTGTCGACCTTGCCCGAGACCTGGTCCTTGGTGCCCTCGGCGTAGCCCTGAGCCTGGGCGGCCTTGATCTCGGCCTCGCCCTTGGCGTGCTGCTCCTTGCCGGCCTTCTGCCACTCGGTGGAGCCGGTGACGTTGCCAATGGTCTCCTTGACGGTACCAGCGACCGAGTTGTAGTTGCTGCGGATGGATCGAGGTAAGAGCGTTAGTTGACACGGCCATTGGGGAGAGATCGACGAGGGGAAAAAGGACTTACCCGTTCATCTTCGAGGGCTCAGACATGTTGATAGAGTTGTTTGGTTGGTGTGTGTGAGAAAAGGGTTTGTGTTGTGTGTGGATGGGAAAAGCGTCACTTGGCGGGAGACTTGGGCGGGCTTATATCTGTTTCGGGCTCAGGAGGGGGGACGGTGGACTGGCTCGAGCGACAACGTGACCAGCTTAGGCCAGGTGAGTGCGGATGTGGAGGCAGCCGTGTTGGCAGGGTTCCACCAACGGCATGTAGAGCCTCACGGTGGATGGGGATGCGAGGTGCAACTCCGCTTCGCCGAAACCAGTCGGGCCGCACCAGCCTTTGCATGCGCTCCGAGTTGGGCGCTCGCCCTTTCGTCAGCCGTCACAGTGCATGCACGGATGCCGAACCCGCCTAGACGTTACACGCACCAAAGTCCTCTATTTCCAGCATGCTGGCACAGCCAATGCCGTTACTGCTTGGCATCCCGAGGCCGGCTTCAGCTTCCGCCCAAGAAGGCCGCATGTGAATGGTCATGCGGCGCGCCGCCCCTCCAACCAAGCTCAAAATCACGCTTCCGGCCCGTCATCCGACTTTCTGGAGCGAGGATGGTCATTGCGTTCCACCGCGCCTTCTCTGATGATTGACGTCACACCTGTATGCTGCGATATGGAGGCGCTTGTGGCGAGGCGCAGACCCTTGCACCGTTGCAGCGGTATGCACGAGACCCTAGGGTGGTGGTACAGTAACGCCCTCGTTGACCGACAAGCGAGCCCGAGCGCGACCCAACCTGCAGCGACAGGGGGTTGGGGGTTTGGGGGATGGCACGGGACCATGATTGCTGCGAAATGCCATCACCTCGACTGACGCCATGCGGCCAGCCATGCTTCAATTCGTCACACACCGCAAGCCACACACTTGCGACGCAATGCACGGGCGGCGGATGTTGACGTCGATGCGACAGCGCCGATCGGGAACCGACCTTTTCTCGTCTTTCCCCACGTTTTCGGCGCTTTGCATGCGCACATGACGTCACCGCCGCTCCACGTCCATTTTTGGCTACGAGACGCAGCTAATCCCGATGCAGCCTCGCATCGGGTCGGCATATGCCGCGTTCCTCGTCATGGTCTCGACCCTCGGCATGACCCAATCCGCTGTATCAAATCCCGACTCTCGGGCCGCACGATCTACCAAACCACCGCCCGTGAGCGTCCATTGTTCCATCAAGGATGACGCGGAATCACGCTCTTTCTCTCCCGGTCGGAATGGTCGGGCTGTGCTTCCGTCTAAAAATAGCATCCCCACTGCACATGCAGTCGAGTGGTCATCACCGGCCCGTCAAAAGCCTCGACTCCTGCACCTTCCCAACGGCGAACGCCGAAGAGAGAACCATGTCTCCCATGGTACTCCGCACACCCTGCAAGCCTGACCGAGCGCGTAGAAGGGAAGTGAAAAGAAGCTCTATTCCTTTGCCGATGGCGGCATGTGATACGGGATGGACGATGTGTCGATCCCTCTTGTTGGTGGACGTGGCAGGTCTCCATTTTTAGCTTCTAGCTTCTACGGCCTTGTTCGAGCTTCTACGGACTTGGCCGTCTGTCTGTATCTAGTGCGAGTGGCCTTCGTGGGCGTTGGGATCCTCGTGGTCCATCCAGTCCTCGAAGCCGTCCTCGAAGAGCTGCTGCAACGCCTCCTGTTTTTCCTCGACGCTGCTGAGCTTCGGATCGTTCATGACGCCGGCCCACTGTTGCATCTCGTCGTCCGTGAGCAGACAATTATCGAGTGCGGCTTGCAGCCTCTGCTCTGCGCCGTTTCGCATGTCCTTGCCGATCATCACGATCTCCTGCCTGCGGTCGCCCCACGGCTCCTCAAAGTCGCGCTTGATGGCTTCGACGATCTCGGGCTGCGACGGCCACATGTCTTGGCCGAGCTCGCAGCGCCAGCGCGCACCGCCCTGCAGCGTGAGCATGATGCCCGCCTGCGACCACTCGCCAAACATGACGGGGCGCGTCGCGAGCCACACAAATCCCTTGGAGCGCAGCAGCGGCGCAAACGTCTCGCTCGCGTTCTTGGCTTGCAGCCTCGCCTGTGGATTCAATTGCGGCTGAGCCTCCTCCTCGTCGCCTCCTGACGATGCTTCGCTCTCTGCGTCCGAGGCAGCGTCCGATTCGACGTCTTCGCCGTCATCGATGTACTCGGTCTGGATGACGACAAACACCTCGCGGATCGTCTGCCAGAGCCGCGCGGTGTGGAACGGCCGACGCGCGCGGTACACAAAGCTGCCAATGCCGTACTCGTCCGTCTCGGGCTTGATCTCTTCGTTGAGACTCTTGAGCCATCCCGCACCGAGTGCCGCCTTCTCGTAGCTGAACAGACCCGTGTTGAGGATCTGCTCGAGATCCACACGACTCTTGGTGGTCGGGATGATCTTGGCCTCGGGATTGAGCAGTCGCACAAAGGCGCGGATGCGCTCCACCTCGTCCTCGTGCACCAGGTCGCACTTGTTGATGAGAATCACATCGGCAAATTCGAGCTGGTCGGTCTGCAGGTCGCTGATGTTGCGGTCGTCCTCCTCGGGCACCTCGTGGTCGTCCTTGTGGCGGTCGACGAGGAACTCGGTCGTGTTGAAGTCGTTGAACAGATTCACCGCGTCCACCACCGTCACGCACGTGTCGAGGCGTGCCACCGCCGGCAGTCCGCCCTGCTTGAGAATATCCGCCACCCTCTGATTCTCGTTACTCGCCTGCGGACTTGCGCGCATCTCGGCCTCGAGATCGTCGGCCATCTGCATGTACATGTCGGCAAACTCCTCCGAGAACGTTTCGGCCACCTGCATGGGTTCCGAGATGCCCGTGCTCTCGATCACCAGGTAGTCGATCTCGCGATTCGCCGCCAGAGCCGCGACCTCTTCCAAGAGATCGCCACGCAGCGTGCAGCAGATGCAGCCGTTTTGCATCTGCACCACCTTCTCTTCGGCCTGCGTGACGCGGTGGTTGGAGAGCAGCGACGCATCAATGTTGAGCGCACCCATGTCGTTGACCACCACAGCCACACGCAGCCCGTGGTCGCGCGACGTGAGGATATGCTCGAGCAGCGTGGTCTTGCCCGCGCCCAGGAATCCGCTCAGCAAAGTGACAGGAAGACGGTCGACGCGCTGGCGCTTCTGCTGGACGGGCGCAGCCGTGGTGGCAGCACGCTTGGCTGTCTTCGACCGCACGCCGTCCACCCGGCTCGCGTCGAACTTGCCGTCAGCCGTGAAGATGGAGCTGAGGAAGCCCGCTTCTTGTCGCATCGCCTCCTTCGACCGCGGCCTCCTATCCTCGTCGGCATCCACCTTGAACCTGGACTCGCCCTCGTCTTTCTGTTTGAGCAGCTTGGCCGTATCGAAGCCCCATTGCTCTAGGTGTTCGTACACAAGGTCATTGGGTGTGATGTCGCCTTGCTTCCTTGGGAGAACGTGCACGTGAAGATGGGGCACGGTCTGGCCGGCCGCCTCGCCATCTTGGACGCTGACGGTGACAGCATCGGCTTCAAACACCTTTTCGAGGCCTCGCGAGATCTCCTGCACGCTCTGGAAGAGCGACGCGATGACCTGTGGCGGCACCTGCGAGAGCCGGTGGTACGGCTCGGTGGGAACCACTAAAATGTGCCCGGGAACGATTGGCTTGAGATTGACAATGGCGTAGCACGACTTGTCCGCCGAGCGATAGAAGACCTGGTCGGTGACGTCGAACGTCGCGAACTTCACCTTCTCTGCTTTCGCCTCGACTGCCTTCGAAGTACGCTCGATCTTCTTTGCGATCTGCGCAGGTGGGGCGCGTGGAGAGACTGCGGTAGGTGCCATTTTCGTACGCAGACCCGGTAGCGGCTGTGTTCGAAAGTGGTCCGGACGGAGAAGATCGCGATAGATACGTTGTAGTCGGAAAGCATGATGCGAGGGAGGAACAAACGCTTTTGAAGGCCATGATGTCGGGCGCCTAGCATGTCCATCACCGGAGCGGTTCTGCGCCGTTGCTGGAAGGACAGGCTGTGCGGCGACGATGGGCGAGCGCAGCTTGACCAGAAGGGTCGGCCATGATGACCGTGGCGGTCTTGCTCCCCTTGCCGCCATGTACTGCGAGCCGCTCGCCCCGCAATGAGAAGGACTGGGCGACAGACCGGCGGTGGCTGCGCTCACGACGTGCATGCTCGACGAAGGGCAGCAAGGCGTGCGCGCCCTGTCCAACACGGCCAAAATCGCAACTTCGCAGGACCCTTTCGGTCACAGCGACGCGCCAATCGCGCTCGCCCGATTTCATTTCGCCGCTGGCAGGGCACTTGCGAGGACCCTCACAGTCATCAGTAGCCTCGCGCCCGCTCTCCCCCTTCCTCTTCCTCGTCCAACCACGTTGTCGGCATTGCATCACCTGCCATTCTCCATTCGCAACAGTGTGAGACGACCTCTCCGGACACTTCCTTATCAATCGCGCCATTCCAAATCACTCTGATCTGATTCGTACTGGTATCATTGAGATCGAATCCTGTCTCGAGCACTACACATTAGCGGAAACTACAAAACCGAGCAGTCCTTCTCGTTCAAGCTTTGCTGGGGCTGATGACCGACTTGAGTTTGGCGAAGCCCGACTTGGCCGACTTGATCGAGCCGTTCTTCTTGAGGCTGTTTCGGTCCGAGGCGTCTTCGGTCTTGTAGTCGGTGCCGTTCGTCTTGCCCGGGCTGGGACCGCTGGTCGCCTGCTTGTACGCAGGCTGAGCACCTCCGTTGGCGTTACCGTTGGCGCTGCCATTGTTCTGCGCATGGCCGTTCTCGGCCTGAGCGGCAGCAGCCTCGTCGTGCGAGATGACCTTCTCCGTGTCGGCATCGACCGCCTTCTTGGTGGCAGCCTGGGAAGCGACGGGAGCCTCGTGGAATGCAGCGTCGTCATCATCATCCGCCGCCGCTCCGGCCGCTACCGCGGCAGCAGCGCCACCAGCGGCAGCACCACCCGCGGCAGCACCAGCACCATCAACGCCGTCGATCTTGCCCGCCTCAGCCTCGGCACCCACGCGCTTCTCGACCTCGGCCGGGTCGGCACCGCCCTCGATCTCGGCGATTTCCTTCTTGAGCGTGGCCACACAGTGCTTGCGGCCGACGACGTGGCGGATGACCTCGCCGTTCTTCTGCTTGTAGTTCCAGGTGACGATGCCCTGGCCGTCGAGCGTGCCGTCGCGGTGGTAGACAGTCTTGCCGCGGAAGTAGGGCTCGTGCTCGTACTGAGCTACACGGAGCTTCTTGACGAGCAGTTCGCGCTGCTTGACCACGTCGGCATCCTTGCCCTTGGTCTCGCACCACTTGCGCGTCACCTGCTCGTACTCCTTGGCGAGCGACATGTAGTTGTTCCAGGTGCGCTTCTTGCCCTCCTCGTCCTCGGTCTGTGCATTCTCGCCCTCGACGGGCTCGATGAACTCGAACTCGCTCGTGTTCTCGCCACCCATGTTGGTGAGCAGACGCTCCTTGGGCACAATGTCGAGATCCTCGGGCTTCTTGGTGAACTTGACCTTGCTGCGCACCACGGGGTCGAGCATGGGACCGAGCAGCTTCCAGATGCCCGAGAAGATCCAGGGCGCGTTGTGGATATAGAGCGTACCGAGCGATTCCGGATAGTAGGCCTCGAGACACTTGACGATGAAGAGGATGCAGTTCCAGTCCATGTTGCGCAGGCCGAAACCGGTGAGGTCAAAGAGCAGCACCACCTTGTCGTTGGGAGGCTGCATGAGCAGGCGGAACGACTCCATGGCGTAGATGACGTACTTGGACATGGAGGCGCCCGGCTGGCCCCAGGTGAGATGCTTCTTGACGTGGATGTAGCAGATGGGCTGCTCGTTGTCCGTGGTGCCCATGGCGTACGTCTTGCCGCTGCGCTGCTGGTCGAGAAACTTTTCGATGCTCGCATTGCCAAGGTCGCCCTTCTCGGCGAGCTCCTCGACGTTGTTGTCCAGACGCCACTTCATGCATCCGGCCATCATGGCGAAGGCACGCGAGACGTCCCACTTACGCGCACGCAGGAAACGCAGCACGTCCGTGTCGGGATTGTCCATCTTGACAAACTTCCAGAAGGTGTTGCGCAGCGCCGAGGGGCCATAGGTGTTGAGCAGCTCGTCGAGCGCCGCCTGCTCCTCGCGTGCCTTGAGCTCGTCCTTGGCCTTGTCGTCCTTGGGGATGCCGGCGCCGTCTGGACCAGATTTCTTCTCGTCCCAGCCACCGAGGTCGCCACCTTTGCCCTTGTTCTGCACGTTGCCGTCGTCATCGTCCGATGCGTTCTCGCAGACTTCAAAGAATTTCATCCACAGCTCTTGCAGCTTCTCCTCCTGCTCCTGTGTCAAGTTGCCTGGAGTGCACGGAAGTAGAGCAAAGACGCGAAAGCGTGGTGGTCAGTCATCGCGCCCAGAGCCGTCAACTGGGAATAGGGAAGTCGTCGGCAACATGGAGCATGCTGTCTGCTGCGCGGTGCGGGTACTCACCGACATAGCCGGGCTGGATCTCGATCTCTTTCTGGCCGATTTCAGTGACCATTGTGGGCGGTTGTGACGGATTCGAACCGTTTGTGAATGTCGAGTGTGGTCGATGTAGGGCTACAGCGTTGTGCCAAAATGCCTATTTTGAGTGATTCAAGGTGATGGATACAGAAGACACTCTTTGGCGGTATGAGCAGACTTCGTTATGGAGCGTTACGGGTGGGAACGTTGACGGGTGGAGCTACGTTTATATACTGGCGCGTGGAACGGGTGGCCACGAGTGCATGCGGATCCGCCATGCAGGCTCGAGGCGTAGCGACTGGACACGAGCATCTGAGGTACAGGACCCAGCATACAGCGTGTGTGCAAAGGCGGGTTTGGCGGATAAGCGTCACTGCAGCTGCATGCTCGGCGACATGGGCGTCGGAGCGGGCGATGCTGGTAGGATTGCGGGCCAGGTCTCGCCTGCTGGGTCGAGTGCGGCTCGCTTGGCGCTGAGCGGGGTGTGGAGCGAGGCTGGGCTGGGCGCGAGGGGAAGGCGGCTAGAAGTGTGAGTGGCAGCCGCGGCGGATGGTGATGCAAGAACCGGGAACCGCTGCTGCACAGCGCGCTCAGGGCCATTGCCAGGTTGGTGCACTGACCTCGGCTAAGGGGCCAACAGCCAAGGACGCAGAGCTTCGGGCCGCGACGGTTCTGCCTGCTCCCATGCCGATGGTCAGTAAAGCGGTCTCAGCGCAGGCGGGCCCTGCGTCAAGCTCAACGGGCCGATGCTGCAGACGCTGCGCCATTGTTCGCTGATCTTCGTGTCATGACAAGCACGCTTGGATCAGAGTAGGCATACTGAATAGTGGGTGCGACGTCGCCAAATTTTGCAAGTCCGCCAAGGCGTGAATGACCTCCCTTGGCGAGAAGGCGATGCCTCATCACCTCGCAAAAGCAAGATGAAGATGACAGCCCGGAGGTGTGCTCACGATTGGACGCCGCTAGCGACGTCAGGATGATCATTGGAAATTCGCACAGTGCAGCTGGCCCGCCTCGGAATGTGGTTCGTGCGGTGTGGAGGGCACCAGCGCAGTGGACGGCCTTCATGGGAGGCTCGGAGCCCAATTCTCAAGGTGCTAAGCGAGGCCCGGCTCGCCATGCACGCCCAGCGACCATGCGTCACAGCAATGCCAACGCGAACGCTTTGATCGATTGATGGTAGGCAGCCTCGTGCACGCCAGAAAGCGTTGCACGAGGCCGAGAAAGTTGCGGCTCTTTCCTCTTAAACTGTCTCGAAGCGCCGCCCATCCTGCAAGGCCGATCCACCCAAGTTGCACTGGGGGTTCGAGCGTGCATACGCTGCAAAAGCGCGAAAAGTATGACTTGTCTGGTGTATCTGCGCAACAATCAAGGCTTTTCGTTGTTGCGATGATGGCAAAGCGACCACCTCTTTGTCGTGGCAGCCGCGGCTGCGATGATGCGACGTTGTGCTGGAGCCGTTGGAGTGGTGTTGGCGGGGCGTCAAATCGAGGCTTTTCCCCGCATTTTTCCATCAGCTGAGACCGTTGCAGCTGGCATACGGCAGCCACCTATTTTTTTTGGCCGATCCTGGTCAAATTGCAATTTCCTGCGCCATGTCGATTTGGCTTGCAGGCGAGAAGGCGCATGCAAACGGGCATTTCACGCGATAAAAGACGTCGCCAAAATGAAATGACTAAGCGTTACCGTCTCAAGAAGAAGCCAAGTCCATCTCGTCAAGCTGGAGGGCGACATCGTCCGAGATCTGATACCACCAGTTGATGCATAGGCACAGGCCTCGATCGACAGGCGCGGCATCTGTAGCAATGGGCTGATGGTCGTGCTGCTGTGCGACGTGGTGGAACCAGCCGCTAGGCAGGTACAGCGCCTCGCCCTCGTGGACGCGGATGGTGAGCGCAGGCAGTGCATAGCCGTACTTGGTGTGGGCCGCGTGCGATTTGCTCGGGGGACTGCCTTGCGAATCGATGTTGAGATCGCGGTGCACGTAGGGCGCATTGCGAGGAGCGCTCTTGGGCAGTGTTGGATCGATGGGGATCCATCGAGTGGCCGCACCATCGGCATCGCGCTCGAGCACGAGGCTGTCTTTGCCGACCACATCGGCCGAGGCTCGCTGGACGTACTGGTATATCGCGTATTCTTCGTCGTCGCAAACGAAGCATGCTTCAGAGGGTGGGAAGACAGTGAACTCCTTGTAGCCGCGCACGACGCTGAAGATGTTTTCGTAGTAGTCGCGGTGCATCGAGGTGCGCGAGGCCGAGGTGCCGATCCAGATGTTGGTCGCCTCCGGTGCGCATCCAATCGCCTCGGTCGCCCAGCCGAGGTCGCTGCGCAGAGATGCGCCTGCCTCCGAGGTCTGTTCGAGATCATGGAGGAGCGGTGAGAGGTCGCCGTACTCGTGCACGCTCAGATTCGAGTTCTGAGACTGGAGGTAGGCGACGGTATTGCTCTTGCCAGCCACTTGGTGTGCGAGACGGTCGAGCAGCTCGGCAAAGCGCATGTTCTGTTCTAACGGAAGGGCAAAGACCGCCTCTTGGCGCCCAGGTTCTGGATGTGCGACAAGGTCGTCAGCCCTTCCGTCTGGCGTGAGCGCCACCACTACACTGCGTTCGGGCCCCATGCACGACTGCAGATACGCCGTGTCCTTCCATTTGGCCAGCTGCGGACGGTCCTTGAGGCAGCCTTGGATGAGCACGGGCACATGCCGCTCGATGATGCCGCGGAACTGCTGCGGCGAGGGTGGTGCGGGCAGGCGCTGCGGCCATGATCCTGAAGCTGCTTCGTTCGAGAGAGGGATCCTCTGCTTGCGGCGTGCTTCCACCGCGCGTTGTCGAAGGAGGAGGTAGAACGGATCGTCGTTGTCGTCCACCCACGGCGGCTGCGGCTGCGGCAGCGCACTGTTCGACGCCATGGCGAGCAGTTGCGACGAAGCTGCCCGCCTTGCTACGTCGAACTTCGAATGGCGCTCGAGTGTGGAGCGGAAGGAAAAAAACGACCTGAGCCTGTCTGCGGCATGATCGGGCCGGAAAAGCGCCAGCACAAGGCAATCGGGCTGGGCGAGGCTGGGAGGTGTTTATTTGGGCCCGAATTGAAATTGCGACGCTAGGCGAGGCGCGTGCTTTGGTGCCTGCATGGCAAGTGTTGGTCTCTCTTTCGTTTCGGCCCTTCTGCCAACCGACGCGGCGCGAAAATCAACCAGACTTGGTCCAAGGCAAAGGCAGCAGCAACATTCGACGGACAACTTTGAAGCGGCAGGCGGAGTCGAGGCGCTGCGGAGCCAGATGCACCAGCTGCAGGCCGATGAGCGAGGCAGGAAAGACGGTTGCCTCGTTTTGGCGGCGCTGAGAATGCGTTCGAATGTTGCGGTGGCCCGACTGGCTCGCATGAAGCTGCACGCTTGCAGCCAACACCGAAGGCGTCTGAATTGAACCCTGCATCATGGCAGAGAGGCGACAACAGCGGCCAAACAGTGTGAGCTGCGAGCCACGGAGCCAGGCTTCGATCGGCTGCATCATGTGGCTGCACATCGCAGCCTCGCGCGAGCTTCGACATCCGCGTCCAAACCAAAGCTCGCATCCTCACAAAGTCGCCGTTCGGTCGCAGCCCTCGGCTCGGCACTAGCTTGTCTTCTCGTAGCAACTCGGCTTGCCTCCATCCTCCTTTCGATCCATCACGACCACCACATTCTCCATCATCATCACTGCTCCTCCCACATCCGCCACTGAAGATGGACGAAATGCAACGCACCGCCGCGCTCGAGTCTCCGCCCTCCATTGCACCTCCACGCCAGCCGATGCTCATGTCGCTGTCTACCAGCGCAAGCACCAGCAGCATCGAGAGCAGTCCACCACAATCTTCATCGCGGCGTCTCTTCCACGACACTCCCACAGCACCAACCCCACCTGCCCCACACACGCTCGTCTCGCCCATCGCCAACTCCATGCATGCCGAAGCGCATACCCCCACCGCCGCCCCCAGCCACGGTCAGGACGTGTTTGGCGAGATCGACCATACCCCGTTGCGCCAAGAGACGCACTCGACCTCGCCACTGCCCAACTCGCGCTCCTTCCAAACCGGCGATATGCTCGACCACGTCCTCGATGCCGCCCAGTTCTCACGTCTATCCGTAGGCAACATCATCGCACCCGAAAGAGCGAGTTCAAAGAAACCTCCAAAACGTCTTCCCTCGGACACAGGCAGCACAACCGCATCTCCCACACCCCGATCCAGATCATGCGCAAAACCACGCACACCACTCACTTCCATCGCATCCAACAAGAACAACACCAACCCAACAGCATTTTCCGCGTCAAAATCCACTGGCACAAGCAGCCCAGCATCGTCCGATCCATTCTCACACCCACATCGCTCCCCACCTTCCGCCCAGGAGCTGTCGCTGCACGTCAAACACCACATGGCCGCATTGCAGCACAGCCCACAGTCGTACTAGAATCCATTCGTCAATGCAAAGCCCCAATCACGATACGGACTACATGGCTGTTCCGAATCTCGGCGTGTGCGCCTCAGAGATCGTAATCGCTAGCCGTGGTGTCGGACAGCGACAAGACGTCAAAGTTGTGCGCGAGCGCCTCGGCCGAGTTGCTAATGTGTGCGTGGCCGCCGCCCCTCGCGCCTCCACGTCCGCGCCCTCGTCCGCGTCCACCTCCTCGTCCACCTCCTCGACCTCCTCGTCCGCGCGTGGCCGGTGCTCCGAATTGGTTGCTTGGCTGCGTATTCGCTGTGTTTTGGTTGGAAGCTCCAGCGCCAGCGCTATTCTTGGGCTTCTTGGGCGCCACTTGCGCTTGTCGCCTGGGGGCAGTCGATCGACATGTGTACATCAGTGCCGCACGTGATGCACGGCGTGAGTGGGCATGTGTGCATGCTGTGGAAAGTGCCCTGCTCGCTCATGCGGCACACCGCATGTGCGCACCATGCCGGACGGTTGGCCGATCGCACCAGGTACGAGCGCTCTTGGTACACAAACCATCCGGGCACAGCCGTGCGAGCACCTACAGGTACGAGGCCGCGGTGCGTATGAAGCTCGAGCAGTACGAGCAATCTGCCCGAAAACGTGTTTGTCTCGGCGCGTTCGACCGCCCATGCGCCGATCACCCTACCGGCCTGGCGAATCCTGGGATTGCGATGCAGCGCAGCCATGACGTCTTTGAAGTTGCAGTCGGCCGCCAGGAATTGGATGCACATTGCAACATGCCGAAAGTCGGGGATGCCGCGACCGACAGGCCTAGGGTTGGTGCCGTAAAATTCGAACGAAAGGTCGTTTTCGAACGCCAAAGTCACATCGTCCGCATCGGCAAAGATGACGTCGACAAAGTACTGGCCGTTGACGGCAGGAGGATGTCGGATGTCGACGGGCGTCAGCTTGTGACGGCGGCACATGGCTAGGATGCTCTGCAGCAGCACATCGCGATAGCCCGACAAGCCGTGGCGGTAGCGCGTCTCGAGCTTCCATCGTACTCCACCAGGAGGCACGCCCGATGGCTCGAGTTCGCGGTGCACGTCAACAGGGTGCGGCACATAGGTCTTGGGGCGTCGATACACTGGCTCGTAACTGAAATCGCCCTGCATACCGTATTGCGAGTTGGATGACCTGGTCGTCGGTGCTTGGATCAAGTGTTCAATAATGTAGACGAGTTCTGAAACGTGCTTAGAGATGGAGCTGTAGCAGAGGTGGCTCCGTCGCAGCAGAAGATGTTGGAGGTAAAGGATGGTGGGGGTCTCTTGAGGCAAAGGCAAGATCCGGGAGATTGCCACGCCCCCGCCCAACTCAGCGGAAAGCTCACATGAAAGGGCGGCGCATGCAGGTGCAGCTCAACTGCACAGGCGCTGCGGAAGGGCTGATGTGGAAGCGGCCTGAGCGCGCGACTCTTGTCAAGCGAGCCAAAATTTCTCAGCCGAGAGAGACCGTTCAGTCGAAAACGTTTAAATAAACTTTCTTTCCCGACGTGAGCGGGGGTGCGGGAGTGACCCGAGCGCTTGGCCTGCCTGAACAGGGTCCGCAAGCTTCCACCTGCTTCTTGGCTGTCAAGAGTCACCCCGATCGCACTTGCCGCACTGCGCACAGTCGACATCACACGGCTCGCTGGCTTCCCCCATCAGCGCGCATTTGCGTGGCGCTGGCAAAGAGTTGGGCTCGTGTGATGTCGTGTGACTTGGCTGGGCGGGAGTAAGGCTTCAACACCAACTCGCATCTCCCCATGCGCAGCTTTCAGATGCCTTCTCACACCGCCGCTTTCAGAACTTGTCGCAATGCATCGAACATTACATGGGATTGCGCACATTGGAAACTTATGGACATTGGGAAGGCGTAAAGTGATCTTCGACCTCTTGTGCTTCTTTGATCGGACGGTGCTTGGCCAGCATGGCCATCGTACCTCCTACCCACTGATGTCGCTCTCGGACAGAGCGAGCACGCCAAAGTCGCGTGCAAGCTCGCGCGCGTCAGCATCTCGGATGCCCAGCTCGGCGAATCGGCGCTCCATCGACTCCCTTTCACTCGCCGACACCGCGCGTCGCTCGCCCGCTTCATTGCCGCCATTGGGCTTCTTCAGTACCACCTGTTCCTGACGCTTGGCGCATTCCACCGATGTGTGGCCCGTCACCTTGCAGGTGATGCAGTACATACGCGGGCAAGTGGCGGCGCTGTGGAAGCTGCCTTGTTCGTTGTATCGGCACTGGAAGCACCACGCAGGGCGGCCCACGAAGCGTACAAGGTAGACGCGCCCGTTGTACTCGAACCATCCGGGCACGGCCGCTCGCGCCGAGAGAGGCACGCTGCCGCTTTCCTTGCCTAGCTCGAGCAGCACCAGTACTCTGCCTGCGAACGTCATCGAGTGAGGATGGTGCATCGACCAGACGTCGACGATGCTGCCCGCCTGACGAATTCGCGGATGACTCTTCAGCTTCTCCAGCACCTCCCGCAGGTTGGAGTCGGCCGGCAGCATCTGGATGCACATAGCTACATGCTTGCTGTCGGGCATACCGCGATCAAAGACCTTGGGCTGCGTGCCATAGTAGTCAAAGGTGACCTCGTCCTCGTACGCCTTAATCACGTCCTCGTCCTTGGCAAAGATGACGTCGATGTAGCTGCCACGCACCGGGCGGATCTCGGCCGGAGTCAGATCGTGCTGCTTGCACATGGTGAGGATGCTCTGCAGCATCACGTCGCGGTAGGCCATCCTGCTTGGACGATAGCGAGTTTCCAGCTTCCAGCGAACGCCGCCGGGGGGCACGCCCGTGGTCTCGAGCTCGAGGCGCAAGTCGGCGCCTGTCATTACGGGGGCACCGCCCCGCTTGTACAGCAGCCGGTACTCGAACTCCTGTTCCATCTTGACGGGGCTCGAAGGAGTACGACTGAGGCTAGATTCGAGCCGATGGAGAAAGAGTTGGGCTTCGAGATGAGTTCCTGAGATGGGGATGGCTGGATCTAGGTTGCTGTAGGAGGGGGCAGTGGACCTGGCCGGAGCGTGCAGGTGGGGTTGCTTATATCTGGGTGAGCCAGCCCATTGGGCTCGTGTGGGTGCGCATGACCAGCGGGGGGGCAAAAGTGGGTCAGAGCGCCCACTACTGCAGAGTCTTGGATTCCGTGTCTTTGCCTCAGATGTCAAAAGGCTGATCCACCAACTTGCGCGCAGCTTCCCTTTGATGCGACTGAGCTTCGGCGATTCCATTTGGAACGCACCTACCGTACCCTCTGCCGTTGGCGTCAGGCTTCGAGGCAAAGCGGATCTCGAAAGGGGCGTTCATATCAGCTGCGCACGACTGTGCAGCAAGATTCCGAAATCACACGGCGCCTCATGATCTCAAGCCGTGCGCATCCGTGTCCGCACACAAGGTCGCCGATATCACACGGATCTTGAGCACGTCTTCATCCTTGAGATCAGCTTATCCGGTGGGGACATTGTCTTGATGACCAGGATCCAATGCCGTCAGCTTTGGTGCCCGAGCTTATCCTGTGACCAGCATGAACGGGCGGCTGTGAATGCAGACAGCGAACAACGTGCCGCATGGAGTTCCTCTTGCATGAGATGAGTCCGACAGATGCGCACATCCCGCCTGTCAGCAGGCGCTCCCAGACTCGTGTGAGCAGCCTTCTGATGCTTCTTCGCGCATTCGGCCTGTCGATCTGCAGATCCATGATCTGACACAGGCCACGCCGAAAAAAGCGAGAGACCCCAGGGTCCAGTTCTCGAATCGCCGATACTCTCAGCTCGACCTTGTACCAAACACACCCAAAGAAGCCGACCATCGTGACTACAAGATGGCTTCCTCATTCTTCAAGCAGTGAGGGCAATCCAGAGCTGTGGTCCAGCGTCCAACATGCATTATTCGTTCTCACCGACACTGTCCGGATCACCCAGGCTCATCAACAAGTTAGAAAGTCTGAAAGAGCTGCAGCGAGGAAAGGGAATGCCAGCAAAATAAAAATGCAAAAAAAAGGTACGAAAAAGGTCCCCTACATCAACCCAAAAAGAAAAAGTCGGAAAAAGAAATGGAGACATGGGGGATTGAACCCCAGACCTTCTCGAATTTTGCTGGTGCAAACGAGACGCTCTACCACTGAGCTATATCCCCCGAAACCGGGTGATTTCCGCTTCATGTCAATCGAGGCGAATATGCCATATATGAACCCTTTGTGCGAAGTGGACAGAAGTTGTCCAATACTGCCGACCTGTTTGCGCT
Source organism: Moesziomyces parantarcticus (assembly GCA_023212605.1). Classification (NCBI taxonomy): domain Eukaryota; kingdom Fungi; phylum Basidiomycota; class Ustilaginomycetes; order Ustilaginales; family Ustilaginaceae; genus Moesziomyces; species Moesziomyces parantarcticus. The sequence continues at coordinate 151,494 of JALCCF010000023.1, read as the reverse complement.
TCCCCTCTTTCCCCTCTCCTCCCACCCGAACCTTTCGAGAGCCTCTCTATGCACCACTTGGAGGTCGAAAGGGGCCTTCTCGGCGGCAGAATCAGTGAACTCCAGCGACTTGCAGTTCAATTTCAGCGGCGTGCTGTTCTTGAAGTGGATGACGCCATATCGGAAGGTGTCGGGCTCCAGTTGACTGTTCAAGGTCGTCTTTGGAGGCCGATAGGACGAAGTGCAGGCGGAAGAAACCAGGATTTTTGCCATGTCTGGCATGCGAACTTAATTGTCGCAGTCACCGGGGTCCAGGCGATCTGCCTTGCGAGCCCATTCGTTGACCACGTTGACGATGAATGCGGGAGCATTGTCTGTGTTGTTGGAAGAGGCGGGGGTGCCTGCGTTAGGTTTATTGGCAGGAGTTGGGCTGCGAATAGGCATACTGCTACAAGTTGGTGCTGTTGTGAGAAGTACTCAGGGCCTGGAGGGAGCGGCGACATGAGTCTTGCCGCAGTGGGCTAGGCTATCGCGTTTCAGTCGACGTGGCGGATACATCCACTGCGGTCGGTGTAAACTGACCACAGGCAATACGTGGGGCAGCGAGGCAGTGTGTGAGATGATTGAAAGTACATGCGTGTGTGTCATGGAGCAAGGAGTTCTGAGCGGCGCATCGAAGAGAGCAAGGCAGGTGGCGGCAGAGAAGGGGTCTTTCCACATCACCTCGCTCTGGGATCATCGCAGTCAAATCGGAAGGGCCATACTAGGCTTGAAGTGGATCAGCTTGGTCCATCTTGGCGAAGGGACAGAAACGGCGAGGGTGACCGGGGTCTGTACAGTAGCTGCATGGTTGGGCCCTGCAGTCAGCGAGGCGGTGATACTCGTAGAAGGCCGTCGACTTGCAAAAGTGGCAGTGATTGAGGCGAGCGGCGTATTCTAGCTTATACTTCTCTCCGTACCATGCAAAGTATCCTGGAAGAGAGGCTGCAACAGCGTTGGGGTCCAGCAGGCCGTGTTTTTCGCCTTCTTTCATGTCGAGTTCCACTAGAAGGTGCAGCTCACCGTTGCCGAAGCGGTGCGTGCCCGTTTCGTCGGTGTATTCAATCATGCCCATCCAGTAGTCGAGGATCCGGTGAGGGTAGAGAAAGTCTTTGAGATGCTTGGACACGCTCGTAGGATGCACGAACTCCCGGAGAACGATAGCGATCCAAGTCGGTTCCACTCGTCCTGCGGCTGCGACGAAGACAAGGGATTCGTTGCCCAATTTCAGAGGGGTGGCAGTATTGTATGGCTGGGTCGAGATGCAATGGATGTCTAGGATCGTCCGACCGCTCTTTTTGGTGAAGGTGATGATGCCGATGTCGACGCCGGGGTGAGCATCAGCGATCTGCTCGTAGATATCGCAGGTAGCTTCGAATTTGGCTCTTCTGTCGTCGAGTTTCACGCCGGGAGGAACGCCGTAGCGGACAACGCGAGGTGGAACCCGTGCATCGTACTTGTGGTTGCTGACCTGGTGAGGAGGGAGCTCTGAGAAAGGAAGGAGAGGACGGCATGCAACGGTTCGAAGAGGGTTACCGTTGTCATCGAGACCGTCGAGACGTGTAGCAATCGGAAGCCACTCGTAGACGGTTTTTTTGGAGATGATTTTGTTGCCAGAAGGCTGGGGAGCCTCCTGCGCAGCATTCGGATCCGGTGCGGCAGACAATGTGCAAGTAGACATGGTGGCTAAAGCGAACGAGGGAGCCGAAATATCGAGGAGGGGGGATGTCAACGATGGAGGCGGCCGCGGGAGTGCGCGGCTATATGTAGTGTGTCGGGGCCTTTGCGAGAGGACATGCGTATCGGCAAGGCGAACGACGTGACGACGAGGTGGGCGAAAGAGATAGGGGGGAAGGGGGTGGTGGTGGGCGAGCCAGTACAATACAGGGGAGTGGGTTGCCGAGGGGTCATAGCTCAGTGGCAGATCGTCTCGTGTGCACTGTTCACAAGGTCGCAGCGCGAGTGCCGCGATTCATTGAGTCTCGAGGGCGTCGCTACAGATCCCAATAAAATGAGGACCTCTGATGATCTCTGATTCAATCACGAGTGCGAATCAAGCCCTAATCGGTCGCTAGAAACGGTCATCACCGGCAGTCGTAATTAGTGTGCAATGCATTGGGATTGAAAGACGGGTACGGAACAGATTGTCCAGACGGGAAAAGTGACGACGCTATCTGACAATTGGCTACAGAAGAGAGGCTACGAGCGAACATTGACGAGACCGAGAGCAGAGTAAGCGAGAATTTGCTGATGAGATGCGGTGTAGACTAATGGAAGATGCATGTACAGACGTGACAGAACTTGACGAAGACCTTCACTGACGGTCCGAGACATTGGCATTAGCAGCGGCTGCTGCATTGAGCATGCTCTTGAAGGTAAAGAGGGAACCGCTGAAGAAGCCGATGGAGAGGAGGCTCGCGGTGTAGAGTGCCTTGCCGGCAAAGACCCGGAGCCTGCGGCCGCGCGATGAAGGTCGAGGCTGGCTGCGGCGATCTTCGTGCGAGCCGTCCGAGATTCGCCTCTTCTTGGCAGGCGGAGGGGGCGACGGCGATCCTGAGACCGAGGTGCATGGGCTGGAGAGAGCAGAGACGGAAGATGCCTCGAAGCTCTTGTCCGAGTCGGTACCACCGTCACCCTCGTCGCCTGTGCTGTCATGGGTGCTAGCCCGATCGCTTCCAGGAGTGTCCAGTGCTCGCTTGCGGGAAGGAGTGAGCTGAGCTTCTACCGTTTGGTCAGCCTCGACGATGGTGTCCGCAACTGGCATCTCTGTGTCCTCGGCCTCGCTGGACGACTCCTTGGCTGCGGCGGGCTTGAGTTTCCCGTCCGTCGTTACGAGCGAGCCGTCATCAGTGCTGATGGTGCTGCTCGCTGTAGGAGCGACCGAGACAGACTCCTGATTAGGCGATTCCGATTCTTCGGTCTTTTCGATGTGCACGTCGGTGCTGGGAGCGCGCAGGACGCAAATCGCTGGATTGACTTGGTCTGGATTCATCTTCGAGCTGTCTCGCTCTTCGTCCGTTGATGCAGAAGCTCCCGAGGTGGCACACTTGCCATCGTCATTGTCATCGTCATCGTCGATGGAGATAGGCAAGTCGCTGTCGTCAGCTGATACGTTGCCGGAACCGAACAACTCGTTCTCGTGACGTTCGGGGCAGCCGCAGCTGCTCTCGCTGTCGCTGTGCGAGCAGTCAACTACGTCATGACAGTCGGATTCGGAGTCATCGACGCTCACGCACGACTGCTCGGAGTCGGAGCTGGCGATTTCGACCTCTGCAGGCTCAAAGTGACGAGGACTGAGCGTGTTCCTCTGCGTTGTGGAGTTGCTGATCTCTGAAAGCGGAAGATCGACTGGACTGGCGCCCTTGTGGAAAGTCTCGGCATCGATGTTGATGACGTCCGAGTCGAGAGAAGCATCGTCCAAGCCGTAGGAGCAGCTCGGCTTGGCAGACGAGACCGAAGCGGGACCCGCTACGGGAATGCTTGAAGACGATCGAGGAGGGGTGGCATCGCGGAAGCGAACGTAGCACCTGACCGGGTTGAAGTGGATGTTCTCACGACTGAGGGCCTTGCCAAACTGGACGAGGTCGCCGTGCCTGAGCTTCATGATGCCGGTGACCTGGACAAGCTGAGCGCTGGCATCTTGTTCGATCACTTGGCCCTCGGGTCCGAACTCGGCGTGGCGGCGGGCGACAAAGGTGCCATGCGTCGAACCGATGTCCGTGACGAAGGGCGTTCCAGCACTCCAATCGATCTCTGCGTGCAGGCGAGAGACTGTCTTGGCGAAATGGAATCGGATGCTGTGGGCGAGGTCGTTGACGATGGTGTCATCTTCCTGTTCTCGCGCAGGAATAGATCGCGTAACGAGCTTCTTCTGTCCAGGCTGTACGCGGGTGATGCGATGCTGGGTCGACTCGGAAGCATCAGCGGCGGTGGGTCCCGTAGGAGATGCATTGACCCAGATGAGCTCGAACCCCGACTGCGCAGCCGGTCGCGAGGTCATGGCTGTTACGAAGCTGAGGGGAAATAGAATTGATGTTTGCTAAGCTGGTGTTGGACGGAGGAGGCTGCGAGAATGCTGAGGGAGAATTGGCTACGGGAGTTGGTGGGAGAGAGTCGAGAGATAAGGATGAGGTAGGGGCGAGGAGAGGGTAGGACTGCGGTGCAAGGAGGTGTGTGGGCTCTCGGCCCGCTGTTCGGCTTTCGACTCAGCCACACTCGTGCGGACAGGGGTCACGCTCAAGTCACACAGTCGCAGTCACATTCGCAGGCGCAGTCGCAGGCGTGATGTGATTGTGTGATTGCCAACTGAAGTCGAGCGGGAGTGCGTGCGCATGTGCGGGTGCGCCGACGCTCAGCCCGCCTGCGCTCGCAAGGGCACACCTGTCAAAAGCCTCATCCAACCAACGCTCAGGCCACGCCGCTTGCCACCGGTAAGTTACCGCGAGCACCTAACGCGCAAATCCAGCGAGCGTTCTTCAGCGCTCTTGACCGCCACGAGCGCAGGTAGGGTGTGCGCTGCCGCAGCTGCTTGCCCCCTCGTCGTGACAGCTGAGCATGCTGCTACAAGATCGGTTACCGGGAGGGTGCGGAGAGCCGAATGCATCGAGCCATGCAGGGTTTGCATGCTCGCGCGTTATCTTGTTGGACCCTGAACAAAAAAAAAGCGTATCCGTGTGCTTTGGTGCCTCACCTGGGGCGTCCGGCTTGCGCGGCCTGGGCTTGAAAGGAGGCGCACTCGCGCGACCGCTCCCGAACTCAGCCGCTGCGCGCGTACTTCCAGAGCGCGCTAAAGGTTTGAATTTCCCGTCCGAAACAAGTTGGTCGATCCAAGGCCGAGTTCCGAACTGCGATTCTGAGTGGAGCTGCCTCCCGGTTTGGAAGCTCGATCCATGCTGTCGTACCGTCTTCACGTCCAACCTTCCCCTCTTCTGCCCTTGCATCCACATCCCAGACGGAACCGAAACGAGCTACAGCATGCAGATATAGTCCTTCGCAACACTACCATCCATCTCTGCCCGCTCTACCTCGGCTCGCCGTACTGTGCTCGATACTCTCACGATGCCGCCAACGCCCACACGCACTGTGCAGCGCGGCAGCGTACGGCAGAGGCAGGGCTCCTCTCTGCACCCACAGCCCGGATCGGGCTCCGGATGCATGGCAGGCATTGACGGCATCGCGGCTCAGCAAGCAAAAGCGGGTCGAGGGCCGAATCCCGCCGATGCTGCCGGCGTCCCGTTCGTCCATCCGGCGCTGGCTCTGTCATCCGGAGTCCTTCCCTCTTCCTCATCTACCGCCGGCCTGCCACCAGCAGTCGCGGCGCAGATCCGTGGTCGCCGTCCTTTCAACCATCGCAATCTCTTCGCCCGCGACTTGCGCAATCTCATGTATGCATACGGAGACTCTCCCGATCCAGACCCTGACTCGGTCATGCTCATGGAGGAGATGACCGTCGACTTCATCACCGACCTCTGCTGCCGCGCTCGTCCCAGCCCGTACTCTCTCGGCCTCGGCACAAGCTCTATCTCGAACAGCTCGAGCGCCTTCGGCGCGACGCTCGAGCATTCGATCGCGAATGACGGTTCCAACGCGCTAGCCAACGGCGCAGATGCCATGCCGCAGACGCTGCCGCCCCGCGCTCCGCATCGTCTGCGTGTCAAACTCGAAGACTTCCGTCATGCGCTTCGCAAAGACGTCGAGGCCAAGAAGCTCGGTCGTATGGAGCAGCTCTTATATGCCGACAAGGTCGTCACCGAAGCCAGGCGCGTCGGTGGCGTTGAAGAGGCAGCCGAGCGCGCCGGCGCACTGCAGACAGACAACCTTCCTCCTGCCCCTACAACCAACGGCGATGCGTCTGCACACGATGCCAACATGCAAGATCTCGACGATGACGACGCAGACGACAAGGATGCCAAGACCGGCAAGTCGGGCAAGGCCAAGGCCAAGACGAATGGGCCTGGCAAAGGCGGCGCCAAGGGCAAGGCCAAGTCAAAGACAGCAGCCGTATCACGCGCAGGCTCGGCGCGCTCATCGGTAGCGCCATCCTAGCCGTCTGACACAAAATGCATCGCGCATCATCATTGTATTTGTATCTTCACTATTACCATGCTATGCAACCGCCGGAGACACGGCTACTTGGAAGCAGCATCTGGAATGAGGTTGGCCAAGATGCGCTGCGATTCCTCCTCCGGGCTGGCGGTGTTGGGAGTGGGCGAGGTGGCCAGCAGCTCGTTGAGCAGCTTTTCGCCTGTGGCCGCAACGAGGGTCTTGAGGATGGCCTGAACTCTTCGCTGCTCCACGGACTCTACTGGAGCATCGGAAAGCGTTCGCATGGCAGAAGCGACGTGGTGAGCCGCGATCTTCCAGGCCATAGACGACCTTGCGGCGGGCATCTCGGCGACGCTCGCGAGGTAGCGACAGTAATGCTCGAGCATGTCAACATCGTTCTCCGTCCAGCTGAGCATCCACCTTGCCACGGGCGTTGCTGGGATGCTGCGAAGGCTGTCGCTGTAGTCGTTCCACACCAGTCGGCGGAAATCTACGGCGACGCCATGTTCACCTTCGATGCCGCTACCGGCATTGGCGATGGTCATGACGACTCGCGCAAAGTTCGCATCGCCAAATGAGACCGAATCCCAAAGTCCGACCAGGTCGGTAAAGACTTGATACGACGTCATGGTGCCACCGTATGTGCGTGCCGTCCACGCATCGAGCGTCATTGTGCTCATCGTCACCTTGCCGCGCAATTGCTCGCGCAGCTCAACCAGCTGATCCGCAATGTCGAGCAGAGCAGAAAGGCTGGCCGAGACAGCAGGATCCCGGAACAGATCGCGACCAGTCAGAGCGCCAGCTTGCTTCTGCTGCGACTGACCGGGTTTGCTGCGGTCCGTGAAGGTGTCAGGCTGATCCTTCTCGAGTAGGAACACCTTCATCACGCCAACCAGCACCTGCTCCGCGCTCGGCAGATTGCTGAGGCATGCCATCGCTTCCACACTCAGCTCCTTCGTGATGGGCACAGAAGGAGCATGGTCGCGGATCTGTGACTGCAGCACAGCGACCGCGAGCTGAAGGCAGGCTCGAACCATCTCGAGCTCGCTCGGCTTCCAGTCGGCATCGAGATTGTCCGGCCGGTTGAAGACGGCTGTGGTGCCGCTGCGCAAGAGGTCGTCAAGCGCCAGCAGCGGCCAATCGGCGCGCAGTGGCAGCCCCGCAGCCGGGCAATTCCACAGCTGCCCACCCGTGATCGGATCCAAGTCGTCATCGTCATCAGCCTGTTCATCGTCCGCTTCCTTCGCGTTGTCTGCTGCGGCGGAGCCTCGATCTGCGACGATTTGACGAGCCTTGAATAGCGACGACACATGAGACAAGGGCGTATAGCTGCGGCTGCTCTTGTCCTTGCTCGCCCGTGGCTTGGGCACACGATTGCGACCCACAATGCACTCGAGCAGGAACGGTCGAAGCGCGTCGAGTGCCGCCGAGCCTGCGTAGTGCGTGACTGCCCGCTGCACGATCTGCCAAACAGCATCGACGTGGGTTTCGTCGAGCCGAGTGATAGCCGCCAGCTCGGACGACATACTCGTCTTCGCGCTCGAGTCGGAGATCAGGGTCGCGGCAACAAAGTCCGAAAAGGCCTGCTTGTATGTGTGTCTTCCGTCTGCCTGCGACTCAGTGCTCTCGAGAGCCTGCCACAGGGGCTGGCATGAGACGAGCGTGAGACCCTCCTGTGCCATGCTGACGCTGATGTCCGACTGATCGGCTGGAGTCGCCTCTCCCTTCGAGGCGACACGGCTGGCTTCGGTGTATGTGATTGACAAGTCTGCGTATCTGCGACAGGCCTGGCACGCCTGTTCAGCCTCGTCTAGCGCAACCGCCTGCGAAGGCGCCGATTCGAACAGCCTCAGAACGCTGACGGCTTGCTTCTGAATCGGCTTTTGACCGAGTCGCAGCACCTTCCTGCACGAATCAATGCATCGTCGGACGATCTCGGGCTCTTTTGGTGTCGCGCAGCGCAGCCAATGGTCCACATACTGGCACAATGCACCCAAGACTGGCGCCTTGGATGCCATCGCGCGGGGTTCCTCCATCGCCCTATCCATTCGCTGCGAAGCATCGTGGACCACATCGATCCAGTCCCTGACTTGCGTCCACGTGATGTCGTGTGCAGTCATGAGCTCGTGAGGGTCCATGGCGCAGCGCGTCCATCCGCCCAAGACCTCAAAGATCCTCTGTGCAGCCGTGTCCCTCGCCTCTTCGCACCAAGCTGGCACCGAGCCGTCCCGGCCGTTCACGAGATGCTCCATCGCCCATGAGCCACACTCGCGCCAGAGCTGCCATGTCCGGGCGACGACCGACGCGAAGAAACCGTAGGACGCCAGAGAAGTGAAGAGCTGCAGCACCTCGTCAAAGATCTGATATGCCACCAGAATGGTCGCATCGTCTCCACCGTCGTTCTCAGCCCAGTCGGCTTCGAACTTCCAAGGCGGCGTGACGACAAAGCGGAGAAGATGCTCGATGCTTCCGCTCAGCACGATTGCCTCGGCGGTCTTGCGGTCGGCGAGGACGCCCTGATGCAGCAGCCGCACCGCGAATACCGATGGCAACGCGTTCTGATTGCCCGCTCCTGCGGCCGAGTTCTGGTCGTCGGATGGCACGGGCGGCCATCCAACATTGAGGCCAAGGTGCGTGATCCAATCGCACATTCTCTTTGCATCGGCTCCGAAGACCTTGCTGGCGTGCCAGGCAGAGCATGACGCGATCCGATACAGGAGCTCGAGTGCGACCTCGGCTTCCCAGCGCGATGTGATCACGCTGTCCGTCCTGTCGAGGAAGAGACTGACGAGCTTCGATCCAAGCATGACCTCGGCCCAATCTTGTTGGATCCTGACCTCGACCTCGCTCGCCTCGGCCGGCGTGTCTTCCTGGCCAAGGGCGAGTTTTGCTGCCGGTGCGAAGAGACGCTTGAAATTGCAGTCCTGCTCGCAGCCTAGCGGAACGGAGATGCCGGATGGCAATGATCTGATTGCCGAGATCAGACACCTGAGCGCAGCAGCTCGCACCGTAAAGTGTCGATCGCCAAGGAGGAAACGAGAGACCGCGATGGTCCTAGCTCGAAGTAGCAGTGAATCTGCATTCAGGAATTCTGTGACGACCGCGGCTTCCGCCGAAGCGGCTTTGCCCACTGCCGGGTGATGCTCCGAGATGCGGCCGAGGACATTGACTGCCAGCTGGCGCTGTGCTGCGACAGTGCTCTGCGCCAGGTGGATGAGTTCAGCGAATGTGTAGCCCGGAGCATCTTGGTCGTCGCCGTGGTGATGAAGGCCAGAGAGGTACGTCTTGTCGGACTCGACATTGCGAGAGATGAGCTTGCCCGAGAACTCGAATCGCAGATCTGACGGGCCTTGCTTCTTCTTCGACGGCTGAGGCATCATCCACTCGATCGAAGGGTTGGGTCCTTCAGGCTCTGCCGGGAAGTATTGTCGCTTGATCGCAAGCGGCCCTTCTGAGTCCATCGCTGCTGTCGGGATGCTGCTGGTACGAGACGCGCCTTGGGATGTTTTGGTGGTCTCTGGAGCAACAGCCTTGCCGACCGGCTTTGGAGCTGTGTTACTCTTGCGATTGCGAAGCGCGTCAAGCACGTCTTTTCCGAACATGTTTTCGAGGCTGCGGAGCTCGTCGGAGACCTCGGAAGCGCTCATGTTGCGCAGCTTGTTCTCGTTCTCCCGCGACACATCAGTGAGCACGGCCGTGATGGCATCAATGTCTGCACCTCCACCAGGGTCTCGTGTCGGGTCGGGCTGGAAGGTGTTGTCGCGACTGTCAGGCTCCACGGAGGCGCGCTTTGAACGCACAGAGGGCGGCCGGAGTCCTTGTCGGAGCAGTCTGGACTTTCTGAAGGCCGACATGGGGGTTCCCGCCTCATCAAGCCATTCCTCGTCGTCTTGTGATGCGGCACTTGCTTGAGCAGAGGAAGCTGCGAGTGCTGACTGCGTGGCGATCGCATCCTCTTGGGGCGCTTCGACACTCGCAATGTCTTCGTTGAAGTTGGCACGGGCGCGACCTGAGGAGCGCGGCAGGATCGGAGCAATCTGGTCCCGGTGCGAGACCACCGGGAAGCCGGTGCCTGGTGCTTGGTCTTCGGGCTGCTTAGCAGAGTGTGTTTGAAGCTTTCGCTGCTCGTCGTGCTTCTGCAGTTCCTCGTCCATCCTCTTTCGGACCACGAAGCGGGACATGGAAGGCTTTGACTTGCCAGAGGCGCCTGTCTTTGCCCGTTTCTCGCCCACTGGTCGTTCTTGGATGGTGCCGATGATGGACCCAGTAAGATCCAATGTGACTTTCGGTGGGGCCTTCTGGGCCGATCCTTCGGGCGGATGCGCAGTTGTTTCAGGTGCAAAGCGCACCGACTTGGTCTCAGGTTCGGATTCGAGCTGCTCTGTAGCCGGAGACTTTTGCATAGTCCTGCTCTGCTGCGATCTCGCAGCTCCTTGGCGCTGATCGTCCTCCGCATCCTCGACGGTGGCCTCCCGAGCTTTTTCCACCGCCGTTGCTTTCGTGTCTTTGGGCTCCGATTTGCTCGAAGCACCGATAGTGGGTGGTTTTCTGCGGACTACCGTGGCGGCTGGGGGCCAGTTGCTGAAGGAATCGGGTGCCGCTCTGCGGCTGCTGGGGTGTGCATCCATGTGATCGTCATCGTCGTCGAATTCGGCGAGGTCGACGAAGCGCGGCCGGATCTGCTGCTTGCGCAGCTCGCGCTCGTCCATATGTGGCGGCTGCGATGCCATCTTGGATGATCTGCCGGCTGGCCGTATCGGAGCCCGCAGCACTGCCGTCGAGATCGTCTTGAGCGTCAAGCGTCGAGCTGGAAAGCAACACAAGCACGGCTTCTCGCCTAGAAATTTCGAAGACAGCCTCGGAACTCGGCATGGCTGAAGGTGGAGGAAGAAGGCCGTGCTGGAATTTTTCAAAGTGCGAATGTTAAGCCGTACCCAATCGGAACCGAAATGCGTCGCCGATGGGCGGCTGAGAAATCCACCCGTTTGTCGCGCTCGTCCGCTCTGGAAGGCCAACAAGTACCAGCTGCAGCGTGCTGCCTCCAACAATCGCGATTCGAGATCATCGAAGACGCCGTCCTCCATCTACCGCACCAGCTGTCCACTGACCGGAAGACCGCCATTCATACAACATTCAGCATGTCGCTTCTACGACAGTCGACACAGGCGCTGCGCGCTGCCGCCGCCACCTCCACCAGCGCACGCTGGATCAGCACCTCGGCCGCGCTTCGCAACTCGACCCAGACGTCGCCCGCACCTGCTAAGCCCGCCAACAGCCAGAGCCGAGATGTTGCTGCCGAGCAGGTCGCACGACACGACCAGGCTGTGACCGCAGACCTTGTCAGCAGTGCTCCTGGTACGTACTATTCAGATGCGGTGGCAACCTTGTGATTTCGAAAGAGGCACGCAGCCGTCTTGCACTCGCACTTCCTCAGAGAAGAGAAGCACTTCACTAATACTCACGGCCATGTGCCTTGTACTCTGCTTTTTTTGCCAATCTTGTGCAACAGAGGAGCTCCACCAGCGCACTGTCCGCATCTTCCGTCCAGCCAAGACCGCCAACTCGTCGGGCAAGGCCGGCACCAAGGTGTGGCGTGTGGACTTTGATATCCTCCAGGGCTCTGCACGATGGGAGAACCCTCTGATGGGCTGGGCATCTTCGTACGTACATGCAAGGCCGCTCGTATTCTAATGCAGCAGAAGTGTCGTTGCTGACCAATCTCATTCCGTCCATGGACGCGCACATCTCTCCAACACAGAGGTGATTACATGCAGGGCACTTCGCTCAAGTTCCGCTCCAAGGAGGATGCGATCCACTTCTGCGAGAAGCAGGGCTGGGACTACCAGGTTCAGGAGCCCAAGGTCGCCCGCATCCCGCCTAAGAGCTACGCCGCCAACTACAACTACATTCCGGGCAAGCTCAGAATCCACCACACCAAGTAGAGCACCGTGATGGCCCACTTTCAGTGTTTTCTTTTGCTGCTCAATGCCATCGGTTTCCATACATTGCCGATGCCGTATATTGATGCCGCTGTTGTGACTGCCGCTGATCAATTCGGCCGACCAAGAGGTGCGTTTTCGGCTGTCGGCTGGCCCCGTTCACGCTTGTCTCCTCCACGCGCGAACTTGCTCATCCGAACGCAAACACCACATCGCAGACAACACAACAGTCTGTTTCGATAATAGTTGCAAGGAAGGGACAAGTACAAAAGATGGGCCGGGGCTGCAGAGTCGCGACCAAGAGAGGGGATGCCGTATGCGGCTAGTCCATTCTCGCCTTGAGCGTCCTCTCGATGACCTTGTCAGGAGTGCTGTGATAGAAGGACGGCAGTGTTGGCAGTGTTGAGGCAAGGTTCAGCAGCGTCAGCAATTGTTCCCAACTACGCTGGGTCTGCTGTCGGAGAAAAGTGGAGGACGGGTGAAAGATCCAAGTGGGGAGAGTACTCACATGATGCGGACGACGGCGCCCCAACCTGATAATGCGTCGCGCTCGAGCGCTCCGAGCAGGATCTGCGATACCGTCTCGAAGAGCTCCTCAGGTCCCTGCGCAGTACAAACATAGGCGACGAAACAAGTCAGAAAACGCCCACAGAAGCGATGATGGGACCACGGCACTTACCAGATCCGGTTCCCAGAGGCCTTCTGCCATGCCGAAAAGCTTGTCCGATGCTGTGCCGCTGACCACAAAGTCCTTTGCAAAGTTGAGGCATCCAATCACGTCTGTCGCCGCGATGAAGGGCTCGTCTTTCGAGTTGAGACCGGCAATAACGGGCTCGATGAAGTAAGGTCCGAACCTGACGGGTGTAAGCGAGAGGACGAGGCCATAGTGGGCATGATCATCATTGTCGGGGGTGAAGAAGAACAGAGCATATTGTCAGCGAGACCATACCAGTGCGTGTTGTGACAGCTTGTTGCCGCATGCTTACCTTCTCTCGTAGAGTGTCGAGCTAACGAGGTTGGCAAAGATCTCGGGCTCGATGTCGCGTTCTTCCTTCATCTTGTACATGTTAACGCGGTAGCGGAAGCGTTCGCGCAGCGTCGAGACATCGGATGCGAGGCCAGGGAGACCGACGTAGGTCTTCTCGGTCACACGGAAGACCTTGTCGAAGTTGCAGGCGACCGTCATGGCCTGCTGACCGAGTCGCAGGTCCGAGGCGATCACGACGCAGTTCTTGCCTTTGGCAGCGACGACACTGCCGCCGTTGTATTCCATGATACTCATCTTGACCGATCTCCTCTATGCCGTGACTGATTCGTCACGGGAGCTGGGGGAGCAGAAGGGCTGCTTGCGAAGCAGTACAATGGATTCTGTCTCGCTTTTGATCGGCGCAGCGCGAGGCAGTCCCTGAATTGGCGTGGCTGTGCGTCGATCCCGGAAGCAACGCGAGCTTTGTTGGCGTCGGAAGGTGAGAAGACGTTGAAGAGGAAGTTGCGATGTAACGGAAGCAGGTGGAGAATGAGAAGGTCGTGAATGGCAGCTTGCATGCAACACTGCGCTGCGCCGGCCTCGAATCCTCGAGGAGAGGGTCCTTGCGCGTCCGGGCGTGCGTATTCGCGGTTGCTCCACAGCGCCTCCAAGGTGATCGACCTCCGTGCGCTGACTTGCTCCACTTGGAAAATTTTTAAAAATTCATCGATGTTATCTCAGAAGACGTAACATCTTGTAACCTTTTGTTTTTGCCGACTTCCGATTTTAACCCTTCCAGCTCACTCTCGGCGCAGCAAGCTGAGGCATTTTTGGGAGTGTTAATCTGAACGTGAATCTGCTCGTTCGCGCAATCAAAAGTGAAATCCGGTTACGTTCGGCAATTCTTGAGCTCGCTCGCCACGTCTTCCTCCATCCCTCCACCGATTTGTCTGCCATCATCATTGCAGACACACTTCTCAAGCCGAGCGAGAAGAGCTTCGCAGCCGATCCAATTGACGGTGCACCTTATCATCGCCCTCGACTAGCTCTTCCGACCCCGCTGCCACCTCTCGCTTTGCAAGCAAGTCCGGCAAGATGAAGGAGGTGACGCGCAAGATGATGACGGACGTGGCTCTCTTCGCCATGAGCCAGGTCGCCTTCTACTATGCCTTCAAGTATGTCATGTCGTCGCTCGATCCAAATCGCCAGAAGCGACAAGATACGAAAAAGGTCGCCGATGCCAAGCTGGGCAGGCTCGGCCTGCGTGGCAAGGACCTCGAGTTGAACGAATACGAAGAGCAGATCTCTGCCGAGCTCATCCTGCCAGAAGACATCCCCGTCGACTTTGCCTCAATTGGTGGTCTGGACGGTATTATCTCGTCGCTGCAGGAGAGCGTCATCGCACCATTGTGCTACCCCGAATTGTTCGCCAATGCGAGCGGATTGCTCGGAGCACCTAAGGGCGTCTTGCTCTACGGGCCACCAGGAACGGGCAAGACGATGCTGGCCAAGGCGCTGGCCAAGGAGAGTGGAGCTACCTTCATCAACATGCACGTGTCCACCTTGACCAACAAGTGGTTTGGCGAGTCCAACAAGCTCGTCGCCGCGCTTTTCAGTCTAGCGCGCAAGCTGCAGCCATCCATCATCTTTATCGACGAGATCGACAGCTTCCTCCGCGAGCGTGCAACAGGCGATCACGAGGTCACGGGCATGATGAAGGCCGAATTCATGACGCTGTGGGACGGCTTGACATCATCGACAGATCGAATCATGGTGCTCGGTGCAACCAACCGACCCAACGACATTGACTCGGCCATCCTGCGCAGACTGCCCAAGCGATATGCTGTGTCGCTGCCGAGTGCGGCGCAGCGCGAAAAGATCCTCTCCATCATGCTTTCGGCGACGCCAATGGATCCAAAGTTCAGCATGAACGAGCTGGTGAAGCGCACCGAAGGCTACAGCGGCAGCGACCTCAAGGAGCTTTGCCGAAATGCGGCCATGCGGCCTGTCCGCGAGTTTTTGCGCAGCAAGGCAGGCCGCGAGTCGGTGGCCGAACGACGACGACTGGCGGCAGCTGGCGTCGGCAGCGGTGTCGACAACACACCAGTGGGCGCTCTGACGCCGGCGGAGGGAGAGGTGGTGGCAGCGGCTGCGCCCGCTTCCAAGATCGAGTCGAGGCCACTGCGGAACTCGGACTTCTTTGTGATCGATTCGGCGGCGACGCCCGTCAACGGATCGAGATCCGGGCCGATGGCCGTGGACGAGGATCCGCTCGACTGATGCGACCGCCATGGGGGACATGCATGTCTGCTTGAACCGGATCTGGAAGTATTCGGCCGCTGCAGCCTATCTGCGAGCTCCGGCGCTCCGCCTTGTGCTTACCTGTTCAATAGCATGAAAGACATTCATTTAGAGCTGCGCATGACAGTTTGTGGTCCGAGCGCAATAGCAGTATTCTACACTTTCTCTTCTCGGCTCGCCAGCACTTGTCGAGGTGACAGACCCTGAACTTATGCAGTCGCAGCGTCGGCGCCGAATTGCCGGGATCAGAAGTGCTCTGGTTTGCCATTGCATCGCCTTTCTCGCGAGCAGGACCGTCGGAACGAGATACGCGTGTCGCAGACTCCATAGATAGATTGAGTGTGTGCGCCGACAAGTAATATCGTTTGGCCGTCTTTGCAGATGCCTCGACAACTCGGGCATCGCGGCATCAAACACGTGAAGGAAACCCGCGAGGTGCATGGAAGCACGGTTGGTCCCGGCTGAGAGACGTGCAGACCTTTCCCACACCATTAACTTCGGCTCGGAGGGCAAGGAGTCCCTAGAGAAGGAGAAGAACGGATCGGAGGGAAACGGACGAGAAGGCAGGCGGCTGGAAGGCTGAAAGCCACTGGCAAGGCGCAGGGCAGTGGCGGCAAAGACGGACCGTCGGCGGATGCCAAGGGCCAAGTGAAGGAGAAGGATGCTCGGCTAGGAGAGGTTTGGTGTTGCAGCTGCTCTACGCGATGTCGAACCGAAGTCCCACGACTGGACGCCTTGAATAAGTCACGGCAGACGTGAGCAAGCATGACTCGGCCATATTTCGGCGCCGACTCGTGGTGTCGGCTTTCGCTGCGAGCTGCTCACCGAGACACGAAGCTAGACACCACGCTAGAGCTGCTTGATACGTCGGGCAGAAAAGCCTTGTTCGGACGTGGCGTGGTTTGACAGCGGCGCGTTTGCTCGACGCCACCCATGCACGCCTCGCCGGCCTCGCAGGCTTCGAATCTCAGTCACGCGCACATCGCCGGTGACAGTCAAAATGTCACGAAGCGCAGCCTACTCCTGTGCGTGCAAGCCCTGCACCGGCGCCCACTCGCATGGGGAAGCCAGTGTCAACTCGGGCCTGCGGCTTCACGACGACGAACTCGCGTCCAACATGCGAGGCCTGAGCCGAAGATGCATCCTCGAAGGAAATCAAAGGAGGAGCTGATGGCAAACCCTGAAAAAATCTGGGATGCCTGAAATTTTTGGCTCCGCACGCAGGCAAGCTGTCAAGATATGGCAACGGTGTCAGATGTGCAGTTTCTGCGTAGCACGGCGCTTGGTGTCGCGGAAAGAGAGCTACAAGGCTCCATGTCAGTCGTGCTGAAAAGCAGTTCGAGCTTACCTCGCAGGGCCCGTCGCACCATCAGGTGATGGACGGGCTGTCTGCACCTCGGTCCGTCTTGCTACTTGCAGCTCTGCCTGCAATGCCCCGGGTTGACGCCGGTTTCGCTCTCTCGCTCTGTCACGAATCTCGCCAACAGCAGACCACGTCAGGCTGCCAGGCCAGATGATCAGCCTGAGATCACGCGGAGCAATCTCTGCTTGGCTGCTCTGCCGAGCGAAGGATGGCGAGTGCAAGGATCGGCAGGGTCCCGTATCGATCAGCTCGCGTCGCTCGACTCGATGCTGGGCTCGGATAGGCCGAACGACACGCAGCGAGCGATTGGCGCCAGGCTGGTCACCGAACAGTCTGCCGGCCAAACAACCAACATCAGTGCCATTGAACAAATAGACGCAAATCCCCAACATCAAGCGGCGGATTGGCACCGAAGCACCAAAGCATCGACTGCCAGAATTCTCCCAGCTCGCTTCGCCACTGCGAGACAGTTGTGGACAAAGCGAGCGAGCAAGCGCCTCGCTTAGAGCTGCCCAATCCGCTGCCACCGGTCAAGACGACGCTCCCGGGCCATTCCAGTCTGCAGCAATGATAGCTGGTTCAGCCTGGTCGCACGAGGTAGTGCCGTGATCACGATCAACACAACCTCCTCTCGCGAGCTGCCGTGTTCCAGTTGCGGTAGGAGGATGCTGAATGCATGACCATCGATCGAGAAGCGGGAGAGGCGACTTGGAAATTTCGCGGTGGCTTCAGTTGTTGGAGGATGTGCAGCTCGGTTAAAGCTCGTTTCCAGCTGCACTCGCTTTCCCAGCCTAACCCTCTGTCGAACGCCCAATCGAATGCAAGACCTTGCCCCGCTTTTACCCCTCTCTGTCCGCCACCGCTGCAGAGCGACCTCGGCAGCAAGCGACATCGGGCTCAGACAAAGCGCGGCGCAGCGTCCGTCGGGCTTGGGTCGCGCTCATGCACCTGTCACACGCTTCATTTTGCCTGTCGGCGTTGCACCCCCAGATTTGGCCATCCTCCGCCTTTGCCTCCGCCTCCGCCTCAGCCTCTGCCTCTGTCCCTCCCAATGCACCGCGGCTCCCACAGCACGATGTCTTAAATCAGTGTATCCTTGCGAGATATTGCTTCCATCCTCGCTCGGCAACGAAGGTTGCAGCTCGACTGCGTGTGTTCACAGTCTCCGTCAACGCCTTGCCAACCGCCCACGCGCCCGCCCGCCCCGGCCTGCCTCGAGCGTGTCTTCCGATCGGAGCAAGGTCGGCACGCTCAGACGAGCGGCTAGTGCCGAATGAGAGGCCGTACCCCGGACGCTTGCATCTCGCTCGCTACGTCCGCGCTCCCTCTATTCTGTCACAAAGTAATCCTGCGCCTGTCCTAGATCTTGACGCCGCCACACCATCCAATACTCTAGGAGGGGCAGAAAGGGCACACCTGGCCTTGTGCGTCCAAGTCTACCTTTCGAGCATGTCAGTGCCTCGGCGGCTCTGACCAAAAGCAGCATCACACGTGGCTCGCACCTGCTCAACCCTTCGCTCTCACTTCATTCGCTTCTCAACGCTTCTTCATATATACGCATCCTCTCGCCCCGCGTTCCGGCAAATCACAAAGCTGCCGCTAACCGTGCTCAAGAAAGTGGCAACGCTCCTGCGTCCCGCCGTGTGACGCTCCAGCGACACGCACACGCAGACGTACCAACGACGAGGGAGCGACAGCCGTGCCATCATTTGCCGCTCTCATCGCGCGGTTCACTTTTATAGTCGCCTTGTCCATAAGCCTCCGACGCACAACCTCAAAGACTCAAGCCTGCACTAGCGTCGACAAGCGCGTCTTCACATCATGTCATACACGGCGCTCAACACGCAGTTCAATCTGCCCGCCCCGCCTCCTCGCAGTGTCTTCTCCACCATACGCCATGCCAGCGGTCGCGCTTGGTTTCCCGACTTCACCAAGGAATCGGATCCCATCGCCGCATTGCAAGACTTTATTCGCATCCTTTTCTATCCCGTCCTGCGCAAGAGCACGTTTGTGCAGCTCAAGGTCCTTTCGGTGCTCGTCGCCATCATTGGCGTATCGATCTTCCTCATCATCCTCCGTCGCCTCTATGAACGCTCCTTCTGGCTCTTTCGTCTCGTCTCCCGCAGCAACGGCACCCTCATTGTGCCCAACGCCATTACCGCTTTCGTTGCTGTCGAGAGCGCCTTCGCCATCCTTCTCATCGCGTTGTAAGCACAGATCAAGCTAGCAAAGTGCCTTCCGTTGTGCTTTTTGCACCCCAGCTGACATCTCTCATCTCCTCGCTCAACCTCATCGCTGTACTGATCCAATTGCGCAGATGCTGGGAAGTGATTGCCTGGTTCCAATACGGCCACTCGCCCAAATACATCATCCTCTGGATCGGATTGACCTGGCTCCCACTCATCCTCGGAGCGTGGTGCACAACCGTCGGCATCATCTACGCGCGTCCCGATGCGCTCAGCTTCGTCTCGCCCCAGCCGGGCAAGCCGAATAGCTGGGCACTGCGCATCGGCATCACGCCCACCGTCGTCAACGTCTGTGTGTTCACGATTCCCGTCATTCAGACCGTCAGTGTCGTGGTCCCAGCTGTGCTGGCACAACGTCAATTCAGCATGGCCTTCGAGCACTACCGCCGCTGGTCCGACGCGCTGCCGTCCGGCACGACTCTCTCGCGCGAACTTCTGCTCGAGGCACAGCAGATCTGGTTCAAGGTGCTCGACGCAGCTTACTACCTTTCCATTTGCATGGCGGTCTGGGAAGCATGGGTATGCGGTCTCTTTGTCTGTTACTGCTTGGCTGGCGGCTCGCTCATAGCCATGCTCCGCAACCAGCTCGACACGCTCAAGTCGTTCAAGCAGAACCGCTCTTTCAGCGAGTCCTTTGCCGTCCAGAACAAGGGCAAGCCCACCGCGATACGCCGCGCAAGCGAAGCATACGTGGCCCCAGTCATGCTCCAACAAGCCGCGGCCGCGGAAAGCGATCTCGAAAAGCAGACGCTCGGCACGTCAGACACAGGCATGCTCTCCGTACAGGCGCCACCTCGCTCGCTATCGATCACATCAAATGTGTCGGACAGCGCCACGCTCGTCTCGGGCGACGCAGGCTTCAAGCGCTCGCCCAGTCTGACCGCTGCCAGCGGTAAGCTGGCTCCGGGCTCGCGCAGGGACACCTCCGAGACTGAAGTCGCCGAAGCGGCCGCTCAGACGGCTTCGATGTACTTCACGCGCGACGAGCTCGAGAAGGAGGACGAGCCGGCGCAAAGCTTCTTCCCGGCGGTGCGACCCTCGGCATTTGAGCGGTCGGGCCAGGCACAGACCGCCGCAGGCAAGCAGAATTCGCACAAGCGCTATCTGGAGAAGTTTTACTTGAACTTCATCGTCCAGTTCGCCGGGCTGATGATGTGCATCCTTTTCTTCGCCGTCTTCTGCGGAAAGCTCATCACAACCTGGTACTCGGCATGGGAGGCGAACGAGCTCGCACCGGCGTTCCAAACTGCGCTTCTCGTCGTTGCATGGGTGACGGTGGCGCTCGCAAGCGTCATCATTTTTGCCATCCTTAGCCGTACCTACGAGCCCGTGCTCTCGAACTTTGGTGCAGTCACGACGAGTCGCAGCTCTGGGAGCCGACGCGCCAGCTTGGTGCGCGCAAACAACGCCGGCTCGTCTGGCGTGCGCGGGCCCGGGCGACGTCTGAGCGGGGCCAAGTCGTGGGCGCTTTCGACGCTCTCGCAACTGTCGAGCGGAGAAGATCGCCGCAGCCAAGACATTAGTCTGGACCGCGTTCGTCATGGACGCGGCAACAGCCGCGCTGGCTCTTTCTCAGCGGCTAGTCGATTGTCCCAGCACGGATACTCCGAGCTTGAAGGGGAGC
Source organism: Moesziomyces parantarcticus (assembly GCA_023212605.1). Classification (NCBI taxonomy): domain Eukaryota; kingdom Fungi; phylum Basidiomycota; class Ustilaginomycetes; order Ustilaginales; family Ustilaginaceae; genus Moesziomyces; species Moesziomyces parantarcticus. The sequence continues at coordinate 130,991 of JALCCF010000023.1, read as the reverse complement.
TCGGGTCTTCCAACATCGAGCACGACCCCCCCAGCCCCAAAAGCCAGCCGTTGACGCTGCGCAAGCCGACATCGAGCTCAACGCCGGACTTGTCAGCGGCGAAGCCTTCATCGAAGCATTCGAGCGAGCCTCGTCGGCAGCGATCGTTCCGAGGCTCAAGCTCGTCCAGCAAGAGCAACAAGCCGAGCGGAGTCATGGTGGAGCAAACAGTCAGCACCATCGTCGAGGACCCGGCGGTAGAGGATTACTACCGGATCGAACGACCGGCTCGTGCAGCACGCACTTCGCCCAGTAAGTCGGATCTTTCTGAGCAGGAGATTTACACACCGCACACGCTCGATGGCGATCTTTCGACGCCGGGTCGTTTCAATACCCTGTGGGCCAACAGTCCAGCTACTCCAGCTACACTTTGGACTCCTTCCACGCCGTCGTCAACGCGGCCCTTGATGGGCGCCGAAGGAAAGTCACCACAGCTGCCGGACACCGTCGACGCCGACGGGCAGGAGTGGATCCTGCACCGCTCGCCTTCGGATGCCGCTCTGCGTCCTTCCCGCGCACGGAGACCCACGGTGGGCGATGACTCGGTTGGGCTCGGCATTGCCATGGCTTCCACGCCGTGGACCGCACCGTCGGTCTGGGACAGCGGCGAGCCTGATGCTGCCCTTGTTCAAGAGGATGCCGAGATGCGCCTGCGCATGGCCTCACGGCCTGCTGATGGCTCTTCTGCCAAGCGCTCTTGACAGCGACACCCCCCAAAAGAAGCGTCACCAAAGAAATCGGCCCATCATACTGTACTAGATAAGACAGAAGCAGGTATGCCTCGGCAGCAGGCAAATATATCCGTTCCTTTTGCGATCACCCTTAAGCACGACTCAATGCAAGGACGGCACCGAGGCTGTCAGGCGTAAGAGTGTCAGAAGAAGCGAGGACGTAGAAGCAGTGAAGTCGAGCCGCAATTTTTCGAGGTGTTAGGCCCAAGGGGCCTCAACATGTTAAGTCGAGGAATCTTGAAATCGACTTGTGATCGAATTACAAAAATTGAATCGGACGGCTGCAGGCGGTCTGGCTGGGCTAGGGGCTGGAAGCAGGGGAGCTGCGTTTTGTGAGTCCCAGTCGCGGCGCCTGTGCAGCTGGGCACGGTCAGCCTGGGGGCTTGCCTGTCTTCACTTAGCCAAGGGTGGCCTTTGCGCTGGATCGACACACCCATCCTCGCCTCAGCGCGAGATTGTGCTCCGCAGCTGGAATTCGCCCGCGCGCAGCCGCCTGGAGGCACACCTGTTGGCACCCGCGCAGCCCAACGCCTCGGCGTCTCCCGACCACATTTCGCTGGGTCGCTCTCTCATCTTTCCACTCCACACACCTCCTTCACGCCCTTCTCCAACCGCATCCGCACCCTTGCTCTCGCCATCCGGCATCACCCCGCTCGCACGTACACACTTTCGACAAGATGGATCCATCCAACATCAACACGGAGCTCTGCCCCGTCTACGCCCCCTTCTTCGGCGCTATGGTAAGTTGGTTCGACAAGGAGGTGACTTCGCCCATGCGCCCCACTCAGCACTTGGCCTGCAATCAAGCAAGCATGAGCAGCTATTCAGCAAAGGGAGACCAATGATGGCTTGTGCTTTGGGTTGCACAAGGTCTGGGGCTTCGATCAGAGAGTCATCAGCAGATGCGATCGCACCCGCATTGGACCCGAGAGGGCCAGTGTTCGGGGTCAACCTTGACGACGGGCTTGGCAGCATACGCCTTCGATCATTCCATCCAGTCGCTGACGTCCGCATCATTACTTGCGCCCAACTCTGCGCCTCATCCTCACTCTTGACTCGAACAGGGATGCACTGCTGCCATCGTCTTCACTTGTACGTACACGAGATTCAGACTCGCCTTCTCCTCGATTTAGATACGCAAGAACCGTAGACGCTGACATCCTGTGCTTGGCGACGTCTCGCTCCTTCAGGTCTCGGTGCCTCGTACGGTACTTCGAAGTCGGGTGTCGGTATCTCGGCCATGGGTGTTCTGCGACCTGATCTTTTGATCAAGTGTGTGATTCCGGTCATTATGGCTGGTATCATTGCCATTTACGGTCTCGTGGTCAGTGTGCTCATTTCGGGCGACATCAAGACTCCCATGTCGCTGTACGCTGGTTTCATCCAGCTTGGTGCCGGTCTCTCGGTCGGCCTCGCAGGTCTTGCCGCTGGTTTCGCCATCGGCATTGTTGGTGATGCTGGTGTTCGTGGTACCGCCCAGCAGCCCAGGCTGTTCATCGGAATGATCCTTATCCTCATTTTCGCCGAGGTTCTGGGTCTGTACGGTCTCATTGTTGCGCTTATCCTCAACACCCGCTCGCAAGACGACCCCCTCGGATGCATGCTCAAGTAAGAAGCGAACCACCCGCACCAGCACCGGCCACGGCTCTCTCCTTCTGCGGCACAGCGAGCGCATCGATCGATGAAGGCGCAAACGCAATCGGACAGAATCGTGGTCGGGCCGGTGCAATCATCACCATAGTACCCTCTCGTATGGAGCACGGATTGGCCCTCAGCCCACCGTGATCTGGTCGGCGTCAGCAGAACCGAATGTCACTAGCGTGACAGGTGGATCTGCATCGCGAATGTACGACTTGTTCACTCTCTATTACTTCTCCGTCCCTGGCCTCTGGCTTGGTTCCTGATTCCTTGCACCTCGACAAACAATACACACTGCATCTTGGCCTGACAACGCTTGCTACTGTCACGACGCAGGTGACCATTCTCATATGAAGGGGCGGCAGATTGAACGATGCGGAGGTGCGACGTGGGGTATAATTGCAGCAGTCTGTGTGCGGTCGTGATGGATGGGGGCTAGTCGAAGCGGGCACGTTTTTGCGGCGCTGGATCGTGTTCCGACGGGGCAGGCGGCAAGTCGACGTCGTCGAGCTCGCCAGCGTCGTCATCGGACTGCTCGCTTGCGGCGGGCGACGACTTGGTGGCAGTGTTGCGTGCGGTGCCCGACGCCGGGCTGGCAGACGACGTGGGCGGGTCGGGGATGATGAAGCGGCCGTGGTGACCGCGTCTCGGGTCGAAGCTCGGACGCGCGCGGCGCTGCGCCGACAGCGAAGACTGTAGGCCGTATACTGTGGATTGCTGCTCGTCACATTGTAGCAGGGACAAAAGGGTCAGAAGTCTTTCAAAAGCGACACTTGCAGCGCCGGAGTGGGGTGCTTACCAGTCGGGTTGCGAGCACCGAGTACATATCGGGTGCCTGATAAATTGAGTCATTCACAATATAGTATGCCGCCAGCGGTGTTGCTTTCGCGAGAATGGCAAGGAGACAAAGTGTCAGCACATCAGACTAACTGGTTGGCTGGCACCAGGCAGACGAACTTACTTTCAGTGGGCGAGGTCCTCCACCTCTTCTGAATGACAAAACACAACGGTGGTCTTGCATGGACTAGAACGAACTCGAGCCCGGTGAAGCGCTTGAGCTCCTCCTCCTCCTGGCGCGCGCCCATACCGCCCGTGAGATTCTGGATGCCATTGGCGATGTTCTGCATGCGGATCTGCTCGTTGTTGCTCCTCCGATCAAAGAACGGCGAGGTGGCAAAGTACGCCATCGCATTATGCTCGCTCAGCGGATGAGCTGGATCGAACTTGGCGGATTTGCCAGCATCGGGTGCGACGAGGCCCTGCGCCTGGAGCTGCGAGAGGTAGGTGAGAAACTCGGGGTTCTTGAACTGAACGTGTAGGAGGTTCGGCGGCGCATCGGCGGGCGTCGCTGTGCCAGCCAGCGCTGGAGCGGCCATTTCGGTGGCAGCAGCAGCAGCAGCGAAACGGGGATCGAAAGCAGCGAGTCGGGGCTGGTGAAGAGGATGACCGAAGAAAGGTGATGTGGACGAGTGTCGAAGGTAGATGCATAGGCGGCCGTGCGCCGAATCGGGCCTGCCGACAAGGCGAATTTTTCGGAATTGCCGTCCGAAACGTCAGAATTTCCTCGTCATGCGCCCGGACATACGGAAGGCAGTAGCTCTTCGCCACGCGCAGCCGCCCCCAAAGTGTTGCTTGACTGGCCGCAGGGACGCGTAGCTGCTGCAGATGCCGGAAGATCCTGGCAGTCGTCACTGAGCGTCGAGCCTTGCAGCTCAGCTCGGAGGGATCGCCCAAAACACTCACGAAGCCGACACGTTCCTGACACCCTGAACGCACTTCCTTCCTTCCTACCGTCCTCTTCATCATCTTGGCTGTTGCTCCCCCTCGCAACTCCGACCAACACCATGGCGTCCACAACAAACCTGCAGTCGCGTGCCAAGGGCATGCACTCCGAAGCGCTTGACAAGTACGACGATCTGCACGAGCCCATCCCCACCGAGGAGCAGGAGAAGCTGCTGCGCGAGCTCAAGACGCAAAACGACAAGAGCAACTACATCTACCGCGCGGCCATCCTCTTCATGGATCTGCTCGTCTTCATCGCCTACCTCACGCCCATCCCGTCGTACATCAACGGCACGCATCCCGAAAACCACCTCACGCTCTTCCACCACGGCGTGCACGTCATCGGCACCGAAGACCACCTCACCTACCTGCCCGCATTCCCCATCTACCTCTTCTTCTTCGCCTGCCAGGGCTACCTGCTCTTCCTCGCTGCCTTCGAGCTGCTCTCCCTCATGGGCCACGATGCGCTCCTCGCCCGCCTCTCCGGCCGTCCCGCCGCAGCCTACCGCTCGCACCCGTTCGGCACCGCACCCGGCTACCTCATCAGCTTCCTCTCGGAGCTGCGCTGGTCCACGGGCAACAAGGTAAACCTGCACGAACGCGCCGACCAGCCCGCCAAGATCGGCGGCGACTCCAAGGCGGTGCACGCGAGCCTCTCCAATCCGCGCCTCATGTACCTCTGGATGGTCTTCCTCGCAAGCCTCCCGCTGCCACTCCTCATCTTTGGCGCGGGTAACTTCTCCAACGCCGGCTGGTTCAGCTTCACCCCTGCCGTCATTGGCCTCATGCTCATCTCCGAGACCTCCATCCGCAGGTCAGAAAACCAACTCCTCGGCCTCGACGGCCTCAAGTACGACCACAAGTCCGCATGAGCCGACCCAACCCACGACACTCTTTCCTTCTCAGCAATTTTGGAAGACACAGACTCAGCTTCACGCCTTCTGCGCTCTCTCTCTGCCTTGTACACACACGCCATGCATCCAATTTTACGGGCCCTGCCATTTCTTCAGCTCGCGTGGTGAGACTTAGTACGGAGGCTGGTACGAGCCGTAGCCGCCGTGGTGCTGCTGATACTGTCCCTGCTGGGGCGGTGGCGGCGGGGGTCGATTCGCGTTCGGCGGCGGAGCATACCCTTGCTGTGGGGCGCCGTAGCCCTGGTGCTGAGGCTGCGGCGGAGGCGGCTGTGCGTATCCCTGTCCGTGCTGTGCATAACCCGCGTTCTGTCCACCATACCCACCATAATGCGACGGCGACTGTGGCGGAGGCGAAGCGTACTCCTGCTGACCGTATCCTCCGTATCCTGGCCCGCTCGGTGGCACCTGACCGTAACCGCCGTGCTGCTGCGGGTGCTGTCCATACGCATGCTGTGCAGGCGGCGGTGGCGGCGACGTGTATCGAGCCTGATTGGGCGACGCAGGCGCCGGGCTAAAGCTCGCCTGGAACTGCTGCGGCGGAGGCGGCAATCCGCCCGAGGCAGCCCTTGGCGGCTGAGCATGTGCCTCACCGCCGTAGCCAAGCTGACCGTACGCCGCACCTCGCTGTTGCGGTACCGGTGGCGCAGGGGAGGCGCGCGTGTCGCTGAAAGGCCCGGCCGAGAACATCGACTGGTACGGATCGTGAGCTGGTGCGCCTCCAGCCGGCGCTTGCTGATACGTCTGCTGTTGCGGCAGGGGCGCCGGGGGCGGTCCGGGTGAGCGCACCTCCTGAGGACCGGCAGGGTAGCCACTGCCATAGCTCGTCTGCCTGTGCGGAGGCGGTGGAGGCGGCGGACCACCCGCACCTGACGGCTGACCCAACCCGCTCAGTCCCGCCATTGACGAAGCCAGCCGGTCCGCCCCACCCGCACCAGCCCTTGGGTCGGATCCCTTCTCCTCCCACTCGAGTTCCGACGCCAGCCGCGTCCTCTCCGTCCTACGATCCGTGCAGAAGCGGTTCACTTTGCCCTTGGTTTCTCGCACGATCTCCTCCAGATCCGAATAGAACTGCAGGCCCTTTGCCACACCCGCCCTGACCTGAGCATTCGAGTCCCTTGCCCTCCGCAACCTTGCCACCAGCTGGTTGCGTGCTTTTTCTTTCTCGTCCCACTTCGCGCCTGCCGCCTTGGACGCCGGCAGCTCCGAGAGCTCCTTGAACGCCGTCCCGATCTCGCCCAGCAGCGCCTGCTGGTGGTGCAGGCTCACCGCAATCCGGTTCTGGTGCGGCTTGAACTTCTCCAGCTCCGCAGCAAAGATCGAGGCGTCCACATTCTGCGCGCGACGGTTGAGCACGAGCACCTGTGAAATATCATCCGTCTGGATCTTCTCCTTGAGATCCGCCAGCACCTCGGCTCGCTCCTTCTTGATCTTGTTCAGCTTGGTGAGCGCCTCGTCGATCTGGCTCACCTTGGCCTTGACCGCTGCGATTTCCGACTCGGACGCCTTCTCCTCATCGGCCGATACATCGATGAGCGAGGTCTGCGCACCTGTGCCGCCATACAGCCCCGTCTGGCCCGTTAGCGCGGCTGCAAAGGCACCCTCGAGTGCATCGCGGCCAGAGACCAGGAGCTGGATGTCGTTGCGGATCGAGCGCCACAGCTCGCCGATCTGCGCATCGTTCTGCGACGCCTGCTGCATGGCCTCCTTGTTCTCTCGGAGGCTCTGACGCATTTCCTTGGTCTGCTTGAGGGACGGCTCCTGGCTCCACTTGTGGCCGAAACGCACGCGCTGTTTTTCGCATTCGCGGTTTTCGTTGTCCAGGTCAGCCAGCGCTTCATCGATGGTCTTGGCTGCCTGAGACTTGATGCTCTCGATACGATTCAACGCCGAGTCAATGCCAGCAGCACCGACTCCGAGCCCATCGGCACCACGCCCGCCGCCGCCCTCGGCCTCCTCGTTCGACCAGCGCATCACTTCGGCGCCGGGATCAGCGAGCGAGTCGAGCATCGCACCGCTGCCACTACCTTGGGCGATTGCACGGTACTTTTTCAGGCTGCCCGGCAGGCCTAGATACTCGAGCGTAGCCTGCAGCTCGCCCGTCGCGATGTCGTGGCGCTCCGACTCGGCTCGAGCGATCTTGGCCTTCTCCTCCGAATAGAGCGACGCCTTTTCGTGTACGCCAAGCGGCACGAGGTTCTGGAACAGATCAGGGCCAATGACACGCTGCACTTCAGGAGCCGCAAAGATCTCCTGAATCGCGATCGGCGTCGCCGCCACCAGCTTGTCCATAGCAGGAAGCGACGACTCGGACGGCAGGATGTCGTGGTAGATCAGGTCATTATCCTTGACAGCCGTCTCCTTGCGTTCGCTGCAGCGGGCGACTTGAGCATTGACAATGGCGGTGAGTGCCGAGCCGGCATCGGTGGGAAGTGAAGGACGATCCGCTGTAGCCGTGGCGGCGGCGGCTCCGCTGAAGGTAGGCAGGAGATTGCGCGCCTCCTTCGCTGCCGTCTCTGCCACGGTAAGACGCACAAGGCATGCGCCGTGGGATCCTGCCGCATCATCCGCCAGCGCTTTGTAGTACTGCATGACCGAGGTGAAGTGCTTCGCCTTGACCTGGATGAGATACGTCCACGAGCGCTCGAAGATGCCCTTGGTGAGGTGTTCGCGCGAGTCCTCCACGAGCGCGCTGTAGGCTGTCGCCGTCTGGCTGGCGAGTTTTGCGATCAGACCCGGGCCCTTCTTCTCCTCGATGGTCTTTTCCAAAAACACCTCGGATGCCTGTGCGAGCGTGATGCCGACGAGACACTTGACGACATCTTTGCTCATGTCGGTACTAGGCGCATGGAGGAAGTTTTCGTTGATGTAGCTGAGCATCCCTGCCGCCTGGCGAAGCGCCGTATAGGCACGCTTGAGGCCCTCGGCGTTGCCGGGCATGCGTGGCTGTGATGAAGCGAGGGACGAGAGCGTGGCGGCGATGTTGAAGATGATACTGGCCTTTTCGTAAGCCAGGCTCGACTGCGAAATGGCTTTCTGTGTGAAGGCGTCCTTCCACGGGAAAGGCACTCGCAGCTCGGGGAAGCGCAGCTCAAGCATTTCGAGCATGTGGAACCACTTGAAGAGCAGGTCGCGCCCTGTCGCATCCGAGGCGGCGCCCCTTACCGCATCTTGACGTGCGCGGTTGAGCTGCGAGGTCTGCTCGGCATACTTTTTCGGTTCTTCTCCGTAGCTGTTGGCGATGAGAGAACGGATGGCCGAGCCAAGGTCCACCTCCTCGGTGGATTTGAGCGGGAAAAGCAGCAGAGGAGACTGATGTGCGTCCGACATGATGGCGGACCGAAAGAAGCGGATGGATGTGAGCTGCTAAGATGTGAGGATGGCGAGGCTAAGCTGACCGCAGTTCACCGGGATGGCCAGCACTGTGGATCGGCAGGAGGCGTCGACAGAACTGCGGAGCCTCAAAGGTGGAGTTGCGCTGCTTCGCGGATCGATTTCCACACAGCCCCTCGAACCTCCACGCGGACGGACCGTGCGCGCCAAGTTGCCTCCGTGTCGACTTGCGGGGGCGGCTCAATTTTCCGCATCGGCCAGGAACGGTGCCCTGACACCCAAAACCCCGATCCGCGGTTGCCCACACATCGATGGTTCGCTCATGTCAATCGTCTAAGCGCATGTGTGAGAGGATAATCCTTACTCGAATGCAGAATGTAGCGATTGACGAAGCTGGTCTATGCGGGCAATGAGAAGTATCAAAAACGAGCTAGGACTTGACTGTGAGGAAGCTTAAGCCGCTGCCGATGGCCAGTCCGACGCAAAGCCAGAAGGACAGCAGCGTAGCGGCTAGCGGGCCTTCGCTTGCTCCCTTGGAGTTGACGAGTTTGCTGCGCGATGGGCCCGAGATCATGATGCAGGTACTGACGAGGCCGTTGGAGAAGCCAAAGAGCAGCATGAGCCCGAAGAAGGGAGCGTCGCTCGACTGAAGCAGCGCCGACAGCCAGCCGAGCTGCGCGTCTTGCCGCACACGACTGATCGGCCCGGTGCGCTGGCTTGTCGACACGACATTGCACGCCATGAAGAGCGGAATGAAGAGCGAGCGGAGCAAAGACAGCGAAAACAGCGCGCGTGCCTTGCGGATGAGCGCCGCGGGTACTACACTCGGCAGCGTCCTGCCAAGCAGGTCCGAGATGTTGAACAGCAAGAAGTGGAACGGCACGAACAGCTGTGGCGATGTGAGATCCACCGCGCTCGTAGCAGGTCCAGACGAACCTGTGTAGACGCTCTGCACCGACGAGGTGAGCGCTGGGAAGAGGCTGAGCGTAACGACGAATACAAAGGCGACGGCGGCACAGTCCCACTTGACCTTGGACTGGACGAGCGAAATGCGCAGCAGCGACTCCCGCGTAGACGGCGCAAGTTGGTAAAATCCGGGCACCTTCTTCAACCACGAGCTGTAAGCCGGGTGGGAGATGGAGCGCACAGAGTGCCAGCTCTGCGTCATCAGATGTTGCGACCCACCAAGACGTTCGTCCTCGTCATCGTGCCGCGAGTCTCCGTTGTGCTCGTCCTCGATCTTGTCGATGGTCGCCACCTGCTTGGCCATCACCTGCGCGTACAATGGCGTCTGGACGAGCCAGAGGAAGGCGCCGAGCACGCCAATCATGAGCAGCGTGTTCATGCCAAAGAAGATGGTCGCCGCTCGTGCGATGCTGCGTGCCGTGTCGCGCGCCGTCTGGTCGAAAGCAGGCGTGCCCTGGTCGGGATCCGTCTGCTGCGACCATGCGGAGGCGAGGCCGAACATGCTGATACCGACACCGACGACGCCCTGTCCCGCCAGCATGGAGCCCATGAAGGTGCCACCGCCACCGAATGCGGTGCTGAGCGAGACCACGCTGTTCTGCAGATAGGCACAAGCGCTCGATAAGAGGCCGCCGAGCAGTAGAGTAAAGCGGAAATAGGTGTTGTCCGGTCCGGCCGCATCGGCATCGGCAGTGGGAGCTTGCGGGCGCCATTTGAGGTCGCCAAAGCGCGTCGAAAGTGCAAAGCAGAAGACGCAGAGGATAATGACGGCCGAGGAGAGGGCGATTCTGCGACGCGGGCTGGAGCGCTCAAAGCCGCCGGTGGCCGTGGCGTGGATTCCGACGAGAATGCTAATGACGTTGTACGACACGGTGATCCAGCTGCTGAATGTGTCTGCATACGGTGTCTTTGCGAAGGAAGAGCGGAAGTACTCTGCTGGTGTGATAAGCGAGTTGAAAGGGAGAAGGACACCCATACCTAGCAGACCGAATGTGATGTAGACCAGAGTGCGTTGTCGGTGCGACATTCGGTCCCAGGCCGGGGCCCCCTCGACGCCCGTCTTGATCAACGGCTCTGCGGGCCCATCCTCGTGGGCCGGGGTCAAAGGCGGCGAGGTGAGGCTATCATGGGACCGGGCGAGGAGGCCCTCCTCCTCTCCTCGGAGCGGACGCATGGGAAGCGAGTTTATCGCTTTGGCAGCGTCGGTGGGCTCTGCGCGGACTTTGCGCACGCCCGGGTTGGGTGTAAGGTCAAGAGCGTCGGAAGGCTGACGAAGACCGCTGTGTCAAAACGCAAGCTACTGTCTTGAGCATGCAATGCGTCCAGCAGGTTGGGTAGACACGAGAACGGGGGTCGACAAGTGAGTTAAGGTCGAGGGGTACCCTTCAGCTCGGTGATTTGCGACAATGAGGTGGAGTGCGGCTCGAGAGGAGCTGCTCCACAAGGCGTTCACTTTACCCCTGCACCACCGATAGCCGGCTTCAGCCCTCGATGTCAGCAGCACACGCCGGCTGGACCCTGGCCGTGAATCGACCAAGCGCATCGGGCAAATTTCGCGATTCGACCACCGATCCGGATCGCGTCCGGTCGGCAAAGTGCACGAGACCACGCCAATTGCCGATGGCTCAGGCAATCCCGAGACTGACTTTGCCAAACCACGGGCTGTCTTCTGGCGATCTACGCTTCGGCCGGGCGCAGGTTTCGAGCGAGCCGACCAATCTGAGCCCAGCACGCCTGACAAAAGCACCAAGCCTTAGTGCGAGTCCAAATGGCTGAACGGCTGCGCAGGGAGAGCGAGACATTGTCTCGCAGGCTAGTCGGGGCTGCCCCGACTGCGTGCAGAAAATCCTCGGCTTCTCCGCGCACCAAGTGATTTGCAGCTTCCGCGCTCGGTCCATGCAGAGGCCTCAGCAAAAAGCGACGCAGCTGCGAGCGGTGCTTTGTGCGTGGGTCTGCAGAGTGTGGGAAAACCTGCCTATTCGCGTGAGGCGCACACTTCGCTTCGGCGTGCAGCCGACTGCTCTCGACGCTCTGTACCGCCTGCAGCTGTGATCCGCGCCGGCTTGGCAGAGCTCGTAGGCCGGCGCTCTCTGTGTTTTCTCGACTCGGCTGCAGAACACACTACTCACATGGCGAGGGACGTTTCGAGTCCGCACAGCGCCAAAGTGGGGATCGACTGGTTGAGCGTCGCTTGCATCGGATCCACCATCCTACATCGGCATTCCCGAAAAGCAGGCGCACGCGCAAGACTGGGTAGCTGCCGCTGAGGTTGCTCGGCTTACCTCTCCTGCCACCATCACCCTCCTCCACGGCCCGTCACGCTCGCTCGTTGCCAGCTTGCACTCGCTCCCACGCAAGCTCCGCAAGGCCTCTTGGCTTTCATCCGCACCCGCGTTGGAGAGCACGCAGGACGAATCGCCGCTGCTACCAACTTTCCGGCTTCGATCGCATCGGACTGAGAGCAGCAAGCCAACCAGCCAGGCCGGTCGACATGCGCACTTGAAGTCGTGCTGCTTCGCAAATTAGCTCAACCTTGGCCTGCGCGTCCTTCCGCTGCCTCCGACCAGGGCCGAAAGTCCCCTCTAACCGGCCCTGAGCCTCACTCTGCTGCGCGTTACGGAATCAGACCACGTCCTCCCTGGCTGCGGGTCGGCCGTGACACTCCAACGACGCCCAACATGAGCACCCCCAGCAATATCGCTGTCATCCCCGAGCGGCCCGCCGAGAAGGGCTACTGGAAGAACGACTGGCAAGATGTGGCCGACAAGCTGATGGACATGCTCCACACCCTGCGTCAGGACACAGAAGGTGACTGGGAAGAACGTGGCTCCTTCAACGGCTGCGACATCGCCATCTACCCGCGCAAGCCCGACGAGCCCTTCTCCGTGATGCCCATGTTCCGCGGCAAGACGCATGCTGCAGGCCTCACACCCCTCGAGGTGTTCACGGGCATCCGCATGACCGGCTTCCGCATGATGTGGGACACGCGAGTGCAGTCGGCGCACATCATGCGCTCCTTCTCGATGCACGAGTTCCTCTTCTACCTCGTCTGGCGCGGCATCGGGCCAATCTACAAGCCACGCGACATCTGCGGCATCCAGGCGCTTCGATGCTGGGACGCAGCGGGCAATTTGCAGCGCATCCCCGACTTTACCACGACCAAGATGACTCTCGGTTACCAGAGTGTCGACGAAATACCCGGCATTCCGCCGCAGGTGGAGGGATGCGTGCGCGCACACGTCTTCAAGGCTGCCTTCTACCTCGAGAGCCGCGAGGGCGGCTGCGACATCACCTACATCGGCCATGTCGACCTTGCTGCTGCCATCCCCAACTATATCCTCTCGACCCTGCACAGCGAGTTGCCCAAGAGCACCGTGCGCCTGCGCGACATGCTTCTCACTTTTGGCGTGCCGCCAGTGCTCATCGACCGACAAGGTCGCATCGCGCTCCAGTACCTCTCGTGCAATCCCGAGACGCGGCAGGTCTCGTTGCACGCCACCATCATGCAGGCCGGCAGCGTCCACCTCTACCTCGACTACAACAAGATGTTCACCCAGGGTGTTGTCATCAGCAATGTGCTCGGCTCCGCCGCCGCCGCCATCTCGGTGCGCGAGCACTTTGGCTCCGAAGACGGCCTCGAGCGCAGGATGCTTGCGCTCGATCTGATGCCCGAGGGCGTCGGCGGCGAGTTCAGGCTCATCATCGATGCGGCGGACAAGGAGGGGCCGGAGTCCGGGACCGGTCCAGGCTGGTGGTAGTGCCACCCATACCATGCTTGCTCAAATCTGACCGCCATCATCATTGGCTCTTGCTTCATACTACACTTTGTACCGTAGGATCGGGTAATCACACGACTTTTTAATCATTCTCTTCACATGGCTTGTACGAACGTGGCATTGAAGGAGAACACGACGGAGCAAAAGGCGATCAGTTGCGACGTGCGCGGCGCTCCTTGCGCTTCTTGCCGATGACGTGTCCGTGGGCGTAGCCCTTGGGCTTGTTCTTGTCTGCCTCGATCTTGCGGGCTGCCTGGGCCTCCTTCTTGGCGAGCTCGGCGTGGACGGCACGCTCGCGCTCTTCGGCCTCCTCCCTCTCCTTTCTGCGAACGGCGGATTCCTTGGACGCCTTGAGCTTGTCGGCACGCTTCTTGGTAGTGACGACGTTTTCGATGGCAAACTCGATCATGAGCAGGCCACCACGCTCCTTGTCTCCCGACGCACCGCCCTCTTCAAGCTCGCTGATCTTGGTGCGCAGACGCTGCTTGCGCGTGGTGAGTTCCTCGATCTCGGCACGAAGCGCATCTGCCTCTTCGCCCTTCTTCTCCTCGAGCGCCTTGGTCTTGGAGTGCACCTGCGTCGCAATGCGATCCACCTGCTGCTGCAGATCATCCTTCCACCACTCGCCGAACAGCTTGGAGACGGTCTTGCTGGCGTTGGCCCAGCGGATCACCTTGAGCGCATCGTTGAACGACTTCATCTCGAGGAATCCGTATCCCTTGGACTTGCCGAGGCCCGTAAGCGCTTCGACTCGGTCGTGCTGACGAACCACCTTGGACTGAATCACGGGCGTCGGCCTCTCGCCGGGCTTGCGCTTGCGGTTCTCGGCCGAGGCACTGACGGTGCGATCCGCCTTCTCGTCGGCATCCAGATCCTCGCGCTCGCGGGCACGCACTTCGGCGCCAAACGCCTTGATCGCATGGATCGCCAGACGCTTCAGCATGCGGTCCGACACAAAGAGCGGCAGCGAACGCACCGAAAGACGCGTCTTGCTGACAAACAGCGAAGGGTTGGCACCCATCTGCGCCTTGCGCACCTGGAACGACTGCAGCCTCTTCTCCACCTCGGACGGCGCGAGGCGCGCGGCAAAGTCCGAGTTGGGGAACGGCACGCCCTCTCGAAGCAGCCACGTGTTGCGCTTGTCTCCCTTCTCGCGCTCCTTGCGTCCGCTCGTCTCGAGCCGCGACGCCTCGTCGCGCGCTACGGCCGGGATGACATTGAGCACACGACCGTGCAGGTTGAGACTCGCCGTGAGCGGTGCAGCCGGATCGGCGGTCAGCACTGACGGCATGGCGAAAGGGTTCTTCTGGTTGGCAACGGAGCTCGACGAAGAGCCCGAGACGCCCGACTCGCGCTCGATGATGCGCGCTTGTGCCAGCGCCGCGTCGGCCGACTCGGCCTGCCAGAAGCAGACGAAGCCGGTGCCTTTGCTGCGGTTGGTCGCCTTGTCCATGGTAATCTTGGCGTAGCGCAGCGGACCAAAGGTGCGGAAGAGGTTGCGCAGCTCCTCTTCGGTGGCCTGGTACGGCAAATTTCGGACAAAAAGAGTGGTGCCCTCTTCGGGCGCGGGGAGCTTGGGTCGCTCGGCGGGCTCTTCGCTGGCATCACTGCCGGCATCGCTCGCGTCATCGGCATCGTCGGCGTCATCGTTGGCCTTGTCGTCTTGCTCGGGCTCGGACTCTTCGGCCTTGGCCTCCCAGTCCTTCTTGCTGAGCGCCCAGTCGACAGCGACGGTTCGTTCGGGTTGGGCGTGTGCGCGCACGTGGTCCAGCGCGGCCTTGGCAGCGCGTCGGCCACGGGAGCCGAGCGCGGACTTGTAGGCGGCACGCTCGGCGGCGCCATGCTGGATCTTTTTGCCGTTGACTGCCTCGATGGCTCGAGCGGCATCGTTACGAGAGACCATCCACACGAAGGCAAAGCCACGACCCTTCTCGGCGGGTGCGGGCTTGGCCGCGGCAGGGGTGGCGGCAGGCTTGGCAGAGGAGGACGCCTCCTTAGTGACGACTGGCTTGGCGTCAGCCTCATCAGCAGAAGCGTCGTCCGCAGAGCCAGACGAGGACTTGTTGTCATCATCCTTTGCATTGTCGTCTTGCGCCTCGTCCTCCTGCTCGCTGTCGCTGTCCGAGCTGTCCTCTGCGTCCTCGTCGCTTTCCTCTGCTTCGTCGCTGTTGGAGTCGCTGTCGGAATCACTGTCGTCCGAAGACGCGGATTCGGCCGAGTCTTCCGCGTCTTCTTCCTCGACGGAAGCTGTCTCCTTCGCCTTGCCGTTTGCATCCGGCTTGACTTCGTCGGACTGCTGCTTTGCCTTTACCTTGGGGATGGTGATCTCGTAGACAGGGCCGAAGGGGAGGAAGATGGAGCGAAGGTCGGCCTCGTTGACGTCGAAAGGCAAGTTGCGGATGATGAGCCTGCTGGACTTGTCGATCTCGGAGAGGAGGACGGGCATGGTGCCCTTTCCGCTGTTCTTCTCGACCTCCTGGCGCATCTTTTCGCGCTTTGCTAGAGTCTCGGGACGCATGTGGGCGGCGATCCTGGCGGCGTTGTCTGCACGCTTCTTGAGGATGGCGCTGATCTGTACGCCCTTGAAGACGTGGGCGTGAAGCTTCTCGACGGCGATCATGGCGTGGTTGGGCGTGCGGAAGACGATGTGTGCGGCATCGTTAGGGTTGGGCGAGGAGGGGTGTGGGTAGATGACGGTCTCGACGTCACCGATCTTTCGTGCTCGCTTGTAGATCTGTTTGGAGTCGGGAGCGGGCTTGCATCCGGAGAGGCCGGACAGGATGACGGTACGCACCGCATCCGCATCCTTCTCCTGGAAGGCGCCGCTCTGGCGTGCGGGCTTGCTCGATTCGGTGCGCGGGCGTTTCGAGGAGGATGGCGAATCCTGGTCGGCTTTGGCAGGGGTGCGCTTGTTGCCGGTAGGGTCCTTCTGATCGGCAAAGGTGATGTGGATCTTTCTGCTGCCACCGTCGAGCGACTTTGCTTGAAGCTGGTCGAGGGCGGTCTGGGCGTCTTCAGGAATAGCAAAGGTGACGTATCCGACACCCTTGGACTTCTTCGTAGCCTGGTCTGTGACGACAAAGGCTCGCTTGAGCGGACCGATCTCACTGAAGAGAGTCTGAAGATCGGTCGTTGTGGCGGTGTAGGGCAATCTGGAGACAAAGAGGGTGGCGTTCGGCCTATCCTTGCTCTTTTCCTTGCTCTTGGTCGATGGAGTAGCATCGGCCGCCGCAGCTAGGACTGTTGAGGCGGCCGGCGCAGGAGCAGCGCTCTCTGCAGCAGGTTCGTCCTGCTCGAAATACCTCTTGGGCGGCATATCGGAGGTGATGGGAAGCGCGGGGATACCAGTGCTGGTTGAAGGTGATAAGGCTGGTGAAGGGTCAAGCTGCAGGGTGGAGTGTTGGCTTGCCCACGGGCGGCGCCACGAAAAATCTTGCCTGCAACGGAGCTCAGGAAGGGTTCTCTGCGCTTTCTGCTGACCCTGAACAACCAGGCGCCGCTGCCAAAAAAGTCTCGAAAACTTCGCGAGAGAGAAATTTCGCAGAGGGTGCGGCCCTTCACACTGGTGGTGATGCGAGTTCCGAGAATCTGCGTTTCGCTCGAAGATGTCTGTTACGTAGAGGTGTAACACTGCGAAAAATGCGTGATCGTCTGACGACGCCCTCCCCGTCTTTGCGCGTGCTCCGGCCATTCACGGTTGCCGTGCGCAGCGGGGCGCCTTGCGCTCGAGCAGCTCGGTCAAGTGCCGAGATTTGGTTGGTGTTGGACTAATGGCTGGCGTGGCACTAGCGCACTTTGTCATGCATTCGGCTCCTGCTGCTTGACCACCACCCTCGTCCTCAGTCAGAGCTCAGACCTACGACCTGCACATTGGGGCATGTTCCGACTGCCACGCAGCCTTGGCCTTCCACGTCTGCTCCGTGACCAGGCCCGCATCGCTCCTCCGAGTCGCGCCTCCATTGCGACCTTGGCAGCTCGACCCTCGCACCCACTGCATCCGTCTTCGTTGAGCATCGTTGCCCGCCGCTCCTTTGCTTCGACCCCGTCCTCTGCACACGCAGCCAACATCCCGGACGCCACGGTCTCCGCCATGCCGTCCTCCCAGGCAATCCCTTCCGAGCCCTTCCCGCTCGCGGGTCTTCTGCCCAAGGACACCACAGAGGCCATCAACTTCCTGCGCAAGTATCCCCAGTACGACGGCCGCAATGTCCGTGTCGCCATCCTTGATACTGGCGTAGACCCAGCCGCCGTCGGTCTCAACCACAAGGGTAAGGTCGTCGACGTCATCGACTGCACTGGCGCTGGTGACATCCCGCTCCAACCCATTCAGCCCGTCTCTGCTTCGGCCAGCGCACACATCGACTTCAAGTCTCCCTTCACCGGTAGAACCATCCGCGTCTCGTCCAAGCTCACCAACCCCAAAAGCGAATGGAAGATCGGTTTTAAGCGAGCCTACGACCTCTGGCCGGGCGAGCTCAAGAATCGTCGCTCCGCAGAGCGACAGAAGGCCTTCCTCGTCTCCCATCAGGCACTCTTGTGCCGGGCTCAGGCAGAACTCAACGCCCTGGAATCCTCCGCACCTCCGAAAGCCTCTGAATCTGCCGATGCCTCGCCGTCAGCCTCGGACAAGTCCTCCCCCGCAGAGAACGTCAAGCTGCAAAAGGACGAGCTGAAAGCTCGCATTCAGACGCTCAAGGACCTCGCCGCTTCGTACAAGGACGACGGGCCGTTGATCGAGGTCATCGTTTTCCACAATGGCAAGAACTGGTATGCTGTCGTCGGCGGCGGGGAAGGCGAGACGCACGACCCAGCTCTTGGCCAGCCAGAGGACCTGCTCAAGCCGCTCGACGCGCAGATCCTCGACCTCTCCGCAGTCGAAGCCATCACCGACTTCCGCATCGATCACCAATGGCAAAGCTTCGGCCAACAGGATCTGCTCACCTACACTGTCAACATCGAGGACAACGGCAACCTCCTCAGCCTTGTCACCGTCGCCGGCAGCCACGGCACCCACGTCGCCGGCATCGTAGGTGCTCGTCACGATGATCAGCCCGAGCTCAACGGTGTCGCTCCGGGCTGCGAGATCGTCAGTCTCAAGATCGGCGATGCCCGTCTCGGCAGCATGGAGCAGGGTCAGGCCATGCTTCGCTCCGCACAGGCCCTCATCGACACAAAGTGCGACATCGCCAACCTCAGCTACGGCGAAGACGGCGCCTTCGGTGCAGAGGACAAGGGCGCCTTTGCTAAGGCTCTCCGCGACCTTGTCATCCGTCAACGTGACATCCTCTTCGTCAGCAGCGCCGGCAACAACGGCCCCGCACTCACCACCGTCGGCCAGCCCGGAGGTACCACCTCCTCCGTCCTCAGCGTCGGCGCCTACGTCAACGCCGGTGCCATGCAAAAAGCCGAATACGCCCTCGTCGAAAAGGGCGTGCCCGACAGCGTCACCACGTGGTGCAGCCGTGGTCCCACCTCGGATGGTGACCGTGGCGTGTCCATCTATGCCCCAGGCGCTGCCATCACATCCATTCCTCGCTACTGCCTCCAGTCGTCCCAGCTCATGAACGGCACTTCCATGAGCTCGCCGAACGCCTGCGGTTCCATCGCGCTGCTCCTGTCCGGCCTCAAGGCGGAGAAGATCCCCATCACCCCGGCGCGAGTCTTCAATGCCGTCCGCGTCACCGGCAAGGACGTCAACGACCCCCTCGGCGTGCCCTTTATCCGCGTCGATGCCGCTTGGGACTATCTCGTGCAGAACAAGGACCGCGTCGAGCAGGACGCCGAATACCGCGTCTCCGTCACCCGTGCCGGAAAGCCCCTCGGCCGCATGGACAAGCGCGGCATCTACCTCCGTGAGAAGGACGAGACCTACAACGTGCAGCAGACCAACATCACCGTTCGCCCCACCTTCAAGCAGGGTGAAACCGAGAAAGCCTTCAACCTCGAGCTGAGGTGCGCGCTTGCTTCCACCCAGCCTTGGGTCCAGGTGCCCGAATTCCTGCTGCTGGGCGGCAACGGACGCACATTCGAAGTGCGCGTCGACCCCACCAACTTGGCCCCCGGCCTGCACCACGCCTGGATCGAGGCCTACGACGCCGAGACACCAGGCCACAAGCTCTTCGATGTTCCCGTTACCGTCGCCAAGCCTGAGGTGTTTTCCTCGCCCAGCGTCAAGTTCGACACCGTCCGATTCGAGGCCGGAAAGATCGAGAGGCGTTTCGTGCATGTTCCCGAGGGAGCCACATGGGCTTCGCTCACTGTGCGCAGCTCCAACCATTCGTCTGCTGGCACCAGTGCGCGCTTCTGGCTCCACTGCGTCCAGCTCGAGCCTCTTCAGCGCTTGAGCGAGGTTGAGAAGGCTTTCGTGCTCGCGCTGCAGGAGAACGAGCCAGTCAACAAGAAGTTCAATGTGCGCGGAGGCATGACCATGGAAGTCTGCTCGGCGCAGTTCTGGTCGAACAAGTCGGCCTTCGATCTGGACCTGGATATCGAGTTCCACGGAATCACCGCTGCGCTCGTCCCCGCCAGCGGCCGACAGGAGCTCACGCTGATCGGCGGTCAGGGCCATGCTAAGATCGAGTGCCAATCGACGGTTCGCGTCGAGGACTTCAAGCCGAGTGTCACCTTTGACACCCGTCGCACCTTCCACCGTCCTACCTCGTCAAAGATCCGCCCGCTCACCACACCCAGGGACCTGCAGCCCAGCGGCAATCACATGTTCGAGCTGGTCACCACGTACAACATTTCGGCCAAGGAGGAGTCCAACAAGCTCAGCTACTCGTTCCCGGCGCTGGGCAACCACCTCTACGACTCGAGCGTTCCGCTGCTCACGCAGCTGTTCGACCTGCGCAAGAAGCGCGTGCACTTTGGCGACGTCTACAAGAAGGAGATCAACCTGCCCAAGGGTGACTATGTGCTCAAAGCACAGATCCTCAACGAGAACATGAAGGTGCTCGAGAGCCTCAAGAACGTCACGCTCATGATTGACCAGAAGCTCTCCAAGCCCGAGTCGGCCGCACTCAAGCTCTACGACAACCATGTTGACCTGCACTCGGAGGCGGCACCGGCCAAGTACAACGGCATCAAGCTGCACCCGGGCGAGCGCATCGTACTCACGCTCGATCTCAACCTCGAGGGCGAGGCGGTTCCCAAGGAGGCGCAGCCGGGCGACGTGCTTGTCGGCTCGTTCGGCTTCGCTGCCGAGGGCAAGGGTCAGCTGCGCTACATCGTACCTCCCTCTGTCAAGAAGGACGAGGGCGACGATGCGGCTGCTGGTGGCAAGAACGAGAACGAGATCCCCGAGCTGCTCACCGCCACCGCAAAGAAGATCAAGGACCCGAAGGAGAAGCTCGAGTTCATGGACAAGCTCATTGCGGACTACCCCAAGTTCCTCGGAGCCCTTGTTGCCAAGCTCGAGGCTCTTGATGCGGATGACAAAGATGCCGACAAGCGTCAGCAAGTCATCGCCGCGGCTGACCAAGTGCTTGCACAGATCGACGAGAAGGAGGTCAAGCTGTGGATGGCTACTCAGAAGCCGTCCCCTTCCGAGCAGACGGACGAGGAGAAGAAGTCGAACAAGGCGATGGAGGAGAAGAAGAAGGCGCTGATCCTTGCGCTCAACCGCAAGGCACGGGTGCTGATGACCGAGGCGGAAGAATCCGCGTCGGCACGCGACACGCTCGAAAAGGTGTGGAAGCGGTACCGCGAGTACTTTGCGCCCGACTCCAAGGCGAAAGAGTACGTGGAGCTGTACGTGCGCTGGTGCATCCTGCACAACCGCCCCGCACTCGCCCTCCAGGCAGCACACAAACTCAAGAAGGAGCTCGGCGCAGGAACGCCTGACTCGATCAAGGAGGTCGAGAAGATCAAGGCGCTCGAGCTGCGTCTCGTCGGCAAGGACGGCCTCAACTGGCCCCTCTGGGCCGCCCACCTCGAAAGGGCAGAGAAGGTCGCCGCTCCCGCCGACTACGCTCCTTTCTAAACGCACACAAAGATTCCCCTTCGCCCCTGTTCTTTCGGTTTCAGACAGAAGAATAAAATCTCCATTTCAATGAACGGTGAAGCAGCAATCATGCAGTACCCATTGTGAAGTACGCAGTGTGAGAGTGGATTAGTCGTCGGTGCCGACGGCGGCATCCTGCCTGATTTCGGGAAGGTAGGAGTACTGGTCCTGGTTGCGAACGCTTTCTTCGATCGACTTGCGCGCGTCCTTGACTGCCTCCTTCTGCTGGGGCGATTTGGCGCGCTCGAGCTGGTCGAGCTCGTTGCGCGCGATGCTGAGATTGGATTCGTCGCGGAACGTCTCCATGGCCCTGAGCGCCCCACCGGACTCGATACTCTGCTTGGCGAGCTCGGTGGCATGCTTGAGCGTGTCCGCGTACGAGCCGACGTACAAGAGCGCTGCGGTCTGCAGAAGCGTGTAGTCCTTGACCGCCTGCAGACGGACGCCGCGCGGAATCGAGGGGAGCGAGCGCACGTGCACGAGCGTCTCGGGCGCAAACTCGAGGAATGCCGCAGGATCCAAGGGCATGCTCTGCGCCAGCGGCTCCGCCGGCAGCGTGGCTACATCCTTGGTCGAGAACATCTTGAGCACGATCGCCGCATTCTCGTCCGCCGAGTGCGATCCGACGTGCTCGAGCGGATGGCTGGGAATGCCGAAATCGCTAGGCTCGACGGTGAACTCGCTGATCTCGCCGTTGTTCAGCTCCCAGACGTCGGTCTTGCCCGCCGGGCTGATCTCGTCGAGTCCCTCCTGACCACAAACGATCCAGGCGCGCTGTGTGCCGCGTTTGGCCAGTGCCTCGGCAAAGATGCGGCCGAGGTAGTAGCTGTGCACGCCGAGGATGCAGCGCTCGGGCTTGGCCGGGTTGATCAGCGGACCAAGCACGTTGAAGATCGTAGGGAATCCAAGTGATCTTCGGATGGGGCCGAGCGGGGCGAGTGCCGGATGGTAGAGCTGTGCGAAGAGGAAGGAGAACTTGGACTTGCGCAGGACCGAGGGAAGTTGCGAAGCTGGCAAGGACAGAAGCGGGATGCCGAGCGACATGAGCAGATCCGCCGAGCCCGATGTGGACGAGGAGGCTTTGGCACCGTGCTTGCACACGCGGACACCCTTGACACCTGCCGCGACCATGGCGGCGGTGGTGGAGACGTTGAACGTGTCCTTGCCATCGCCTCCGGTGCCTACGAGATCAAGCGTGCCGCGGTATTCGACCGCTTTCGCTGAGGATGCGGACGGCGCATACTCTTCGTTCTCCTTGTCGAGCGGTGGGACGTAGACGTCGAGGCAGCAGTCGAGGAAGATCTTGGCGGCAAGCGCAAAGGTTTCTGCCTGGATGTCGAGGCGGCAAAACTTTAGACACGTCAAAGCCGATCCGATCTGTGCATGGTTCTCTCGGGACGAGGTGAAGTTGGGGTCGGCTAGGTGCTGGAGGATGTGTTCGAGCTGGGTGTGCGAGATGGTGGAGGTGCCGGTGGGATGATTTGGTTCTCCGGACTGCGCGTTGACCGACGCCGCGAGCGAGAGCGCCTTCAGCAGCGGTCGGAAGGTGTCTGCCGTGTGATGTGGGGTTCCGTTAGTAGCTGCTGGTTTCGACATGGTGGTGCGTGGGTGAAAGGGGGAGTTGGAGAGTCGAGGGAGGGGTGAGATATATCCTTTAGAGCGCCAAGCCGCTCGGGTGGAACTGGTTCAGTGAGCGTCAATTGTGCGAGGGTCCAGATGAAGAAGCGTGGCTCGCCGTGTGAGTCTGCAAACGATTCAGGTTGCCCTGGCGGCCGTGTGAAGGGTTGAAGCAAAGAGTGTGGGGCGCGGTGAAATGAAGAGAGGTGCCGAGGTGAGAGCTTGCCGGTTGGTCACTCCAGTTCAAGCCGCAGTTCTGCATCAGCTGCCGTTCTTCTCAAAAAATGGGCTGCGGCCACAGTGGCCCGTCACCGCTCTTTCGCCGACGGCTAATTTCGCCGCCCTCTGACTCGGCTCGGATATGACTCTGCCCACGCCCCACGATGGCTGCGATCTCACGCGCAGCCCGACTACCCGCTCCTCACACAGTACCCGCCGCGGTAGTCCCTTGCCGCTCCGCTCAGCACAGTAACACCATCACGCGTTCACGAAAACGGTCACTAGAAGAGCCTGTGATCTTAGGATGGCTGGAGGAACACACACAGTAAGGACATTGCGTGAGAAGCAGTTTTGTTTAGTATGCAGATCTAGATTCGACAGTCAGATGCGAGCCAGAAAGTGGGCCTTGCCAGCACGCTGCTTTACGCTGCTGGAGTGTGTGAGGACGGCTCTTCTCTGGTCTCGCCTGATTGCGGCTGAGCCTTAACAGGCAATTTAGATGCGGCCAGCTTCCTTGAGCTTCGAGATGAGCTCGTCGACGTTCTCCACCTGTTGCGGCGCAAGCACAGAATGCATCGTCAGCTCGTGTCAAAATCAAGCGCGCGCACGCCAATAAAGCAATACATACCTTGGCACCGCCCTCGCGCTTGGGTGGCTCGGCCACCTTGAGGATCTCCTGGCGGGGCTTGACCTGCTCCTCGAGGCCGAGGTCCTTGAGCGTCATCTTCTTGAAGGGCTTCTTCTTGGCCTTCATGATGTTGGGCAACGAGGCGTATCGTGGCTCTGTCGCGTCAAAATAGGGTGCAGTGGTATCGTCAGTGTCAATGAGGTCGGTGGGCTGCGCATCGCTCTGGGATACACTTACCGTTCAGTCGAAGGTCGGTGGTCATGACGAAGGGCAGCTTCGTCTTGACGATGCCGAGACCGCCGTCGATCTCTCGCGTGACCTGTGCCTCTGCGCCCTTCTCAGGCTTGCCCGAGGGGAACTCGAGCTTGCTCGCGTACGTCGCTTGCGGCCAGTTGAGCAGACCAGCGAGCATCTGACCCGTCTGCGACGCATCATCGTCGATCGCTTGCTTGCCCATGATGATGAGGCCTACCTCCTCCTCCTCGCCTGCCTTCTTGACGATCTCGTTCAGGATCTTGGACACGCCGAGGGGCTCGAGCGGCGCCGCTCCCTTGTCGGGCACCTCGACGTGAATCGCGTCGTCCGCACCCATTGCAAGCGCAGTACGGAGGACATCGGCGGTCTTGGGCGGGCCAACCGAGACGACAGTCTGTAGCGCGACAATACCAAACAGCAAGCACGATGAGTTCGGGAGCTCAAAGAGCTGTTAGACGTCTCGTCGGAAAATCACTTACGATCTTGGTGATGGCGTCCTTGTGCTTCTCGCGCAGGCGCACGGCCTCCTCGACGGCGATCTCGTCAAAGGGGTTCATGCTGAACTTGACGTTCTGGTCGACACCCTTGCCGTCCGAGGCGACACGGATCTTGACGGCTGTTTGTAGCGCAGGCCAGGGGGCAAAGTCATCGATCGTCAGTGCCTGTGGGCAGCTCTGTGGACAGCTCACAGTCGACCCGCCGACGACCGGTTGGGACACTCACCATAGTCGATGGTCCTCTTGATGGGCACAAGCACCCGAAGCTGGTTGACTAGAGATGCACGCATGGTTGGAGATTTTGAATGGTTGAGAGGTGGAAGGACGATGGAGTGGTCGAAGCGGGAAGGTTGCAATTGCCTGGGATGCGGCCTTGAACGAGTGCAAGCGATGCGGATTCCGGAGTGGAGCGACGCGGCTTTGACGAGCGCTCTCAAACACGCCGACTTTCGGGTGAGTCGGTTGTCGGGCTCTTACAAAAGCGACCAGCCGCGTGAAATCGCCTTAACGGGGCAGCCGGGGCCAAGTCGGCTCTCCACCTAGCAGCGCCAAACCCGGTCGCCTACGGGCCGAGAGAAATTTAGCTCACGCCAACCTTGTCAGACGATAGTGCCCTAACACAATTACGATGATGCCACGCTTGCTCCCAAGATCTCTTGTGGCCGTCATCAGTTCAGCCTCATCTGTCTTCCTCGTTCTCTCCGTGTGCTTTCCCAGATTCGATTGCGAGCTTGATTCGAGCGAGCGTATGTACAAGTGAGTGCGTGTTTGCAAACAGGCGACAGTGTGGATCGTGTCTTTCTAGACGAGGCCGTCGTAGAGCGAGAGCGCCTGCACGATGGTGGGATCCTGCTTGCTTCCTTCTTGGAACTCCTCGAACGAGACTGTGCATGTGGAAAGGTGCGATACATCAGAGTCAGCGGCACTGAACAGAGAAAAGGAAGAGGCCGTCGGTCGGAAAGCCAAAGTGCAAGGCTCTTCGGGCACTTACGCTGAGCATTCTTGTCGCGATCCATCATGCGGAAGATCTTGTCCACCCTCTGTTTGTGCCAAGCGCAGCGCGAGAAAGGCAAGCAAAAGGAGCGGTGAGTATGACGAGCCGAATCCTTCTATTTTACTTGCAAGCTACTCACCTTTTCGGGGGTGTCCTCGTCCTCTGGCAGCTTGACCATCTGCCCGGTCATCTTGTAGATGCTCCTGACGATGGCTGTAGCGAACGTCGAAAGATAGAAGTGAAGATACAGGTCAAGGGTCAACACTCTGTGCAGAACTCATACTTGTGAGCTTCCAGAAACTTACTAAGCATCTCATCGTACGTGATGGTACCATCGCCATCAATGTCGTACAGCTGGAAAGCCCATCGGAGTTTCTCGTCGAGCCTTCCTCGTGAAGTCACACTGAGTGCGCAGATGAACTCCTTGAAGTCGATCGTGCCGTTCTTGTTCTCGTCAAAGACGTTGAACACGTATTCCGCAAATGTCGACGGGTCGCCAAAGGGGAAGAACTGCTTGTAGATGCGGCAGAACTCCTGCTTGTCGAGCATGCCGGAAGGGCAGTCCTTAAGAAAGCCTTTGTACCATTGCTGCAGCTCCTTCCTGTCGACTGTGATGTCGATATCCAGAGTCGACAAAGGCAGATCATAGTCAAAAGGCATAGATGATCAGGGTCAGCTTTCACATCGCGGTCTTGTCCGGCGTCCAAAGACGCTGCTCGCCTACTTACAATAGGTGTTCTTCTGAAGATCCGAGAGCTGCTCGGGCGACAGCTTGGACTGGTTCTTGCCCATGATGTTTAGCGTTGGTCGTCGTTGGTAACAGCACAGATGGTCGATAGAATGCTGATGGACGTCGTCCGGGTCGTCACATACGTTGCAGGAAAGAAAGATGAGTACCGCAAACGGAACTGCGGTCACTCGAAATGCGGGTCCATGCGCAGCGGTCAGGGCGTGAGTGAGCGAGCAGGCGAGCCACCCAGCCAGGAGAAGTCGGAAATTACACATTTTGCAGGCTGTGTCCCGCACCACATCGTCATTGCCCACACCCGTCGCGTGGGGCTGGACAGTGACTTCCCGCTGGTCGAAATTGGCCAAAAAAGAAAAAGGG
The DNA here is from genome assembly GCA_023212605.1 of Moesziomyces parantarcticus. NCBI lineage: Eukaryota > Fungi > Basidiomycota > Ustilaginomycetes > Ustilaginales > Ustilaginaceae > Moesziomyces > Moesziomyces parantarcticus. Next base: position 104,495 of record JALCCF010000023.1, on the reverse strand, counting down.
TGTGGATGGGCTCCGAGACCGAGCAAAGCATGCACAGCCCGCATGACGGACAAGCTGGCGACCACTTAGTTCTTTGAGGCCGGGCCGCACTTTGGAAACAGGTGCAGAAAATCTATTTTCGAGCCAGCACCGCTGTAGGGGGGAAGAGGCACCCAAGGCGGCGGCTCGAGCCTGACAGCTCGCAAGAGCGCGGCCCGACTCAAAAATTGCTTGGCATGCCCGGCTCACGAGGCGGAGTCTGCTCACACGTTGTGCCAAGCCTTTGCCTACACAGCACTGCTGCCTTGCTCCGGGTGGCCACCGAGCTAGAATGTACGCCTCGAGAACGTGGCACGCACGCACTGTGTATTCGACGCTGTCCGCAACGGTGCCAAGCGAAGGATCGTGAAGAGAATCTTCTCTTAAACCGAGGCTGTGTACGGAGTGAGTCTTTGGGTCTCAGAAGCGGAATCGAGCCCATCCCGGGCCGTGTCCCGATCTGGCATGACGTCCCGCCGATCATTTCCTACAGAAAGCCTTGACTAGGCGAGAGGGTGAGGCGGCGGTGAGGAGCGAAGGTCAGCGTTCGACGATGTCGTCGACGGTATCAGCTTCGATCGGGCGAAAGGATGGGAGCCGATCCCGATCCATGTTCATGAGTGGAGGTGTTGGTTGCGGAATTTCGGTTGGGCCGCTGGTTCAATGCATGTGTGCGTTGTCGTGAGGCGGCAAAGCTCAGTCGACCCTGTCCGCCTTCATCATCTTCCCGAGCGGATCTTTACTGCTTCACTTCCGACAACCAGCATACATCGTGATTCTCTCCCATCTACGGTCTCAGACTCCGACGCGGTCGTCGTACAACTGGGCCGAGGCTTGCCGCATCGACCGCTATACGGCGAGCTTCCGGCCGCTTGCCTTAGTTCTTGTGGTAGTCCAAGTTGTTCTGATCATGAACGCCGTATCGTCACATCGACCGAACGAGGACTCGCAAGTCTGAGCTCATCCGACATCAAGATACCCTTTCATCTCGGTCGTCACCCTAGCGCATACTCCACAAAGCAGAGACCGCCATGCCGAGCTCGTCAGCATCAACGCCAAGCTCGACGCAGCTCGAGGATCCGCTTCCGCGACCCACGGTGGTCGGTGGTTCGCGTTCATCAAGCAGAGCATCATCGAGAACCCGAAGCGTCCACTCTTCCGCGCCGCATAGCCGCTCAAATTCGCCCGCGCTGCCGCATGACGGTGTGGCGCGCAGCCGCAGCAGGGCTTCTTCTCGCCGATCATCCGTTGCACCCGGCCCGTCGAGAACGCGCGGTTCGGCTTCTCCGCAGCGCACCGCATCGCGAGCAGTCGAGCCGAGTGTTGTTGTCGAAATCAGCAGCGACAGCTCTGACGACGATGATGTTGTCCCGGTGGGGCCATCATCTGTTCATCGTCCGCGATCAATGTCGCCTGCGAACGACTTCGTGGAGGTGTCAATCAGACGTGCCCGAGCTGCATCGCCAAGAGAGCGCCGAGGCATATTCTCTCCTCCCGCAATGAGCGGTCCACCCGCTGAGCCAGTCCTCCTTGGCCACGTCCGATCCGGCCGGAACGTCGGCGTTAGCGTCAATCCGAGTACCGGCGATTTCCTGACTCGACCTATGCCGATCGTTCGATCCGATCGATCGACTTCGCAGACGGACGCCGGTGCAAGCTTCTCCATACTTTCGGCACACACGGCGCACCAGCCGGCTCCTGCTCCACCTCCCGGAAAAAGCGAGCATCCGATCACCGATATGCGGCTGCGCTCGTCGAACCTGGTCATGCCGACAAAGTCGCCGCCACGCTCCAAACCTCCGCCCATCGAGCATCCGTTGCTCTCAAAGTACACATGTCCGATCTGCTTTGACGCTCCGACGAACCTCTCGGTCACTCCATGCGGTCACTTCTTCTGTGGAGAGTGTTTGTTTCAGGCGCTCAAGACGCAGGCGACGCAGCGAGGAGCGATGGAGGAAGAGCAGTCTTTTCTGCATTTCGGCGGCCTGTTTGCACCGGATGCCTTTGCCGAGGCTGCAGCTCCATTTGGACGAAATGCAGGTGCAGCGGGCACCACCAGCGCTGGACGTGGTCGCGGAGGAGGACGTGGCGGCGGCGCCTCTGGAGGCCGGGCCCGATCGAAACCAGATCCACTTGCGGGCCATTGTCCCGTCTGTCGCGCTAAGATCAAAGGAGCATTCAATGGCAGGGAGAAGGGCGGAATTCTGGGACTTCGGCTCACCATCGGAAAGCCCGTCGACGATCCGAGGGAAGAGAGCGGCAAGATGAAGAGCGATGCCGCGCCAGAAAAGGAAGTGTCGGCGGATTCGAGCGAGACCGAGGACGAAGCAGCGTGGCTTTCGGCACGCCAGGCGCAAGAAGGCGAGGATTCAAAAGATGCAGGGTCAGGTCCGGCACTTGGCCGTGGCAAACGTCAGTCGCGACGATTGTCGACCAATGCATCGGCATCATCCGATCGACCTAGGGCGGCAGCGGAAGGCAGTCGCAGCCAAGCCAGGAAGAGGCAACGGCAGGCCTCAAGCAGCTCAGCAACAGCAACCGAATAGAAGGCGGTCGCACAGGCCTCGACATTCGGCGCTAGGGATGGCAGGGCATCGATCGCTAACAGCAATTGCGTGCTGTCAGTGTAGTTGCATTTCGAGGAGCACGGGGCATGAGCTAGGGGCACGATGCCGGCCCCGATGCGAGCCTCATCGGCCAGCTTCAAGACATGCGAAGATCATGATGAATCTCATCGATAACCAACATCAAGCCGGGCTGGCTGTGTGGCTCCCATCTCTTGTACAGGAAAGCGGGATGAGCAGACTGGGCTTTGATCAGGCAGGCTCCGGTTCTCATTCAAGGTCCGCTTGAATGTGCGCCTGTGAGCGGCTAATGATGGCGCCCAACAATGCCACCATGTGGGATCGACGGAGCGAAAGTCCGTGGGCTTTGACGGTTCGGACTCGATGGGACAGCGGCGATTGATGGCACCGACGGACCCTAGCATGCAAGGGACGGTCGGAGGCGGGGGGTTTGAAAGGCTAGAAAATGTCTCACCTAGCTGCGCGTGAGGTTGTTGCGTCGGTGACCGGCCTACAAGACTGCCTGCCTGCTGACTTGCCATTTTTTCAAATCCTCGCTGCTATGCGGCCATGTCGGAGTGGCAACAAATATTTGAAATGGCAGGAGCATGAGTTGGAGGAAAAATGTCTCTGCCAAAGACCTGCAAACAGAACGGAGGCAGTCAGCCGGTTTCAGAGCGATTGGCAGTTTCATGCCTGTGCTCATGGGAGCATTGACCGCGGCGATGATGAGGATTCATCTCTTGCTGAGTGATCGGACCTTGCCCTTGGTGCCCCGCTACCCATACACGTTATCGTGGCCCTGGGGTTTACGGGTTTCGGTTGATCAAAAGCTCCGTGAGCGCATGGGGGTCGGATCGATCGTAATCGTACCTCCTCCGACAGGAACAGCTAAGCTCCGCCGCATCGAAACTGAATGCTGGGCGTCACCAACCTGTCCGAAAGTGATGCACGGTTTGCATGGATCGCCATACAAGGCTAGGTGGGTACGGCAGGGTGAGGTCGATGGACCCAGGGTCGCGGCCATGCGTGTGCAAGGGATGGCAGCTGACATGCACCCAACCTGCATCGCCGATTGGCGGCCATAGCGGTAGAAGTGAGGAGCACTTCGCACGGCCCGCCCTCCGTCGCACTGGACTGCTGCACTAGCTGTAGCGCCGGTTCGACTCGCCCACCACCTGAATCCGACATCAGACCTCCACTACATCACAGGCCTTCAGATCTCGTACTGATCTGTCGCATCAATAGCCAAACCTTGTCCAGGTCCCCCAGGGGAAAGGCAAGGGGACAAACAGGTGGTGTCGGAAGAACAGCGACCCGAGATGGGAGGAGCGGCTCAAAATCGCCGGTGTGAATTTGTGGCGCACTCTCTGCGGCGTGTGCGGAAGCGGAAGCGGAAGCGCCCAACATTTCATGTGAAGCCAGCAAGCACGTTCATGGGAGGAGCGAGAAGAAGCGAGAAAAATATGTCTCGGCCACGGCAATCGGTCTGCCCTCTCGCGGCTCCGATCCGCTTGGCATCCGCTTGAGCGCCTGTCTTCCTCCCACCCACTGATGCCACTCGAATCGAATCGATGGCAGGCGAACCCTGCCTCTTGAACGCACAGAATGGCCGTAAAGTGTGGCCGTGGTGTACCGCAGTGCCGCGAGACGAGTGGGGGGGCGACGCAGGAACTGCAGGATCTGCGGGTTGTCGTGAAAATGCATTTTTCCCGAGCGCTTGGAGTGCTCGCTTCAGCGCCACTGCGGCTGTGACAGCTCCTGTGGATCTTCCGGCGCTCGCAGTGGCTCTTCTCGATCAACCACTACGAAGCCATTGACGTCGAGGCCGACCTTGAAGTATCTATTTTGAAAGCATGCGCACAACAAGGTGAGGCGATTCAGTTGACGTAGAGTAGCGTGCGGGCGACCGGGGAGGCGCTGTAGTGGTGATGGGCGAGGTCGGACGCGAGACCGGAGCGACTCGAGAAACAATGAGCCGAGCTTGCCGAGAAACGAGCAGACTGTTTGTTGAGTGGCATCTCCGACTGTCAAAGTTCGAGCCAGCACGAGCGAGGTTGGCCGCCTACACTTGTGCAGAGCCATGCACATCAATCGCCGTCGCTGAGACATCTGGGCTCTAGTGCCTGGCTCACGCGCCTTTTTTTTCCAGAGATTGATGTTCTGGATTTTAGCTGCACGCCCACGCGTGCTTTGCCGTGCCATTCAGGCGGTCTTCCGTAGGCGCAGGGCCCTTCCACTTGCGCCTCCGCCTGCATCGCTGCGCCAGTACCGCTGCATTGACCGATCCGACGCCGCGTGAGAAGCAGCTGAAGCCAACGCCGCCGCGAGGGAGGCCGCCAAAAGTTCGAACCCGTCCAATCATCCTTTCCACTTCTCCGCTACGCCGTCGCGCTCAGCCGCTTCATCGAGCCGACGTCGGCTCTGCCGGTCTGGACCTGGCGCTTGTCAAGCTATGCTCAGTCATGCACTGCATGCACCTCGCTCGCTTCTCCGACCACGCTCCCAGTCGCTTCCACTGATCGCCCTCCCTTGTCTGATTCAAGCGGCACTTGATCTTGTGAGCGAACGGTAGAGAATGTAACTACCGTATCACCCGAGCATCAGGCGGAACAGGCCGACAGAAATCTGGCTGGAGCGGCCGAAGCGATGCCGCGGTGTGGGCCATGATTTATGCCCGGTGCGAGTGATTCAGCTGCAGGGCGGTCTTGCCGCAGTGCATCTGAAACATAGCAGCATCCGTTGCGTTAGGCGGAGGCCCATCGCACCTCGCCCTCCCGCTTTCTCTTGCTTCGCTTGCTGCTCCTCGTCGGCTCGCCCTCGGTGTGTCTCATCCTGCCGACCGCTTGGACCCTCGTGCGCCGCGACACTTTGCCCAGGCGACAGCTGGTGGGCCCATTCGCCTGTCCGACGGCCACTGTCTCACGGAGCTATCATCCTGCGTCTACAAACAGCCTCGCAACATCGGCCTCCGGGTCTCTGTTTCACCGCAGCTTGCTGTTACAAACAGATTCCTTCCAGGAAGACCTTTCCCGCCCTACTAGGCTTGGCGGCCAACCCTACTCCTCCCTGCCCAAGCCCTCGACAGCCAAGCGGACGGGCTTATCGGCGTCTCCTCGTGCAATTTCTTCGTGCTCCTATTGGCATCATCCGCTCGGGCCTTTCCTTAGGCCGTGACAGCTTAGCCGCAGCCACGCTCGTCCCTCAGCTTTCGCCACGGCTTCTGGACAGAGCCGCCGCCAAAGCTCATTTCGCGCTCTCATAGCCGCGCCATCAGCCACAGACGCACCGTGACCTCCCTCTCATCTCCATCGACCTCATATACAACCCCACTTCTTACCCCACCTTGCTCCTGACAAACCCCCCCCCCCCCGCCCTCTCCCCTATCCTTTCCTTGGACGCACCCAGCTTGTCTGCCCGCATTGATCCAAAGACATCCCTGACTTCCCTACATCATCCTCCCTCCCAACGAGCGTCATCGTCCCGACGCAAGTTACCACATCTCTCTAGTTCCGACTCTCTATCAAAACCCATCATCTGTCAGCACCATGGACAGCTCTGGCTCATCAACTCTGTCGCTGCCTTCTGCCGTCGCTTCGAGGAGGGCTGAGAAGAAGTCGAAGCGCAACGTGCTGCAACGTCTCTCGCTCAGTAGGCCCCGCTTCTCGAGCGACTGGCCCAGCAGCTCCACAGCCAAGCTTGCATCTCGATCTACCGCCACGCTCGCCACCGATCCCAGCGAGGAAGGTCCCAGCCGTCGTGCTTTTGATCTCTTCTCAACGCCGCCGCCACGTGAAGCAATGGGCACACGCTCTACTCCCTCGACGCCTCGCACGCCCAAGACTCCCGTACATCGACTGTACGCCTCAAATTCCAAGGCTTCCTTCGACGAGAGATCGACGCGTTCCGCTCCGCGTTCGCAACAGCTGCCTGCAAGACACTCGACCAACTCGCGCTTCGGAGGAAGCTCCGTACCGCCAGTGCCTGAACTTCCCAAGCTCGTGGTAGTTTCGGACGAGGTATTCGTCATTGCTGCAATTCCGAGGTCGAAGAAACTGCCCGAGTTGCCCGCTTCGGTGCTCCTGCCAAGCTCCTCTCTCGAATCTTCCCGCTCCGCGGGCAGCTGGTTGGACAACCTTCCCACTCCCTCCGCGTCCGACGAGGCGCCTGCACTGCCTGAGCATGTAGAGCAACCTCCCTCCTCGGATGCTCTGGAGGCTGCTAGGCGCTCGAGCCTCGACGAGATCGATGCACAGATGATCACCAACCTGTGCGAGGTGGCCTCGCCGCAGCTTGATTCTGTCAGCATGGCGAGGTGCCCAAGCTCTCAGGGCGTCTATCGTCCACCGAGGATGCATGCGAGGAGTGCGAGTCAGCGCACAGTCCCGCAAGTGTCTGCGGATGCGCAGCAACACGTCCGCTCTCACTCACGCAGTGGTTCCGCGCCTCAGTCGCTCGGACCGCTCCCACCTCAACCTGCTCAACCGCCCACCGAAGCGGTTCTGCGCAAAACCGACCAGATCAAGAAACGCTACAGCCGCCAGGGCACGCTCTCGCCCATGCCATCGCCTGTTCTGAGCGATTCGGCATTCTCCTCGCCGCGTACCGCGCCGCTCACGCCTAAGCTTGATACCGTCGCTGCCCTGAAGAGTCTCGAGGCAGGACTGTCGCTCGACTCGAAGCTGGCGCGTCGCAATCACAAGCGCTCCTCGTCGCGCACGGGAGCTGCCACCTGGGACGCCGCCTTCAAGGCCCCCACCTCTGTCAAGCTCACTGCCGGCCACTCTGCATCTCGTGAGGAGCCGACGACGGAGCTGGTGTCGCGCTTCTCCGAGGACTCGGACCCGGGCGATGCCAGCCGACTGCGCGCCCTCCTCTCGCCTGTGCTCGACAGTGTCTCCAAGATGCCGCCCTTCTTTGGAATCTCGACCCCCTCGGTGGACACGCATAGCTCCTTTGGAACGAGGTCGCCCGTGATGTCGGGCAACAAGAGCCCCGAGCTGCCGTCTCTGTGCATCTCGAGCTCCAGCTCCAGCTCGTCTTCAGACCACGACCACGCCGACCTCACGCCTGTCATCAGCATCGAGGAGGACGACGCCGTCTTTGATCTGTCGCGCGCGAGCTTGGACTACAACACCGTCTATGCTCTTGCTCAGCAGTATGCAAAGACCGCCGCACCCCAGCCACTTCAGCTGCACAACATGGCTCGATCCAACAGCGGCATAGTGCAAGCTCAGACCAAGCAAGCACGTCCTATCTACCTCAACACGCGTTGGTCCAAGGCCAACAGGAACCTGCCAGACCCAGTCGACAGGTCATACCACCTCCGAAAGTAAAACTTCCCGCATACCCACCTCTTCCACATTCATGTCCGCTCCGTTTAATGCATGCAGCCAATATATCCCTTCCATTCTCCTTGACGAGGCCTCGCTGTTGCGTAGGTCGCCTGTGCGCAGCTCTGATCGGCTCCTGGGCATCGCCTTGATCACTCTGAATCCCACGCGCCCCTGACAGACATGCGACATGGGGGAACGAAAGCGCACGAGACAAGTTGACTCGAGGCTGTTTTCATTTTGACGCTTGAGAATGGGGCTACACTTTGGTTACGACTGCTGCTGCTGCTGTGGCTGTTGCTGCTGTTGCTGGGATGCAGGCGAGGGCGACTGTTGCTGTTGCTTGGACGCAGCCTGCGCTGCTGCTGCCTGCTGGGCCGCTGCCTGTGCTGCCAACGCCTGCGCCTGGTTGGGCACCTTCTCCTCCAGCATCTCGTACATGAGATGGAAGTTCTTGGACACCTTCTCCCACAGCGCCGGGTCAAAGAAGACGTAGGTGCCGCGCTCGTACGTGGGCGTCTTCTGCGTAGGCTCCGTACCCTGCTCCTTGGTGAGCCACACATGCAGCTCCTTGTGATACCTCCAGTTGCGCGCATACAGCTCCTGCGCCGCCACCTCCTGCAACACATCGCGCGGCGTCGAGTAGAAGATGAAGAAGAGCGTCTCGTCCGAAAACGACGCAATCTTGCTCTGCGCCGGCGGCGGAGGCTGCACGTTGTAGCACGACGGCAGTGTGAACTCGGGCTCGACGCGCGACGAGGCCAGCATGTTGTTCTCGGACCACGGCGTGATGAAGGATGGATGCAGAGGATCGGTCGAGTTGAGGTTGAGTCCGAACGTTTGCAAGTCCATGCCCATCGACAGCATCGACAGATCCGGGTCCGCCGACTTGATCAGCGACAGCAGCCCCAGCAGTCCAAATCGATCCGCCGGCGATGTGAGGATCTGCTGCGCCGGTGTTTGCGCCATCGCGCCCGTCTGCGACACGCCCTGCAGGCCATCGCCGCGAGCCACGCCGCTCTCGGTCAAGGGCGAAGAAGCACCGAGGTTGCTAGCCGCGTTGCGTACGCTCGACAGGGGCGAGCGTGCCGACGAAGGTGACGACGATCGCTGGAGGCCGTTGAGCTGGTTCGGCCCAGCTCCTGCATTGCCGCCGAATACCGAACCGGGAGGTGCCCATGTCTGCTGCTGCACGCCGAGCCCTGGCGCAGGCGGGCCTGCGCCGAGCTTGGTTGCGTAGTTTCGATCGGGCTCGCCGAATCCTCCCCTCGCTGCGGACAGCGAGGCGTCTGGCCGTGCTCCACCAACCACCGATCCGAGGAGGCTCTGTCGGTGCTGTTCGCGCTGCTGATGTTGGTGCTGAAGTGCCGCTGCTGCCGAGACCTGTTCTGCTACGCCGTGTGGGAAGCCGTCGTCTCCGGAGCGTCCTTCTGCGGTGCCGGACTGGTTGAGAGCTGGGAAGTCGTCCTGGTTGAAGTTGCGCAAGGGCGCGCCGCTGCGCAGATTCGAAGTCATGCCCGCCGTGCCCGCCTGGGTCGCGTAGCTCGACAATGGGTTGTTGAGACCACCGAGACCTGGAGCGCCGCCTTGTTGTCCCTGGCCGCCCTGCTGGCCTGCGCCGAGTGCTGGAAAGTCGCTGAGGTTGAGTTCGCCGCCCTGGCCCTGGCCCTGCGTCTGCCCACCAGACTGCCCTGACAAGCCTGCAAGTTGAGATGCGAGGCTCGCTGCGCCTGTGGTGTTATTCGATCCTGATCCTCCGAATGGGAATCCACCTGCTCCACCTGTGCGTGAAGGAAACGATGGCGGGCGAGAAAGTGTCAGCGATCCGTGCGTGTCAGGAGAGGCGCTTGTGACTTGTCTCGACGTACCTTGTTGAGACTGTGGCATGCCCATGAAGGAGCCCATCATGCGGGGCCCACCGCCCTGAAGATATGGATACATGGCGGCGTTGAGACCGGGAGCTGGACTGCCACCTGGGGAACCTGAAGAGTTGGAATGCGGGAGCCTGTTTGCGAATGCGGATAGCGGATGGTTTGGTCTCTGATTCGCAGAGCCTGTGTTGGAATCGCCAGATGAGAAGATCGAAGAAGGTGCAGGAGTCAGTAGAGCAGCGTGGGTTGGGATCCTTCCGTCAGGCAACTTACCTGGTCTCTGCATGACCGAGCAGAAGTTCAAGCAGCTGAGATCCAGCGAGAGTCCTGTGATTGAGGAACGAATTGCAGGGATTCAGATGTTATGCGGTGTCAGCTGCGGATGTTCAGCAGGGATGCGACGAAGGTGGGTGTAGGTCCGCGGCGATGAGATGAGATGTTCAAGGCGCATAGGCAGACCGCGCTCGTGAGGGCTGATGCTGGGGCCGCGGCGGGTGAGACGAGACGTACAGCTTCTGTCGGAGCAAAGCTTGGCGAGTGCAAAGTGACCGAAGCAAGGTGCGGATGTTGGATGTGGAGCGAGAGGATGGAGGAGGAGGGACCCTTGGAGCTGAGTGTGCGCGATGAGACGTGTCAGTGAAATCCGGATATGGTGAGCTGAGAGAAGCAGGCCCATGCCGCAGGACACCACCGCCGCCCGCCGCGCGCCCGATTTGGCTGCGAGTTGCGCCACGCCCACGCCGCCAATAGAAAAGCGCTGCGAGAGCCCTTTCTGCCAGCCTTTGATCGCCCTAATGAAGCGCAATACAGCTGCGAGCCCAGAATTTTCAAGTCAAGGGCGGGGTGCACTTCAAGTGGGCAATTGATCGAGCAGTCAATTACAAAAAATGTTTCAGAAATGTCCTGATGGAAAGGAAGGCCTAACATTGTCTGCGGAAATTTTCCGGGCTGGAAGGTCGACGTGTCGATGAGGCACTGCACACCAGTCAGTCACACTTGTTGCGTTGGTGGAGTGGGATGGACTGCCTCAGACCTGCGCGGCACACAGAGCGGGGAGAGTAGCGCAGGAGCAGCCCGCTCCAAACGCACGTTCAGCAGCAGTCGTGAGCTGCACTCGAAATCAACACACACTTGGCAGCTGCTGCAGACAAGCATCTCCGCGAAGAACTCCCGCCGCTCGGCTTGTCATCACCACCACCAGCACCAAGCGCCATCACCCTCCTTCTCCCGACTCGGCCTTGTCCACAGCCTCACCTCTCAGGCGCACTTCGATTCTGCTCCGATCCGACGTCCAGGTGCTCGGTGGACTGTAGCCTTTGCCCATCATGACCGACGGACCCTCCAAGGACGAGCTCGTCGAGATCTTCAAGTCACTCAAGGCAACACAGAAGGGCAACAAGGTACGTGATTCCGTCGACTAGCATTGAGACACGGTAATGATGCTGACGATTGCCTCTTGTCCTCGTTCATGACTTGCCTGTCACTAGGTCTGCTTCGACTGTGGAGCAAAGAACCCAACATGGGCCTCTGCCACCTATGCCATCTACATTTGCCTCGACTGCTCCTCGGTGCATCGTAACATGGGCGTACACATCACCTTTGTTCGTTCCACCAACCTCGACTCGTGGCACTGGTCCCAGCTCCGTCTCATGAAGGTCGGAGGCAATGCTGCTGCCGCCGAGTTCTTCAACAAGAAGGGCGGCGCTCACCTCCTCGCTCCTTCCACAGAAGGCAAGGTCAAGTACACATCCTCCGTTGCACTGGCGTACAAGGACGAGCTGCAGAAGCGCGCCCTTCAGGATGCCGCAGGTCAGAGCCTCAACAGCCCCGTCTTCTTCCCGGGCCTCGCCGCTCCCGCCACCGACAAACCAGCCGCAGCCGCCAACACTAACGCTGGCAGTGGAGACATGGACGACTTCTTTGACGAGTGGGATAAGCCAGCTGGTGCTGCTAAGGCGCCAGCGGCAAAGCCAGCGCCTGCCGCCGCCGCCGCTCCCGCTGTAAAGGCCGCTCCGGCTCCTGCAGCTGCTCCCAAGACCGTCACCTCCGCCTCGCTGCGCGCCAGCAGCTCGGCCGCCCGCAGCAAGACCCTGGGTGCCGTCAGCCGCACCTCGTCCGCAAGCTCCACACCGGGCACCACCACACCCACAGGCAACGGCCCCACCTCGACCGCACCCGCCGCAGCGGCGCGACCGGCGCGTGCTGGCAAACTTGGCTTGGGCGCCAAGAAGGCTGGTGCACCCATCGACTTTGCTGCCGCAGAAAGGAAGGCCAAGGAGGAAGAAGCCAAGCGTGCTGCGGAGGCAAAGGCAGCAGAAGAAGCCGAGGCAAAGGCGCGCGAAGCACAGAAAGCCAACGAGCAGCAGGCGGAAGCAGAACGCATCGCGCGAGAGGCGGTCAAGGCCGCTGTGGGCAAGGCTGGAGCACCCGCCTCGCCTGCGTCCAAGGCAGGCGCATCCGGTGCGCGCTCCGCTGCCGCCTCGACGCCAGACGCTTTTGCAGCTGCCAAGGCTAACGGCGACATGGATCGACTCGGCATGGGCTTCGGTCGTCTGGGCATGAAGGCCAACGCCCACCAGGCCAAGCTGGCTGCCGAGCGTGCGGCCGCTGCGGCCAACAATGCGGCAGCCGCCGACTCGGACGCGGGCGGCGACGAGCCGAGCTATGCGCGCAACAAGTTCTCGGGCCAGAAGAGCATTTCGTCCGACCAGTACTTCCAGCGCGGCTCGTATGACCCGCAAGCCACGAGCGAAGCTCAGCAACGTCTCCAGACGTTCCAAGGCCAGACCTCGATCTCGTCCAACCAATACTTTGGCCGCGACGAGGAGGAAGAGGCCGAACAGATGGCGGCTCAGAGCGGTGACTTTGGCGACATTGAAGCCACGGCGCGCGAATACTACCAGCGCTTCATGGCAAATCCCGACGTGCAGTCCAGCATCGACAGCTTCCGCTCAGGCGCGCTCAAGCTCTCTCAGTACCTCGAAGACCTCAGCCGCAACGGCGCCTAGCTGGCTTTGACCATACTGTCCCTCGATAAGGTTTCAGCAATCCATGTTGTCGCTCTTTCAACCCAGAAAAAGACAGCGAGCGCTCGCGAGTGTGACACGGCGTGGGGTTGAATTAGATGGGATTGGCGGTGTGATCGAATGCTTTTTGAATGACCAGAGCTCACTTGAGCAGCTCGTTGAGCACGGTGTCGTCGTTGATGTTGCGGATGCTGTGTAGAGACGCAGAGTGGACGTGGGGATGGTGTCAGACCGCGAGCTAAGCTTTCTACCAAGCAACGGGTACGACGGACTTACTTTGCGCCGCGGTAGTTGAGCTTCTTGAGCACTTCAATGACTTTGCTGCTCTCAAAGCCCTGTTGATCAAAGGGTACACGAGGTCGTAAGCGCGCCGAACAGGAGATAGCAAGCAAGACGAACTGCAGCCCTGAGGTGGCGTCATTCCGGGCAATCACTGCGACTTACCATGTTGACAAACTGATCAACGTGTTCTTTCTTGAGGCCTGCAAGTAGGATGGGATCCGCCTTGTCGTCGGATTGCGCTGCCTTGCCGTTGGCGGCCGATGGCGGTTGCGCAGACTCGGAGCCGTTGGCGTAGATCTCGGTCCAGTATCTGGCGGTCTTTTCAAAGTCGTCCTTGTCTCGAATATAGTGTTTCGCGACCTCGGCGTCCTGCGGGTCATTGGGTTCTGGCGAGCAGAGCAAGGATCGCAGCGACATGAGCGTCGATTTGAGCGTGAGCACAGGCGACCATTGGTCCTTGAGGATGTCGAGGCAGATGGCACCGGATTGGGACGAGATGTTTGGATGGTAGACGCGCGTGATGAACTTCATCTTGATAGGCTGGAACGGGTAGCCCTCGGGAACGACAATATCCTGCGTAGGTTGTGGAACAAATGAGCGACGGAGGTGGTCGTGGTGAGCACAGGTATCGAGCGTGAGAGCCAGTTCGGCCCATCGCATGCGACAGCGAACCTGCAAGCTGTCGAATAGGATACTTACCACATCGAATGTACCCTTCTCGTATGGAGAGTTCTCTGGCCCTGGGAAAGTGCCAACTAGGTGGAACGGCGAGTCTGGAACAGCAAGAGGTGGTGACAGATAGCAACGAGCGTCAGTGCGACTGTACAGGCGATGGGTCCGATGCTTTCGTCGTGGCTACGCAGACCTACCGTCTATCAATGAGACCTGGATACCTGATGCCTTGTCATTCTTGCAATCGTTGATCTCCTTGTTGATGCGTCTCAGGCGTGCGTCACCCATGGTTGCTGCTGAAGTTACTGTGCGCTGCTGAGTCTCTGTCTCGTGGCGGCGGCAAGGCGATGATGTCGCGATGGAGGTCAGAGGTGAAGCTGCGAGGCAGGATCTGCGTGCGTGGTGGGTGCTATGAAAGGGAATGCTTTTGCGGTGAATGCGGTGCAGGGCCGACTGATGAGGTTGTGATTACTGCAGCTACTTCCATGCGTGCGGCTAAGGCCGAGCAGCTCTAAAATCACCCTTCACCGGTCACGCGCCTGCCCGAGCTCCACATAAAGCGCAGCTGCTGCTGAGCTGTGGAGACCGCAACGGGAACACGCGGCGGTGTGTCTTTTTTGGAATAACCGTCGGCCATTTGTTTCCTGCCTCTTCCAAAAAAGGGGAGCTGGAAATAGGTAGAAAAAAAGGGACGCGAAAAGAGGCACAAAGCTTTAGGTGGAGTCGGCCAAAGTGGCAGCATCGGCTCAGCCTGCATCCATCGACAGCCCACCAGCATTCTCATCACCCGTTGCGAGGTTCGTCAGACGGCTGCCGCGCTCTGCTCATACCATGCCGTTCGCGCAGCTGGTCATCGGCTCTCCCGGGTCGGGCAAGACGACGTACTGCTTTGGCCAGTACCAGTTCCTGTCGCTCCTCTCGCGGCCATGCAGCGTCATCAACCTCGATCCTGCCAACGACCGGCTTCCGTATCCATGCGCAGTGGACATCAACCGTCTCATCTCCGTGCGCGACGTGATGGCTGAGCTGTCGCTCGGACCCAATGCCGCCATGCTCTACTGCATCGAATACCTCGAGAAGAACGTGGATTGGCTGGTCCAGGAGCTCAAGCGGGTCATCGACGAGCAGCGTCAGGGCAAAACAGGCCAGATCGCCGGACACGGCGACCAAGGAACACCCATTGGACCTGTCAGTCCAGGCTTCGAGTACCTCATCTTCGACCTGCCCGGCCAGGTCGAGCTGTCCACCAACCATCCGGCGCTCAAGCGCATCCTCGCCACGCTGGAAAAGCAACTCGGCTTGCGCTTCGTTGCAGTCCATCTGACGGATGCGACCCATATCACCGATGCCTCGCGATACGTGTCCATCCTGATCCTCGCACTTCGAGCCATGCTGACGCTGGAGCTGCCGCACGTCAACGTGCTCTCCAAGGTGGACCTGCTGGGGCAGTCGTTCATCTCGCGGTCAAAACGCTCTCTCGATCGTTACGATCCAAACAGCGACAACGATGCCGACGACGACGAAGATATGGAAGATGGGATGGCGAGTCCATCCGGCAATCGAGCAGAGATGGGCCTGCAGTCGGATCTCGCCTTCAATCTGGACTTCTACACGCAGGTGCAGGACCTGTCGTACCTGCGCGATCTGCTGTCGCAACCTGCGGGTCCAGGGTCTTCGCTCCGCAACCAAAAGTTCGGTAAGCTCAATGAAGCAATCTGCGAGCTCGTCGAGGATTTTGGACTGGTCTCGTTCGAGACGTTGGCGGTCGAGGACCGTCGATCCATGTTCCGGCTACTGCAGGTGCTCGACAAGGCGGTGGGCTACATCTACGTCTCGGCATCCTCCAATGCGTACGACTACGGCGACGAGGACGACGAGGGCGCATATGAGCCGGGACGCGCTTCTGCGACTGCTGGCGCTGCGCTTCGCGGCCCAGCACGAGGTGGATCCGGAGGATTTGGGGCGGATGCGCACTCGCTCTTCAGCGTGGCGGATCGGGGCGATCCGCTCGGATGGGGCGATGCATTGGAAGTGCAAGAGAGGTACATCGACCACCGCGAACTGTACGAAGAGGCCGAGGCTGAGGAGAGGAAGCAGATCCACGAGAAGGAGTGGGAGCAAAAAGTCTGGTCCGAGGTGCGCAAAGCGACCGAGGAACAGAAGCAAAAGCAGAGCAAGTAAGCCCCTAGCTGGAGCTACACCGTCACCATGTACACTATCGCATCACTGTATCACCAGCGCATTCTAATCCATATTTTCGCACTGTCTGCTCCTAAGCATCTGCATTGAATGAGCGAGCTATGGGGGTATAATCAAGCGATACTGTACGAAGCGGGTGGGATCAGAGGCCGTGGGAGGAGAAGACGTTTTCCTTGTGTATCGAGTTGCCCTGCTTTGTTATGAGGATGTCGTGGATCTCTTGCGGCGGGTTGAGGTCGAGGTCCTTGGCACGCTGCCATCTTTCGAGGCGCGACAGACCGATGCATGGACCAAAGTTGGGGTCGAGGTCGAAGACGCGCAGCGTCTGTTGGATGCGGTCTTCGTGGTCGATGTGTACCGATTTGGACGGAGGCACGTTCATCGTCCTCTTCGCCTTGCGCCACACGCCATCCCAGCGCGGGTCATCGACGTCGAGCTCTTCGCGCGCCGCATCCGCTTCATCCTTTGCGGCAGTGTTGGTCGATTGTTTGGCCAGAGGCGGCGAGGTGGATTGGACGGGAGTGCGCACCGAAGGCTTCGCGCCAGATTTGGCCTTGAGCTGGTCCTTGGCCGAGGCAGAGAGGCTTGATTTGGGCTTAGATTGCGCCCGGAACGAGAGCGACTTCTGTGTCGAGGTCTTTGGCGCCATCTTGATACACTGTGCGGACAATGTCTTGGATGGAACGAGTTGCTTCGGTGGTGAGGAAGAGGCGGCTTGCGATGATGGATTTGGCCGCTTCGTCTCGCGCGCGTGCGGGGAGGCCAAGCAAGTGGAGGATGATCCAACATTTGGTGAATCAGCGGTGCGAGATATTTTTGAAGAAGTGTTACACCATAGCACAACAAACATGCAAGAAGAAAAGACGAGGCCACGTCCCAACCGGATTCTCGGGCCAGACGGGTTGGAAATTTTGGGTGCAGCACCCAAAGTGCATCTGCAAGGCTGCGGCGTGGCGTCAGTAGGCACAGCCCGCCAACCCGAGTCCCTCGTGGGTCATGCGATATCGTGTCCAATCACAAGGTGGTGTACGATGCTCGCCGAGTCGCTGGGGAGACGAGCGTCTTTTTGTCGCGATCCCGGTTGGCTGCGGCCGTGGAGGCGAGGTGGGCGAGGCGGCAGAGGAAAGTTCGGCGATGCGCGCGCTTGCGCACCGAGGGAATGGACTCGCCAACGGTGGCGTCAGAGGCGCCATCGCGCAAACGCGGATGAAGCGCCGATGCTCGGCTCTGGTGATTCTCGACGGGCGTCGCTTGACGCGCTTACGGTTTGGACTGTGGTTGGGCTTGTTTCGGATGCGAATGCTCGCTAGCGCAGCCAGCATGCCATTGTCCGTGTGCGTGCGCCGACGCAAAGCGAGCAGCGCAACTTATCGCCCCCATTGTTTCCACATAGCAATGTGAGCACGCTAGTAAAGTGTGCATTCCGCTCGGAATTGTCAGATGATATTGATACAGTATGCCCCACCACACTGCGCACCGGCGGCGCAGCACGAGATTGCAACCCATGCCATGCGCACATGCACAGTCTCGTTCAGCAGGGAGCCCACCGTGGAAAAAAGAAAAGTAAATCGAAGTGACGGCTGCAGTGCCCAAACACAGCAAACGCGCCAGATCGGCTTGCCATCCCGCTGGTCTCATTTGCTGCTCGAGTATTTCGGAGATGAAACGGACGGGGCGAAGCAAGCAAGCAGCAGCAGCAGCAGCAGCAGCAGCAGTGACACAGCAGTCAACAGCCGACGCACCTGCAAAGAGTCGTCGGTTGAGTAGCCTCGAATCACAGCCGACAAGACGAAACGCTTCGATCCCAGTGTGCATTCATGCGGGTGGGTGTTTGGCTGGCCTGATTTTGGCACTGGCCCACGTCGGGAATTCCGCGCCGGAAAAAGAAGAGTGGGGAATCGTCCATGGATGTCTCTCATATCGACCCTCGTTTTGCTGCGATGCGGATGGCAAGAAAGCATTTCACCACATAGCGGGAGGGCATCATGTGTGAAACAGCTGCATCAATTTCGGCTTCGCAGCGTGTTCGCAGCGTGTTCGCAGCGTGTGGACGCAGCGATGTCATTTACCAACTCACAGGATGCAAGCGTCATAAAGCCTATGCTCTGGCTTGACCCCGACTCTTGCAGCGACCAGCAAAGAGTAGGAATGTGTCGAGCCTCGGTACGAGTGCCTTCGTGCCTTTCGCTGGTTTGTTGCTGCTGTGCATTCGGAGCCCGACTGATGTGGATGGGTGTGAGAGCCAGAGAATCAGTATGGCAGCAGGTGCGGCCAGATTGCTGGGACGACGAGCCGAGCGAGGGATTCCGTAGGTTGCGCATGGCCAGCGCTTTTTTTTGGTACAGAAGCGTGGATCCTGCAGCCAGATGCAGCCACGCACCCAGACCCGGCTCTGTCTGCGATTCCGTCGAGTCGCGCCTGATGCGGTGCCGAGCTGCCGGTCGCCTGGCCGCCTCGCTGCCGCCGCCGCTGCTGATGCTGCTGCTGCTGTCGCTGCCTCTGCGGCCTCAGACAGCAAACAAAGCCATTCACTACGATTGCACCACCCGGACCCGTTGCTGCCGACCGCCGACATTTCACAGGGGGTACCGGCTTCCCTCTGTCACTCCGAATCCCTCGATTTTGAGGCGACCCCCAAACGCCCCCTACCTCCGCCCCTACTTCCGTCTGTCGATGCACAACAAGCGCACAACAAGCGCACCAATCCTTGCTCCCGTCGCCCCCTGGATTCTATCCACCCGACCGTCCCGAACAGCGCCAACTTCAGCGTGCATGGGCCGCCGCCGTCTATCCATCCATTGCGCCTGCCTGCCTGCCTGACCGACCGACAAAGGCGAGCACAATCACATGGCCTCCGTCACATTTGCTTCTGGTTGGTCCTTGTCTCCACTCACCCGTCACCATCAATTTGACCCACGTCTTCCCTTCTCGATCGCTACCTTGGACTCCACCTCGCTCTGACAACCATCAACATAGTTGCCGACAAGCTTCCACCAGTCTCGACAAACAAGCACGACGTAGCAACGGCCAGCCTACTTTTGCAGGAGCCTTTGAGCGTCAAGCGCTCACCATCCGCCCAGCTCTGCTGATCATACGCTCTTGAAACAGCAGAGACCAGGTTATACACGCGCCGTCTCTGCTGCTTGCACCACGCCGCTTCATCAACTCCCTCGTCCGCCTTCTCAACCCCCTTCACCCTAGACGCATGCGCCTACCTCGTTGAACCGTCCACCCGCTCTTCAACGACACATACCCTGTGTCCGAGTCCTAACCTCGTACTCGCCAGCCGCGACGTCCGTTGCCACCCATGGACGGTGATCCTTCCAGAGGGCTACCGCCTTCCAGAGATCGCTTGACCAATCCATACGATCCTTACTATCGAAGTGGTGCTCCAGCCCGCAACGACCCACTCCGCTCGCGCCCACGTCCGGACGACACACGGCGCTATTCACGTCCCGATGTCGACGCGCCGCCGCCGCCGCTTCAACACCCGCATCCGCATGATTCGTGGCCAGAGCGCGATCCTCACCCGACGCACTTCGGCCTGCGCGAGGCGCCTCCTCCCCGAGCCGCCCTTCTGTATCATCGGCATGCCGATCCGATCGGCGCTCGATCCGCGCCGTTCCCCCCGGCGGATCCTCCCCGCTCCTCGCGCTTGCCGACGCACGCCGATGACTACTACGCACCACATCCTTCCGCCCTGCGTCCGTCACAAGAAGACGCCGTCGTCGCCTCCCGCCTCCACTCGCCTCGTCTGACCCGCTCAGAGGCTGAGCCGCATCTTGCCGATCCCCGCGCGAGCGGCGCCATGGTGCCACCAGAGCCACGCGACCTCCCTTGGCCCTCGAGGCGATCGTCGGGTGATCCGAATTACGCCGACGCTCCGCTCTATCCTGCCAGACCATCAGCCGTCTATTCATCCGACTTGAGGCCCGAAGCCCCGCTTGCCCGAGTTCCGTCGCCGGTCGCTTTGACATCAAACTATCCAAGCGCACCTCCGCCGCGCCGCATCAGCGAATCATCCGACACACGCATCGTCGACTCACCAGATGCCAGCTTCCACCGCGACAAGAGGGCCAGACTCGAAGCCTTCTCCGAGAGAGCACAGGCTAGCTCGTCCATGTTGCAACCACCTCAATACCGCACAGCTCCGCTCCGTCGCCCGGTACCATCCACAGCTGAGGATTGGCCGGAGAGCGTCGATCTAAGAGATCGTCGTCGCTCTCGCGATCCCATCGAGGCCCCATACTACGGCGACGCCCCGCCTGGGAGGAACGCACGAGCCATCGACTGGGCCGATTCTGAAAAGGGTCAGCTGAGCCGACGCACCTCTGGCGTCTCACACCAGACCTTGGAATCGGGCCACGATCGCAGCAGCGAGGCATTCGCCTTCAACAGCCAATCGAGTAAGGTCAAGAGGCGCAAGCGAGCCGTGCTCAGCTGCACAGAGTGCAAACAGCGCAAGATCAAATGCGACCGCAACGTGCCCAACTGCGGCAGCTGCGTTCGCCGCGGCGTCGCCCACCTCTGCCGCTGGGGCGATGAACGCGACTTCCTTCCAGCAGCTCCCGCTAGCAATATCACACCCTCCAACGCCGCACTCATGGCGAGGATCGCTCAGCTCGAATCGCAGGTCCGCGTCTTGCAGTCCTCTTCCTCTTCTCCCACAACGGCCAATGACCATGCCATGTCGGAGCGCGACACCGATCGCCACGCTGTGGACAAGCAGAACCATGCTGCAACGTCCTCTGGCAGCCGCTCGTCTCGCTTCAGCGGCCCAACCAGCATCCAAAATCCGCCCAGCTTCACCAGCCGCGAACGGAAAGCCTACGTTGAGCACTCCCGCAGCGCTTCTGGTAGCGCGCGCGATACGTACGCTCGACATGGCGATGAAGACGACTCGGAGGAAGATGAGAGCGATCAAACCGAGGACTCTGACAGCGCCGAATCTGGCGCTGAGAACGCTGGCGACCTGCTCCAGGCCCTCGCTCGTGGTACTTCACTCAAACGACGCCATCGCGACGTGCCGCCCCCATCGAAGGCTGGCATGCCATCTTTGCGAGGCGCTTCCGATCTCGACAAGATGCAGCCGGACCAACCGTCTCGCGACCAAGACGTAGGCTCCAATCGCTCCATCGAGGACGGCAAGGAAACGGGTGCGGAGATGCTCTCCTCATCAACTGGGCCCAGGAGGGCCTCGGGCTTGTCGGAAGAAAACTTCGCTTCTGCAGCCACCTTTGACATGTTCGTCTCGAGCCTCGATGCCGGCGAACATGGCGACCTAAAGGCCGACCTTCTGACTGCTTTGAAGCTGCTACCCTCACGACCCAAGACGAAAGCGCTGGTCGAGCTTTACTTGAGAGAAGCCGAACCAATCGTGCAGTCCATCCACCAGCCATCTCTGCTGCGGCAGTACGATCGATTTTGGACCTCAGTCGATCAGCTCAAGTCGGCCGACGACACGAGCGCAGCCCAGCCATCGCTGCCAGATCTTCAATTTGCAGCGTTGATCTTGGCCATCTGCGAAGGCGCTTGCGAATTCATGACGCCGAAAGAGGTCCTTGACAGCGGAATCGGCAAAGCTCGCGATTCAATCAATAGTCAGCTCGCCGTACTCGGCCAAACGAGCCTTGCCTTGCTGGGCAAAGCCAAGTTTGTGCGTTCGCCCCACATTTGGGGACTACAGGCCATCATCGCCTTGCGCCACTACTGCTTCAAGCGCGATCATCGCGAGGAGTACATCGTCCTCTACACCATGGCCATCAAGGCGGCCGAGCTGCTCGGACTGCATCGCCTCGGCTCCGCTCTGGTAGATGAGGAGCGTTGGGAAGACGAGAGCCAGACGGCTGCCAAGGACGATAGCGATTCGCGCGATTCCGCTTCGACTTCGTCGCACAGGTGGAAGATGCTTACCTCGACACGCATCCAGGACGGAGCCGAGACTGACTCGGAAGGAGAGGACCTCGATCCGGATCGGTCTCAGAGGCGGGATCTGAATGCCATGTGGCTTGGGCGCGGCTCGAGGCGCAGAAACTGGGAAATCTCAGCCGCCAAACGCTACAAGGACGGTAGTCGCGTCGAGCGCGAAGTGGGACGCAAGGTGTGGTTTGCTTTGGCAACCATGGATTGGCATTGCGCTGCCCATTTCGATCGCTGCTATTCGTGCAAGGACGAAATGTTCTCGACGCAGAGTCCGCAGAACATTGACGATGGCGACGTCACAGACGGAGAATCTACTGCGCCGGATGCATCCAACGCCACCAACTTGCCGCGCCGCCGCACTTCGCAATTCCTCGAACGCATCCGCACTGTCGAAGTGCCCACGACCAACAGCTTCATCCCGATCCACATCGAAATCTGCCACACGGTTCGCAGCATCGCGGACGCGCAGAATCTCGGCGATGAGTCTTTCGAAACGGTTCTGGCGATCGAAGCACGCTTCCGCGAGATCTTACGGTCGCTGCCACGCTTCTTCCGTCTGGACGGGCAGAGCGAATACGATCCGGACATCCATCGCCATCATCGCGAGAGGCCCTACCTGTCGTTCCAGAGGGCGGTGATCCACGGTTACGTTCACCATCGCCTTCTCAAGCTGCATCGGCTCTATATGAGTCGTGGCTACTGGAACCCAAAGTACATCCACTCGACGAGGACGTGCATTGAAAGTGCGCGTGTGGTCATTGGCGTGCTGCGGGCGCTCGACCACGTGGGCTGCCGAGGACAGCGCTACTGGATCTTCAAGTTCAACATCTTCCACGCCGTCTTGGCGCTGCAAGTTGATCTTCTGTACCTGGCACGGCAGTCAGTCAATCGAGACATCCTCGCCAAGCGCGCCGACGTCGTGTCCGGCCTCAAGATGCTGCATGCTCGGACGGATGTCGAAGGTCGTAACCCACTGCTTGCGTCGTCGCTCCAGGTGATCAAGGTGCTCAGCGAGGAGGAGAAGGCACGACGAACCAAGCATGCGGCGAGCGCGGAAGGGCCCGCTGAATCGGAACGTGCCGCCGCTGCGTCCAGCTCACCCTGCGACGGCTCGACTTCGGCCAAAAAGAGCAAATCACGTGGCTGGACTGGCGCCTCGGAATCGACCGGCGATCTCGCCGAGCATCTGGAGCGGCGGATCAAGGAGACGTGGTGCACAGTCGAGGTTGAGAGTCTTCGTGCACGGGCCGAAGCAAACAGCAACATTGCGGCGCAGTCAAGCCCGAAGGCCGCATTTGGCCGTCCGCTCGTCTCGATCTCGAGGACGCCTTCTACAGAAGACGGATCGTCGCTGCACACCGTCGAGCCGGATGCCAAGTTGGCTGAGCTGGATCCAGCTGCCGACCTTGCAGACATGCAGAGCAAGTCAACTAGCGGACCGGAAAGGCGCGACTCGGAGCTTGAAGACTATCTCAAGCTGCTCTCGTCGTATCAGAATCCAGACGATGCTCCGGACGGCGCGCACTTCTTTGACGTTCTCGATGATCTCGTCTACCAAAAAGATCCTTCGGCCAAGCTGCCCACCACGCGCGACGCGGTTCAATCCTTGCCGCTGCTGCGCACGCCTGACGACCTCGCTGTTGCCGGTGCGGGATTCGACGCTTTCACGGCAGCCTGACAAGCACGGTCCTTTGTACATTAGTTCTCTCCAGTTCAGGGGTGTAATCCATACCCACTTTTGTCTCGAACATGGATCAGGCGTTTGCCCGGTTTGACTGAAGACTTATGAGATTTTGTTCCGTCGTCACGCGGAGCCGATCAGCGGCGGAACCATCGGTCACGTTCACTCTGCAAGCCTCTGCGTCCCGCACCGCACACTCCTGCTGTTGACAGATGCTTCGGCAGTGACTGAGTCGAAACATTCCTTGGCGTTCTGTTTTTTTATATACATGAAAGGGTACTCGCACTGAACAGAGCCGGTCATGATCTTGAGGCTCGCTTTCACTTGAGGGTGTAGGTTTGGGTCTGAACGAGGTCCACGGACTTTTCCTCGTCGTCTTCCACTTCCTTGGTGTGAACGGGAAGCTGGGGCTGAACCTCGGCGGTGGCGGCGGCAGCACGCTCGAACCTGGCGCCCTTCTTCTCGGGGCCCACGGAAGCGGTCAGTGCCAGGCCGATCGCAATGATAGCAGTGGCAATGGCCATGACCGGACCGTACGCCTCGACAATCTTGCCGTTGGGAGCGCGCATGAAGTTGTTCTCCGAGAGGTAGTTGATGAGCTGAGTCGAAGGGGACGAGATGGCGTTACCAAGCTGGTAGGTCAGGCCAACAAAGATGGCACGGAATGCAGGAGGCGAGATCTCGGACAGGTAGATGGGAACCACACCCCAAGCGCCCTGAACGCAGGCCTGTAAAAATGAAATAAATTAAAAATTTATTTAAAAAACGTCAGGTGTCAGTTAAGTTACTCCGGAAATCAAAGCGACTCTCCTCCTCGTCGTACTTACCTGGAGCAAAAAGCCGCCAGCTTCGAGACCGGACTCGGAGTTGGGCAGGACCCAAGCAGGGATGAGACAGCAGCAGACAAGGCAGGCCAGGATCATGGCGCGTCGTCGTCCAATCCACTGCGACATGTAGCCCCAAATCGTTCCGCCGACACAGGCGCCGGTCTTCATCAAAATCGATGCTCTTGATGCCGCAGTGTTGTTGAGCTGCTTTCCGGAGAGCATGAACGTAGTGTAGGAGTCTTGCGAGGCGTGTGAGAACCAGTTGAACCAGCTCATCAGAATGATAGCGAAGATGCAGGTCTTCCACTCCTTCTTGAGCATCGCAAAGAACGACTTGCGGAAGTTCTTGGTACCGGAGCCCTTGGACGCCTTTCGAGCCTCGATGAACTGCCTGGACTCGGGCCAGAGGAGCCTGAGGAAACCGACAGCGAAACTGAAGCCTGCACCGACCCAGAACATGATGGGCCAGGTCGAAACTGCGCCGCCGACTCCGAGGTTGACACAAGCGGCCAAGACGTATCCGAAACTGTATCCTTGCTGGAAGATACCGGAGAAAAGACCTCTTGCCTCGGGATCGATGTTCTCGAGAGCCATACCAGCGGCACCACCATACACACCGCCCATGCACAATCCGAAGATGGCACGCACAGCGAGGAACTGGTTGAAGGTCTTGCAGTAGATGGAGGCAACCTGAAGAGCACCGAGAGCCCACATGTTGAGAACGAGCGGGTATTTGCGTCCAAAGTAGTCGGAGCACACGCCGAACACAGCAGCGCCAACCGAGCGGAGAAGCAGAGTGAGTGTGATGGCTTCGGTGACTCGGGTCTTGGAGACGCCAAAGTGCTTGGCCATCTTGGTGGTCTGGATCGAGAGGGCGTGGAAGTCGAAGGCGTCGGCGGTCCAGGCCGAGAATCCGATCAGATAGGCACCCCAGCCGGCCATGCCGAGCATACCCAGCAGGCGGAACGGGTTGGGAGGTCGCTGGGGCCTCTCCCAGGTTACTTCCTCTTCACCATTTTCGTCGATGGTGACCGAACGAACCTTCCAGTGGAAGAGATCGGTGAAGTTCTGCGCACCCTGTGCGAAGATACCTTTTCTGGCTTCAGTCATGGTGGATTCGAATGAAGGAAAGAGGGGATGGAAGGAAAGGAAGGGAAGGTTGTGGGGAAGAGCGGACAAAGATTGGCGCGGGATTGTGCTCCTTAAGTAGGCACGATGCTTTGCCTGCAGATGCATATTTTGCTCACCGATGAGGAGGATGGATTGACAGGGCTGGTACAATAGCTCACATTCCTACCAACCAGTGTGGCAGGCGCGTGGCTCAGCGTGGGGGTAATGTTCCTGGGGAAGCGTTCCTGTCGTCAAGGCAGGTACTAGCTTGGTTGGGCTAGGGGTATGCCACGCGACAGATGACCGAACGCGGTGCCCCACAAGCCAACTCGACACTTTCGAACCTTTCCGAGGATGCTCCGTTCTCAAGGTGGCGTTTTCCGACACGGCCACAATGCACACACCGACCATCTTTGCGGGGAATCGGTGAATTCCGGAATCGTCTCTTGCGATTCGCTGAGGACCTTGAATGCATCTTGGTGGCCTTGAATTCGCTTGCGATGCCAAGGATGGAGATGCACGGATGCACGAGCTTGCATGCGCTCACCGAGGAGCTGCTTGACTCCAACGGAGAAGACAGCGAGATTAGAGCGAGTGAGGCTCAGTGGCGGAGGCATGCAGGCTTGTAGTGATGAGTCGTCCCTGTAATTCTCCGCCATGACGGACGTGCAGGCGACGCGGGTCGAGGGTTGTGATCCACCTAGGCGACCAAGACCGCCGTCAGGAATGAAGCCGACGAAGGCATTTGAGCTGTGGCGGATGTATCCGCGGTTCTTCGAGCGGTTGCATGGATATGGACAACAGCCACCTGGAAGCAACGCTGCAGGAGCGCAGAAGCGCGGTAAGCGTTGGACAGGCCATGGTGCAGTCGAAGAAGCGGAGGTGCACAAGGAGACAGCCTCGACTTTGCGGGGAATCGCATTCCACGCGAGGATGCCAAGAAAAGCGGACTGCATATTTTCTGCTCGCGTGGATCTCCGCATCTAATTCTGCATCCGCCCTTCAATTCTTCAGCTTCAAATTCGCATTTCATCTTGTCTCGATCTCGATCCAGCAACGCAGTCGGACCAGTGTCGGAGTGTTGGACACAGCAACAGCGGAGAAAGGCGCGTGTGGCCCGCCGCTTCCTTTCCGCCCCGCATCCTTTCCGCCCTGACCCACGGCAAGACGCGTCGGTCAAAGTCATTGTATGTACAGTGTCAAGGACGATCTCGGCGTAACGGCGAAATCCGAGCGAGGTCAGCGCTTCAGGTGGATACGAATGGCACGCTGACATAAGATTTGTGCGATAGACGATGCCGCATGAGCTTGCATGGAAGCTTCTGTGCACAGATCACCGGTTGAGAAGTTGGGGGAGGCAAGAGGCTTCATTACACCGCATCGAATGGGCGTGGGGTGCGGCGGGAGGCTCTCATCTGTGGCAGTCACTCACTTGCGAGCGCATGATCTGGACGCCAAATTGGCCACCCGTGATTGGCCGAAAGAGTCCGGGAGACCTGAGCGAGGCGCACCGGGGTTCTCCTGCAGAGTTTGGTACGCGATGCGGACCACTCCGAGGCTGTGAAGCGCTTGCAGCTTCCAAGCAGACAACGGCCACAGAGAGGGGGAGGGGGGGGGGGGATAGTGGTGCAAACGTCGGGAACGTCGTTCGGACGAGTCTGCACCGCATGCAGCCACAGACTTCATGCAGACACGCCCTGCCAGCCAGACGCACGGGTGCCAATGCTCGCCACCGGTCAATACCAGGCCTGGCTGCATGAGATACAGGTCAAAGCGATAACAGACACGATCAAGCAGCCAATCGGAAAGTTCCGACTGACACTCTTGCCTACCTTTTCCGCCATTTCATTCTCCGCCTCCCCTTCTATGTATGCTACGACCCCAGCTGCAGTCGTTGCCCAGCCGAGTCTGTCATGCAACTCGAATCACCCTCCCGACGTGGCCACATCTAACCGAGCTCGCATGCCCTCAAAGTGGGGAGCAATGCCATCACCGACTTGCCAATCGAGGTCTTGGCGTGCAACGTCGCCTCCTCAAGTCGTCGGCTAAACCACGCAAAGCTGGCTCGCCACGATCCCGTCCATCTCCGATGCCCGATGCTTGTCTTACCGACACGGGTCTGAAATTAAAATAACCCCTGGCTCTTTCCGAACGATGCCCGAACCCGCGTGTGCTGTCGCGATCGGCATCCGATCTCAGCTTCACTCTGATCCCGGGTTCACTCTGTGATCTCAGCTTCATCTTTCTGTGAGACATCATGTCGCATTGCTACGTCGCATTGCTACGTCGCAAGGCGTGTAGCATCAGAAGCCCATGTGCGAATCGAGGTAACGGTGATCGAACTCGATCGCGGCCATGTCGTTCGTGCCGCTGGCTGTAGTCTGTACATCGCTTCGCATGCGAGGGAACCCGCGCTGCTGCTGCGCGTTGGTCAAGGTCGGTTCCGCAAAGGTGCCCGGGGCTTCGTTGTACACGGCAGGGGCTGCCATACGGTACCCGAACCCAAGAGCCTCCCAATCAGAATCAAATGCTTCACCCTGGGTCGCGTCCTCTCCCATTTGATGATGCTCGACGATGCCTGGCCCCGCCGAGAAGCCCCACTTGCTAGCATCCGCACCGTCAATGCTGTTCCCGACCGAGTTGTAGAAGCTGAGCGCTTCACCTTGCACGTAGTGCGGTGCACTTTGCTCCCTCCCGAGAGCCCCGGGCATGTTCGGTGCTGGACCCAACGCGCTGTGCTGCATCGCTGGCGTGCTCGTCTCCCACCCTCGTTGGTCACCAGACGGGCCGGCAGACAGACCCGCTTCCCGGAACAGCGCGTCCAGCTCCATCGCCGACGTGGCCATGAGAGAAGAGATGTCAAAGTTGGACGGACTGTCGGGGAACATGACTCTAGGGCTCGTTCCAGGTCCCGCTTCGTACCATGCATGGCTCGTGCTTGACGCGTCGATGACGCCACCGCCCGTGTCGAGCCCACGGCTGGGCGTTGCACCACTGCTGCTGGCATAGGGATCATGCGATGTCGCCGTGCGATCATGTCCAAGCTCGGTTGTCGCCCAAGAATTGCTTGATTGCGGCGGCGGAGAGCGTGCCGCGCCCGGGCGCTGGCTCCACCGTGGCGCATACGCCGATACCTCTGCAGATGGCTGCACCGACCCGGGATCATTCGTCCTATCCACTGTCGACTGGCGCCAGTCCCGATCCTGCGCATATAAAGACCAAGAGGCTGGCGACGTGCCTGCCACATGACGTTGGGGGGAAGCCGAGGCGTGAAGCGGGCCACCTTCTCGTCCTGGAGAGGGAGAATGCACTTTCTTCATTGTGCTTGTACCAGACCTGCTTCGCTGCCCGCTGCGGTCAGCAGGTCGATCGTGCTGGTTTTTGGTTCGCGTGCCTCCTTCCCCTGCAGCCGGCGCCGCGCGGTCGATCTTCTCCACCACTACCGAGGTGGCGTAGAACATCGTACGCAAGCATTTGCGGCACTTCTCTGCCGTCGCCCACTGTAGCGAAGAAAGGACTTTGTCGCAAGCAGCGGCAAAATGGTGGATTTCGTCCACTTTGTTGCGGAAGCCAAGCGTGACGCTTGAGCGGAACGACGCGGGATCGGTGGCGCTGATCTGCCAAATCGCGTACAGGTAGCTCGTGCAGGCGATGAACACATTGTGGCCCGTCATCCACGTGTAATTCATCTGGCCTTCCTTGGACAGCGTCGCATACATATTGATGATGCTGCGGCTGCACTCTTCGACGCTTGCAAGATCCTTGCGAGACGCGTTAGGGAACCGGGGGCTGAGACCGTACACCATCAGCAGCGTCTGCTGATAGTTGAGCTCGAGGAAGATGGGATTGTAGCCGCACCCGTTTGCCTCGAGCTCAGCCTTGGAGGAAGGCGCATAGCGTCTCCATGCGTGCAGCCTCTGCAGGATGTCGCTCTTCCAATGCCCATAGCTACTGAAGCGACGAGGCAGCTCTGCGTTCTGATACAGTATCGACTGGATCTCGGACTGGAGGATGCGCATGCGGAAGAATGACAGCGACACCCATCGGCTTGCGTCCTTTGGCTTAGGCAGCGACACGGGTGCGATCTGTCGGCTCGAGCCGTGTTGCTCGCTTGTGCTGGATTGCAGCGCTGCCAAAGTAGAGGCAGCTTCTCGACGCGCGATTTCGATCGAAGAGTCTCCGTCGTTCTCGGTGGAACCCGCTTGCCGCGCGTCTGTGTCGCGGTGCTCGATCGCGACTTGGATCATGTCGCCGGCGCTGTCGACCCAAGGTAGGTTGACTTTGATGTCCGAATCCGCAATACCAAAGGGCCTACCGAGGTGGACGCAGACCTGACGATCCAGTGCATACGAGCACCAGAAGAGCCGGCGCTTCTTTTCGGCCAGCGTCTCGCCAACGTTCTGCGAGGCGCTCGCCGAAGCCTCGAGCACCCCTGGCGTTTCCGTGTATAGCCCGATGCCTGTAGTGAGTCGCAAAGCTACGCCGAGGCAGTACCACACGCCTGGCTTCATGGGCCGCATGATCGAGTAGAGTGCTGTGAGCAAAAGGCACTGCAGTTGTTCCAGAGCATCTCGACCCATGATGGCACCGACGTTGCCCTCCTGATTGGGCGTCGCCAAGCGCCTTGGATCGAGGAAGCGCATGGCCGCTTCGTGATGGTTCTCGGCACTCCAGCTGGAGCGTGTCCAGCCCATCGCCGCCGCGATAGCGAACACGAGATGGAAGAGGTGGCCATCGGCCGGCTGCAGCTCGATGGCGAGCTTGTCGTCATCGTCTTCCTGCTTGCCGCGTTCCTCCGCCGACAGCTTCGTCCTCGCCCGCTCGAGGCCGAGCTTGCAGGCTTTTTCGAATCGCGTCATGAACGAAGATCGGTCGAGGATGGGCAGTTGAGGATTTACTCGCTCAAAGTATGCATCGATCAGCTTCCTGGCTGTGGACAAGGGCGGGAACGGGGCCGGAAGCGGCGACGGTTTGAGAGCTTGTTCAGGAGCTGGAACGGTGATGTCGGCCGTTTCGGTGGCGGTGGCATACTGCATCGGGTCTCCGTCATCGAAGGGCGAGTTCTTCTTGGTGTCGGAAGGAGTGGCAGATCCGCTCTGCGGCGAGCCCAGTCTGGCTTCGGTCTTGATGCCACCATCTTGCAGCTCGCGCGATTCGCTCATAGACTTGGATGGATCGTGGGTTGAAATGGCTCTTCGGTTGAGCTCATCTCCCAGGCGCTGTGCTCCTGATCTGCGGACACGCGCGGCAGATCCAGGATCGCGAACGTGGAGCCCTGCCTGCGCAGACTGTTGGATGGCCTGACAGAGCAAACGCGCTGGAGAGAGGCCGCTGGCGTGCGAGTTGAGACGACCCATCGACGGCCGCGCGCCGCTTGCCGCCGGGGCGCCAGCGTCGGACGGCACCACTTCCACGCCCGCGGGGCCAAGCACGAGGCCAGGCAAGAAGGGACGAGCTGGGTCTGCCTTTCTGTCACCTTCGGGCGAGGATGCCAAGCGCTTTTGAGGGCGCGCGTCAGGAGAGGTAGACTTCTCGGATGCTGCGAGGGGAAATTCGTCCTCGACGTGTTGCAGTGGACGCTTCATACCGAGCGGGCCCGATTCGAGCGGTCCCGACGATGGGCGTTCGGCCAGAAGGCGCTCGAGCTCTGCATTCTGTGCGCGCAGCTCCGTGATCTGATGCTCGAGATCGACAATGTAGCTACGGCTGACTTCGCGACCGGTGGCTGAGTCGATGCCTACGCAGGGCTCGCCAGCCTTGACACACGAACCGCAAGCGGGAAATGCCTGGTCGCACTTGATCTTCTTGGAGCGGCATCTCTTGCAGACGAGGACCGCGCGAGCTAGTGGCTTCACACCATTCGCATCGGAGAGGTCGGCTGCCGAGGGCGAGTTCTGCACCTTTTCCGCCTTACGCTTGGATGGCTTTGATGACGTGACACTTGCTGCTGCGGTGGCATCGCTGATCGACCGGGACGACTCGCCGTTGGCGTTAGAATCTGAGGAAGCCATGGCGAAATCAAGGGCGCGACTCAGATGCGGATTGGCGTGAGACGTCGAGTGAAGGTGCTGCGCGTGCAAAGAGGTGCAGGAGGCGAGTGCTAGTGTGGCGTGGCCTTGATATGATGCTGTGACAAAGCAGGGGGCGTGCAGTCGATATTTGAGGGTCACAGAGCGAGCCTCATTCCGCGGAGAAGCGTCGAGGCGAGTGATGCACAGTCCTGCTCAGACAGTTTGAGCGAGCTGGCTACGTCGGTGCGAGTGCGTGGGAGGATGAAGTGACGGAATGGCGGTCCAGGATGCGCGGTTCCAGCAAGAGGATGAAGCGGATGTGCTACGCCGGCTGCAACGGGACAAGCCACACTCGACGAGGCTTGAGCTGCCCAGGCTTTGAGCTGCCGAGCTCGATGCAGATGTGAGCTCAGACGAGCCGAAAGCTTGATCTTGGTGTCGAAGGTTGTCACCTCCTTCTGCTCGTCGCGCAGCTTGCCTGCGAAGTCGGTACAAAGAAGTCGGATCCAGATGCTCTGCTGTGACGCAACAGAGATGAACGCCGGAAGGAGCGAGCTTTCTGTCGTGTCGATTCTTGACGACAGGTCTCTGCAATTGTGGCCGAGCGAAGGCCATTCGATGACGGCGACGGCCGATGCAGAAGGCTGATGAACGCGGAAGTTGTTACGATAAGGTCACGACGGCTCATTTCACAAAGTTCCCGGGGTTGTCGGCAGACCCTTGCATCCTTCGGTCCCTCAGCTCCAACCGCGGCTTTGAACCTCATCCGAATTGGCCGCGCGACGTGGTTGCATGGATCTGGTGTCGATGTAACACTATTTTTATTCGCGCACAATGCAACTTTCGACTGAGCACGAGCCAGCAGCAGCACTACTGGCAATGCACACCGCCACACGCAGGCAGCTCAATCCGATTCCACGGCTACGGTTGCACTGCAGCGGCGACGGTATCATTCCATGCCACCATCTGCACTCTCGTTGAAGGTTCTGAGCAACCTCAATTTGCATAGCTCTCACTTACCAACGTCGTCGAAACCTACAACCTCGCCTCGTCTCAAGCATCTCGCATCTTTCGACCCGCCGAAAAGCTAGCCGTAGCGACCATGTCGGAGCCATTGCAGAAGGGCGAGATCGACCTCAAGTCGCTCGAGAACGCACTCAGCGACGGCGAGGCGGCCTCCGACCTGCCCGCCGATACTTTACAGAAAAACTCAGACACACTGGCTCAGCCCGCCGCCGATACTCGAACCTCGTCCACTGCGTCAGCACCAACTCCTAACGCAGACAAAGCCTCTTCGCCTGCAACTCTGTCGCCGTCTTCACCCCGAGCCATGTCCCCCGTTCAAGCGCCAGCTCGGACCACGTCGGCCAACGTGCCGCCAGCGGTGGCCGAGCTCAAGGCCATGTTCCCCGACCTCGACAACGACACCGTCGCTGCTGTCCTGTCTTCTCGTGGCGGCGACCAGGAAGCGGCTGTCAACGCTCTGCTCCAGATGTCCGATCCCAGCTTCAAGCCCTCGACCACCGAGTCGCGTACGGATTCCGATGCGCTGCTCGCACAGACGATCGCCATGGAGGAGGAGCAGAGGCATCACGAACTGCTTGCACGCCAGCAGCAGCAGCGGATCAGCCAGACTGCG
Organism: Moesziomyces parantarcticus; assembly: GCA_023212605.1. Lineage (NCBI taxonomy): Eukaryota > Fungi > Basidiomycota > Ustilaginomycetes > Ustilaginales > Ustilaginaceae > Moesziomyces > Moesziomyces parantarcticus. The sequence goes on along the minus strand of JALCCF010000023.1, from coordinate 71,340 downwards.
GGCCGGGGCGGCGGTGGTGCGGGATCGTTCTTCGGCGGTCTCCTCGGCTCCGACGCGAGAGAGTCCTCCGCACCTTCTGCTCCTTCCTACGATCCCAACGCATTGACCTACCAGCCGCGTGTCAGGAGGGCTGGAGCCCCAGCTGCGGCGAGAACGTCGTATGCACCTCCCAACCATCCTCCGGCCTCGTCTCCCTCATACGCAGATGGCGAGAGCGTCATCCCAGGAATGCCCGGTGCCAAGGAAGCCAAGCAGTGGCAGGAAGAGATCAACCGAATGGCGGAGACCGGCCTCGCTCGCGCAGCCTCGACCTTTACATCGTTGCGCGAGAAGGCCACTGCGGCATTCAACAATCCGCAGGACGGTAGCGCGCAAGGCAGCCAGGCAGGAGCAGCGTCCAGTGGCGGCGGCGGCACCGGATCAGGATTCGCCCAAGCTTTCCAGAACTTCAGAGGAGGCGCAGGCAGAGGAGGTGCAGGCGCATCGCAAGAGACTGCCTCATCGACAACGGCTACACCCGCACGTCCGGGCTTCACCTCGCCTCGCTCGCCTCATGCAAGTGAATACGATCAGGATCCATCTCCGGTCTCGGACAACGAGCTGGCCAAGATCATTTCCCAGGGTGGCGGTGCCGGGGCTGCAGGCAGGGTCGCAGACAAGTCAGCAGCTGGTAAGGCGCACGCCCTTGCCGAACGCTACGGACTGGGCATCAAAGGTGCCGGTCGAACCGGAGCTTCGACAACACAGGCGACAGGCGCAGGCGCTTCGTCCTCGGAGGCCGAGTTTGCAGGCTGGGACCAGGCAGGCCGCACGCCCATCGCGATCAAGGACAACACTGCCGGCGCGAAATCGGCCGAGCCGAAGAGCAAGGACTCGGTCGCGCTCATGGACTCGGCGCAAGGCCGTGGTCTTACGAGCCCGCGTCCCGCCGACGCGTCCGTTCCCGCAGCAGCCTCCGGTGCCGCAGTGGGTGCAGTAGCGGCTGGCGCAGCAGGCGCCACCGCCGCAGGCAGCGCACGCAACCACGCTGACCACGACGACGCAAACGACTCGGACGACCTCGAATACGTCAGCAACCCCTTCGAGGACGAAGATTGAACCTCCAGCACAGCCTGATCGCAATTCAAAGTCTGAAGCGCATGATGCATGGCATCCTAATCCAATAGATTGCGCACATCTTGACCGAAAAGAGTGGGGTGAATCGAGGTTACCAGGGGAGAAAAAGACTGAGGTGACTGCGGTGACAATAAAAAATGCAAAAGAGACGAGGCATAGCGCATGAATGAGCGCCTACATGGAGCAGGAGGGCGAGGCTAGAGAGGGGGATGCGTTGTTGCGTGCGGGTGACAGAGGAAGTGAGAGGGCAGAGAGTGGCTCAGATGAGGCGGCTGTGCGGATCCGTGCGCCATACTTTGAGGCCGGCCGAGTCGTCGGTGGACACGACGATCCGCGACTGCGAAGTCTGCGAGCCCCCACTGCAAGTCAGCGGGTCTTGTGCGAGGGCGAGGAGCTCAGAGGTAGCCGCAGGAGCAAAGACGGCGCAGCGGATGCTGCCCGAAGTTGCCGCGCTCCACGAGCGCCATGTCGAATTGTCGCCCGCATCCGGAGCGCCTTTCACCGCTTTGATCGACTTGTTCCGCTTCATGCCCAGAAGCGACGCTGGTAGCAGCGAGGCAAGTAGAGTGGCATTGGTGGCCAGACTCCACACGTGGATAGAGGCGTCCTCGCTACCGGAGACGAGGAACTTTGAATCGGAAGATGCGGTGGCACGGATCTGACTGCTGCGGTTCAGGTAGCTCGTCGATTTGAAGCGCGAGATGAGCCGGCGCGCGCCGATCGAGTAGATGCGCACGCGCGAGTCGTTGGACGTGACCGTCATGAACTCGCCCTGAGACGCTGAATGATTCCCCGTGGTATCCTGAGCGTCGTCGCCTCCGCTTCCGCTCATGGAGTCGGACAACTTGATGGGCTGGATGCTGGTGATCTTGCTCGCCTGCGTGGTCTTGCTGGCTGCCAGCGACTTGACCGAGACCGTGTTGAGCAGGCTAAGCGTGTCTGAGCACGCAAAGGTGAGCAACGAGCCAGCATGCGTGCCGACACACAGCGCCTCGCCACTCGACGAAAACGCGACGGCAGTGATGACGCCGGGCACGTCATGGATTGCCTGCACGCGACGTGCAGCGATGTTCCACAGCCGCAGCTTGCCGTCCAGTCCTCCGGTGGCAAAGAAGCGGTCATCACGTGGATGAAAGTCGACCGACGAGACAATGGCGGCCGTGGAAAAGGTGCACAGGCACTCGGCTCGGTTGGGATGCCACAGCTTTGCGGTCTTGTCGCTGCTGCAGCTCAGCAGGAAGTTGTTCTTGCTCCAAGACAAGTCCATCACATCGCCGACATGGCCAGCAAAGACGCGCACCGGTGTTGCCTTGAAGACGGGAGCGGATTCTGGGGTAGCAGCGCTGGCGTCGCTCTTTGGCTGAGCTCGACATGACGGGTTGCCACTGTGCGAGCATACGGATGAAAGTTTCCGGTGACAGAAATCTTCCTGACGCGACAGCTGCGCGAGCTCAATCTCTTCGGCGCGCTCGGCTGGCGAGCTGATGACTTCATAGACACGGATGCGCTGGTCAGAACCCGCTGCGGCCAGATACCGGCCATCAAGAGAGAATTGAAGCGCATAAGTCTTCCGCGCCGGATTCTTGACCTTCTTCGTTTTACCCTCCTCGGGCATTTCGAGGTCGCCAAAGGCGCTGACAGCCGACGGCGTAGGAGACTTGGGCATCTGCGCATCAGCGCCGTTGTTGTTGTCTGTATTGGTGGATGAGGCTGTGGTGGCGGACGAGGCGGAGGTCATGTAGCTGCTGGTGCTGAGCTGACGAGCGACCTTGCGGCCGTGCGGATATTCCTCGTCGTGCTCGTGCTGGCTGCTAATCTGCGCGTGCAAGGGAGCCGTCTGGGAAATGCTGCGACGGGTGTGAGGGGCCAGCATTTCTGCAGACAGACGGACGGTAGCAGCTCGCGGTGAGGTGGAACGACGAGGGGCCCAGCTCCTTCGCCTGGACGTGTCGTCCTGGATTGGCTTGGCCGAAAACTCGTTCTGGGCACAAAAAGGGCTCAGTGACTCCGAACCGCGGCCGTTTACCATGCCTCCAAGCAGGGTAGGCGCAACGGTCGAGTACAGCTCCTGGGCGAGAAACACCTTGTCAAAGTCAAGCTCCTTGTTGCTTTTGGATTTGGAGCGCAGCTTTGTTTTGACCGCTTTGGGGGTTGGGAGGCTGCTGCAGGAGGATTCGAGGTCGGGATCGGATGCACGAGCCGAAAGTGCAGATCGGATGCTCTCCTGGCTGCGTGTCTTTTTGACATTGGGTCGCGAGCTGCTGCTGCATGATGCGGAGGAGATGCTGCTGAAGGTGGCGGAACGATGAGGCTGGGGAGGCCCGTGAAGGACCTCTGACCAAGCGGCGAATTGTGACGGTGGTGGAACGAAAGAAGCATCCTGGCGCTGTGCCTGCTCCAAGGAGGAGGAAGGGGTCCTGTCGGTGGAGTCTTTGGAGGCGCTAGAGGCAGAGCCTGCGAAGAGGCCGCCACGAAGGCGCCAGACCGAGCCGGATCTCGGCGTAGACACGGACGGTGGCTCGGCCGTTGCGAGGGCTGTGAGGGCCGGCATGGGTGAGGCTGATGATGTGGGAGCGCTTGGTGGTAAGCTGAGCTCCGGATGATCAGCGGCTCGACCCTCTAGCAATGGAGCGTCGTTCCAAATAGGCGCCACGGAGGGTTGCTTTTGAATATGGAGCTTGTCGAGATCAATGTTGGCATGAGACGATGACTGTTCGCTGGCCGTGTTGTAATCGATGAGCAGGCTCTCTGGAGTTCTGCGACCCCACAGGGAGAAGCGAGGCAGGCGGAATCCTCTGCTGCTGACGGTGGTGTGACTGGATCGAGGCGTGGAGGGATCTTGGCGCACGTCGGAGGAGGCGCCAGAGGATGTGGATGAGGACGAATAGGACGGCGAGATTGTGGGTCTAGGCGGAGAGGAGGTGCTAGTATTGTCGACGGCGGTAGCGACAGTGGGAAAGAGGATCCGAGGTGAAGATGGCTTGTCGTATGAATGGTTATATTGGCGGCCACACGGCGAGGGGGAGGAGGCGGATGCCGCGGAGCCGGGAGCCTCGGACGTCGTCATGATGTTTGGGCAGGTTCAGTTGTGGCCAGCGACCCTGTCCGTTGGCATTCTGAAGATTCCGGCCGGCGGATGCAAACCTCCGTGTATGGGTGGATGTGGAAGGGAAAGGAAGGTATGGCTCAATGGCAACACACAAACTTTCACCAGGGCCATGGGTGAGGAGGTCCGAGCTACGGAGATGTGCAGGCTGGCGAGAGGCGGTGAAAGGCCGTGTGAGATGCTCGCAGCTAGCAGAGGCAGGATGCGAAGGATGCAGAGGGCACGGCTGCCGTCACAGGCGGCGACACAAGGCGGAGAAGCACGATCAGCGATGCATGTGTTGGCGGCGCAGCTTTCAATGCCCACGGAGAAGAGATCCGGACCAGGCGAAGCCATGTCTAGGGCCGAGGCGAGGGGGGCCAAGCAAGACCTGCGCAAAAAAAAAAAACAGGGCGGAGCTGGGCTGATGAAGCTCACATGTGGTCGCTGGGCTCCAAAGCGTGACGTGCGTGACACGCTTCCTGGAATACGGGCACACGGCCCGGGCGGTACGGGCCAGCTTGTCTGGGAAAGAACGCGAGCGGACGGCAGTTGGCCAACGCATCATGCAGGGCACGGCGCCTCGCTCGGACGGGCCCGTGATAGAGCCCATGGGAGGGCATGGCAGGGCATGCCAGGGCATTGGCATGGCAAGGAACGGGGCTTGGCTTGGCCCGGCTTGTCAGGGCGCATTACAGCGATTTCGGCTGTCCACATGCTGCTCGGCTGTTGCTTAGCGCAGCGGCAAGTTCTCGCCGCGGGTGCTGGTGTGGGTGCGGGTGCGCAATCCGATGAGCTGATTCCTTGGCTCCAGCCCGCCTGGGAGCGAAGCCCCTCCGCCATGGAAAAAGTCAAATAAATTAGAATAAAAAAAAAGAGTTCCGTGTGTCGGAAAGTAGCCGCCCACTCTGTAGCGGCCCAGCGGAGAGGGTCTCAGGTGATTTGCATGCCCATGCCACAGTCGTCCGATTTGCTACCTGCAGCACGGCCTAGAAAATTTGGAGATGTGCAAAAGATCACGCTGGTTGTGCTCTGGCTTTGGCTTTGGCTCGGGCTGTTGCTCCGGAATGAAACGATTGCTTTCTGCATCGCTGACTGCCGCTGCCGCTGCAGTTGCTTCGGACTTGACTTTGAATTGTCCAGGAGGGCGAGGCCATCTCGCCGCCGGAGAAAAGGGTCCGGAACTAGTGCATCTGCTTATGCAGCCACCAGCCAGTTGCAACGTTGGGAATCCAAGGCGTGTAGCCTTCAACGCTGCATCTGTGCTGTGACGGGTCGCTGGGCCGTTGCATCACAACAACTCCGGATGGCAAGCCCGCGGCGGGCTGGGAGCAGGAGCCGCGGGAGGTGCGAGTGCTCAGCTGAACAGGCTTAGGTGGGAAGGGGCCCGGAAGGCAATTCCCGTGGAGTTGGCCCCCCTTTTTTTTTCTTTTTTTTTTTGTCAGGCTGCGTGAAGCGCGCGGTCGGCGGAGGTCGAGCCCGTCCCCCCAGCCGAGACACGCGTTTTCCGCGGAGCCATGCTACCAAAAGCTGCCTTGGCACCGCCACCCCACCGCCTCCGCCCGTTGCCTGCTATGATGGCCCCGGTCGCAGCCACCACCGAGCTCTGCATGGCATCCATGCCAGTCAGTGGTCGTGCCGGCGGGCTTTTCGATCGCCTCGTGCACCATCAACAGCAGCAACGGAAGCCAAGGATTCGCTTGGTCGTGCATGATTTAGAGTTGCCACGCCTGCCATGGCGTCTGGACGACTTGAGAGCTGGCGTCCTGCACTCAAAGGTCGCGGCCTCTAGCTCCGGTGTGAGCAAGCTTGGTAGATCAATTGAGCCCGAGGCGATGCTGTTGCTGCTCCGCGTCGTCTCTTGTTTTCTCCGGCCGGACCTTTTTCTCCACCTAGGAAAGGAGGCCCGCTGGACTGTGCCTGTAGACCCGATGAAATTTCCCCAACCTGGAACTTCATGCCATTCCTGTCCCTGACTCAGGAAGACAGGCGCGAGCGGCCACCGTAGTGCACTCTGCCTACCTTCTGTCTGAAGCACGTTGTTGTCACGATGGGTTAGCATCCACTCTCATGCGGCCCTCGACCCTGGCAAAGCGAGCTGCGACAGAGTTTGCAAGTCGCGCGTCGCTCGACGCGATAGGCTCCCCCGGTAGATCCTGTGCGTAAAGCCTGCAGGTTCGAAACGACTCGAACTGCTTCACCACCTCAGACACACATCTCGCGTTCGAATGCCCCGTGCTCAGCCAACCCACTTCATTCAACCGCTGCGCCCAATCAATCTTGTCGGGGAAGGAAGGCGGCGAGAAGAGGGGTGGGAAAGTGGTGGCGACCTCGTGTGGCAGCCCCGCGATCGCATTGCGGGCTCGGGATGGACGGGAAGCGGCCAAGGCGAGAGCCGATCGCAATGGTCAGGGTCACTCTCTTCATGCTGCAAAAATTGCACGCTTCGAGGCTTCGCCCGATTTAACAGCGATGATTGTCCCGATGTCTGAAGGGCAAGATCGGGTCGTGCCGCCTTCTGCTCTCCATTCCTAGGTTTGACCCACACGCTAAAACGTGGGACAGTGCAAACAAAAAGCATTGGTAGAACCGAAGATCAATCTACGCGCAAGATGGCTAGATGCCGTGGCAAGGTCTCAATCGTGATCTCTTGCCGTGACGTCTTTCGCCGTCGGTTCGTGCCAGCACGTCGTTAAATGACGACGCGACAAGCAGCTGCACGACCAAAAGCACAAAGGGGTCGCGTTGACTCCCTTTGTCCATTTCGCCGACTCGCTTTGCTCGACTTCATCGAGAGCTGGGGCGGCAATGGTTGTCATGGAGCCGACAAAGGGATTCTTTCCCTTTGTTCCTGATCCAAAGCTCAAGATTCGAGCGACGCTAGGATGGAGGAAACTATATAAGTACGCTATGCTGTCTCAGGCACACGAGGATCGGAAGGCTTGTCTCGACCTCCTCATTCACCATCGACAGCTCACATCGCCACTCATATTGAAGCCAAAGGCCGTCTCTACTTTGACGCGTTCTTCTGAGACAGCGAACACCACATTCAGCTCACCCCACCCGCTGGTCTGCACCGTCAGATAGCAACGATGTCGAAGCCAAAGCTGCCTATCGTCCTCTTCATAGGCCTCAATGCGCTCCGAGTCGTGTCACTGGTTGTGATCATTCTTGTCTTCACTACGCTCATCATAGGCCTCGTGGAAGACATTCGCGACTACCACGACCAGGCCAATATGGACGAGGCGCAAGCTGACGACTGCGCCTATGTCCCGGGCACTTGGATCCCCATGCAAACTTGGGGTATCTTCTGGGTCGAAGTTCATCGCTCGCTTCTCCTCATCGGCACCGTGGCTATCTTCCTCGCCGAACTCAGCTGGCTTGGAGTTGCAAGACTCGAGCGAGCCGCTCAATTGTGGTTCCCTATACTCAGCCGAGAGCGCGGACTTGCCGCGCTCGGAAGCGTGCAGGTGGTATTGGCCACTTCCATCCTCAGCCACTATCTCGACGAGTTTCCTCTAGTGGTCAGCTGGATGCTGTTCGTCATTGGCATGTGCTACCTTTGTCTGGGCGTCGCATTCCACACAAGCCCTCTCAAAGACGCCCGAAGCTGCTTCTCGCAAAGGCGAAGTGAGTTCGGCAAGAAGACACGGCGTAGCTATGTCTCCAAAGTCATGACCGCTGCACACAGCGATTCAGAGACCTCGATGACCTTCAAGAACCTCTTCAGCCGCAAGGAAAGGCAGGGAAAGAGACGAGGCGCACCGGTTTCGATCCACGAATCCTTCCCATCGCTGGAAGTCAAATCGCACCGCGATGTGCTGACGGACCGGGCTCGTCGAGCGGAACATCGGCGCAAGACCTCGAGTGTTGCGGTGGACATGTCAGCAATCCAGGCCGACAATTCTTCCATCACTCGCGACTTTGTGTGGGATGTCGGCACAGGAATCGTTCACGAGCGCAGTCGAGACAATGGTCATGCCAGGTCACAATCTCAGACTACCAACGAGATAAGACGAGACAGCATGTTTAGCGAGCAGTCGTTCAGTGCAGCCAGCATTGCCAGCAGCACGCAAGTTCGCATCGGTGGCTACACCTCACAAGAAGCGGCGCGGGCCCGACAGCGAGCCAAGCAGAGGCGTGCAGGCAATCGCACTGGCTCGAGCGATGAAAGAACCCATCCGCCTCCGACGAAGAGCACCGGTCAGAGCTCGAAGACGGCCATCAAGATCAAGAGCGCAAAACGTCGTAGCTTGGCATTCGTCAATGGCGCGCGTAACCGACTTAGCGCAGGGACTGCATCGGCACTTGCGGCTCGACGACGCGCCTCATCACACCAGCGTCGAAGCATCCCCAACGCAGATTCTGACATTGTGATTGAGTACATCGATGATGCCAACACCGCACCTCCCGTTCCGCCCCTTCCTGCATACCACCAGGTTCCTGGAGTCACAGAACCCGTCGTTCTCCCCGTAGCCTCTCGCTTTGCACGGACCCACGTTATTTAGGCAATAGAAGCATGCCATCTTAGCAACTCTCCCAGTGTGGTTCGACTCAATCCGTGCTCATCTAGTGCTAGCGATGGAAAAAAATGAGATTGCCAGCTGTGCAAGAGGCAAAAAGAAGATTTGGTGACAAGAGTGGGATTCGAACCCACGCCCGAAGACAACGGTTGAAATCTCAGAAATTCCTGAACGTTGCGCCTTAACCACTCGGCCATCTTGCCAACATAACATTTCGCCTCAATATTGCCAGAATCTATCAACACCACTCTGAACAGCGGGAAAATGACGAGCGACGGCCGTTCCAGTGCCAGCCTGTGGGAGCAGGTAGCAAAGACCTGGGCTGAAGACAGACGAGCTCATCTGCTGCCAGCGCGGAGGCAACAAAAGGCTTTGGCTGAAATGCAGCTTCGAAGAACCGAGGCAACCGAGGCTGCAGATCCCGTCAGAGGGGCCTGGCGCTGGACGCGCTAACGAAGCGATCTGCAGAAACGCGCATGAACGGCTGCCAACGAGTCGGCCCAAAGGCGAAAGACGAAGCACTGGAGCAGTGCGCATTTTCACATTGCGATGCCCCGCAGCTCGAGGAGTCGACGCGCTCGCGTCCAGCAGCCGTCGAGTGCGTGCCCGCTTGTCGACACTGAAACCGCAAACCCTGAAGCGAGGCTATTTCACCCGGGCGTGCGAAGAGAGCTTTCCGAGCCTCGGTGGCTCCAACTAGCGCGTTACAGCACACGCACACGACTTGACCGAGCCTTCGGAGCCCAAGATTCGTCTCTGCGCCATACACACGCGACGACAAGGCGTCGCATGCTCGACCCGGACCTGCGCTGGCCAGCGCTAGGCGAGGGGCAGCTGGCACGGCTCTCAAGGTGTGCGGTACAGTGCAGTGTAGTGCAGTACAGATAGCTGTAGAGGAGCTCGGCTAGCATGCGCAGGTCCCTGCCAGCCGTGAGTACTTTGACGATCTTCAGACGCTTGGCATGCAGCTCCCGGCCGCGCCAACCACGCCACCGCCGCGTTGCCAACCTTGCAGCTGCCGAGACCAACCAGGCGTCCGTCGTGGCATCCCTCGCCGCCTCGCCGCTGTCCCTTCCGAGCGTCGAGCCGAAAGAGATTTTTCCAAGACCGGCCAGCCGGTTCACGCCCTTTGCTATCCTAGCAAGCCGCAATCGCCCATTCACCGCTACCTCCGCCTAGCTCAAAGTGCCATCGTGCAGCTCCGCCTCATGGACCGTCACTTCACACCTTCCCCTTCCCCTATCCCTCCCGCTTCACCATCACCCGCTCCGTCATCTATCACATCCCACTCCATCGCGGCGTTGAAGATGCGCCTCGTTGTCCAGGCGACATCACCTATCTCTTACTGAATCACATCACCACCATCACAATCAGATCCCAGTCCCGAAGCCACTCCAAGATCCAGCCTATACCCCACGCAATCGCGGCTGCGACCTAGATCCTCATCGGAAAACATTCGTTTCTTGCTCTCCCTGCCGTCCATACCCATCACCAGTCCGGCTATCGTTCGGACTTCTGCCCTGGCGCATCAGGAACAACACTCGACTCTGCCCCCCTCGTCGTCGCATCTAAGATCGTCTATTCAACATACCTCGTCTTCGACTCACCATGGTTGGCTTCTTGCGGTCGTCGGCCGCGTTTGCCTCCATGCTCCTCACTCTGGCAACTTCTAGTGCGCTGGCCGCACCGTTGCAAGTGTCACTCTCCAACAATCCGACAACATGCCAGCCCATGACCGTCACCTGGGACACGTCGGCAGGAACGGCGCCGTGGACAGTCACCGTTGCTCCTCTCGGCCACGTGCCAGTCTCAGTATCTATACCCGCCAACTACATGACTGGCGCTTCGTGGCATTGGAACTGGAACGTTCCCGGCTACATGAATGCCGTTTCACAGGTGATCGTTGCTGTGTCTGACAGCACAGGACGCGTCAGCGGCACCTCGGCCCTCTCGACGCTTTCGAGAGGCGGTTCCTGTTCGGCGCCTGCCGAGCATCTCGACTTCATCTGGTATCCACCATCCTCCAGTCCAAAGCAGTGCGATGACTGGCTCATCACTGTTCAGGAGGACCGTGGCAATCTTGGTCTCAAGATGCCCGTCGAGCTACTCATCCTGCCGGAGAACGACGTCCCCACCCTGCTGCGCATCAACGATCAGAAACACAGCAGCGTCGACTGGACAGTCAACTACCCTCGCGGCACCAACTTTGCCATCGCCTCATTCGATGCGGGTACCTCGGGCACTGGTGGAGTAGGCGGCTCAGCATACACCGTCGGTCGTGGTAGAGCTGCATCATGTATCGGGTCCACACAAAAAGCCGCCGTCGCCGGCCTGCCGGCAGCTTCAAGCACCGCCTCGCCAGTGTCGCCCACTTCGGCCGCTGCCTCGCGCATGGCCACCTCGCGCGTTGCGGCATCAGCGACGGCCACAAAAGCCAAGGCAGCTCCAACGACGACGGCTGCTGCAAAGACCGATGCGACCGCTGCCAAGTCGGGTAGCTCGAGCGGCGTCATCGGCGGCGCCGTGGGCGGCGTGCTCGGTGCTTTCGCCATCGTCGGCCTAGCCATCTTCTTCTACCGAAGACGGCGAAACACCAAAGGTCCAGACGAGTACGGCGTGTACGCCAACAACGAGAAGCGCACCTTCTTCGGTGGGTTCGGATCGGGCCGCTCGGCTGACGGCTACGGATACAGCAGTCGCGGTGCGGATGGCACGCGGGTCGGCGCGTCCACGGACCAGCAGGGTGGCATCTCTCCATTCGTCACCGGCCGTGCTTCGCCTTGGCGCTGGTCAGCAAGGCCCGTCGGTCTCGCCGACAACCAGGACATGGCTCAGGCGGACGGAGATCGTAGAGCCATCCTGGGGCGCAACAACGATGGATCGAGCTCCGTGGGCCACTCGAGTTCCGTCAGCCTTCACCGCGGCAGCGACTCGATCGGCGGCATGGGCGGCATCACAGGACTCAAGGGCGCTCCTAGTGTGCACTCGGTCGTGCCGGACGATGCACTTTTCCCGCCGCCGATGCCAATCAACCGCGCCATGATGCCAAGCCAGCCCGCGTTCAACGGGTATCCTCCGGTGTCGATGGGATCAGGCGTCGGTGCCGGAGTTGGAGCAGGTGTCGGAGCGGGAGTGGGCGCTATCGGTATGAAGCAGGCGTGGAATCGGGATCGCTCCGACTCTAGCAGTTCGCAGCGCGATCCCTTCCGCAACCCGCCAACGGGCCCGACGACGCCACCCAAAGAGCTAGTTCCACCCGCAGAGTACTCGCAGCAGCATGTGCAGGACGCCGGCTGGTCGCGGCAGCACCCTGCCTCGCGCGATTCCATGGCCGCTATCGCCGGACTTCCGCTCTCGCCCTCGTCGACGTACACCGCTGGCGGAGCGACGCGTTCGCGCGACCTCACCGGCGTGGCTCACGCAAACCCATTCGCCCCTCCCGAGCGCATCCCGGAACAAGATCTGTCGACAATGCGCATTCCGCCTCCAGCACCCATCACGACGTCGCTCTTCGACCCCTACGCTCACGCCTCACGGCTCTACTCGCAGGACGACGTCGCGCACATCTCGGCCGCGCTCGCCCGCGACAACGCCGCCACCCCCAACTCGCTCAACTCGAACGCCAGCGCGCCAAGATACGTCGATCCGAAGGAATCGGACGCGCGCTTCAGGACCCTCGACGCGCAGCTCCTCGACGAACGCAAGAAAGTCGTCTCCAACATCTACGATGACGACCAGGACTCGGACGACGACGCTGGTCTCCCTTACATGTCGTGAGCATGTTCGCACATCATTGATATGCTGGATTCACTTCGATGCTTGCATGCTGTAATGGTGCCTATGGGGTTTACAGTGCGATTCGAAAATGCTGTGGTTCGGAATGTCTTGTATGATTGAAGCATGCCGAAGGGGTTGTCTCAGTGCGGGCTGAAGGTCTACTCGGCGAGGGCTACATGGTAGTCCGAGAGGCCGATGAGAGAGCCCGTGTGCGGGATAATGTTGTTATCCGCATCGGTGATGACGACCAGGCGTTTCTGCATGGCTTGCTGAACGTAGTCGGTGAATCCGGTGGATCCGAGCGACTGATAAAACGCGCCGAGGCCAGTGGAACTCGGGACTCGCTTGCCGAGTTCGCTTGAGAGCTTGGTTTTGGAGATGCCGGATGGTGACGACGAAACGAGTGCAGCGACGAGCGGGCGGAAGCGCGTGACATCGTCGGCGGGGACAGGACCGGAAGCGGTAGCGCCCTCGGACGATGTGGATCGCTGCAGCGACGCCAGCACCTGGCTGGTCTCCTTGCGCATCGCGTCAAGCTCGTGTGCAGGCCGCGGCTCATCGCTGTCGCTCGTGCCTGCGCTCTTGTCTTTGTCCTTGTCGAGGGAAAACAGCTTGACCCTGACGCGATCGCCTGAATCGTCTTCGTCGGTCTCGTCAGTCTCGCCATCCGTGACCTGCGTCTGGGAGCCAGGCTTGACTAGCCGCGGGTGCAGCCGCACGTGTCGCACACCCGGTTTGAAGCCGGGCTCGGTGGTGACGATCTTGGCGGTCACAGCCGCGTCGAGGTATTCCTGGAAATCCTCCGCCGTCTTGGCCCGCAGACCAGGCACTACGACCGAGGTGCGCTGCGTTCCGACGATCGAATGGCAAAAGTAGTCGGTCGAGTAGTTGCGTCCCTCGGCCATCTGCTCGAGGAGCAGATTAGCCAGAGGTGCAAAAATGAGCGGGATCTCGTGTCCGTTCATGATGGTCTTGAGTTTGGAGCGGCCAGCACCTTTGAGCGGAGACTCGACTTTGGACGTCGACTTGGATGGTGCAAGGTTAAGGATACTGCGTTTGATCGATGAAATCTTTTTGTCGACGGAGGGACTGGGTGTGACCGCGGTGTCTGCGATGCGGGCAGCACTCGGCATGATCTGGCCCGTTTGCACGGTCAAGTATCTGGGATTGAGCTCGACGACGAGCACACCCTCCTGGTCCGACGTGGCAGGGCGAGCCACGCCTGCCTTTTCGGCTGCAGCAATGTATTCTCTCCAGCCGGAAACGCCGGCCAGAGAGTATGCGTCTACGATTCCGTGACGCGCCATCATCGAAAGCTGCATACCGACGAACGAGCACAGAGGCTTTGGGTTGCCTTGCGCATTCTGTTCCTTGCAGATTTCGATCAGCGGCAGGAACGGCTTGGCTCGTGGGGGCACGTCGGACGTGGAGCCAGAGGGTGTCGAATACGGGGCCGGCTTTTGACGGCTTGGCGTCCCACCAGACGAGCCTGAAGAAGTGCTCTGCATCATGGGAAGCGAGGTTGCGGCGGCACGAGCTGTGTCCTTGAGAGCCACCCATTCGTAGCCAGCCTGACCCGAGGAGCCGAGCGTCACGATACCGGCGGCTTCTGCGACAGCCGCATACTCGCCCCACTTTGCTGCGCCGGCGCGCACAAAGATGCCGCGATCCATGCTTATCAGACGCGTCGCCACCACGGAGCGCAGGGGCTTGGGGGTGCCTTCCTTCTTCATTTGCTCCAAAAGTGAGATGAGAGGATCGAAAAGCTGTAGTGTGCGGTTGGAAGGACGTCGATCCTGGTGCTTCAATGCACCGGGGGGCTTGCCGTGCGAAAGAGCTCCATTTGTGTACGTCTGAGAGCTGTGGCTTGCACTGGCGCCATTACTCGCTTGCTTGGAGGGCGTGTGAGGACCATTGTTGGTGTAATTGCTGTAGGGCTTGCCGTCCTTGTTTGTCTGAACGCCGAGGACATCCTGGCGCCAGGACATGACGATGTTGGCCGAAGCTTCCAAGATCGGAACGGCGCCGATGGGTGGGGTGACGAGGACGACGTTGTATCCACGGTTGCGGAGAACGCCGAGCGGGTATGCAAAGTCGCGATCTCCCGAGATGAGGACGACGGTAGCGGGTGCGGGTTGGTCGATGGCGTAGGCAAGCAGATCGGTGATCATCATCTTGTCGGCGACGTCCTTCCTGCCACTCTTCGGCGTGTCGATGAGACTGACACCGCAGCCCTGTAATTCGCTTCGGAGCTGTACTTGCGCAGCGTTGGGAGCCTGCGTCTCGGACGACAGCTCGAGGTAGGCCTTGAAGCTGACGATGGGCCCGATCTCGAGGTTCTGCATGGCTGTGCGGACAGCAAGAGCGACGGATCGACCCGAGGAACCAGTGGGCGGAGCACAGTTGTCGACGTCCCAAAAGATGGCGAGCGGCTCGACGTCATCCTTGAAGCGATCGCGTTTTGACTTGCTGGAGCTAGCCGTAGTCGGGGGTGGCGATGATTCGCCTTGTCTTGAGTCTGCATCCTGGGGACGCTTTTCCTGAGTTGGAGACCGAGAGAAGAGCTGGGTGGCGACGAAAACGGAGCCTGTGCCGAGGCCTACAAGGGCGAGCAAGCGTACCGTCGGATGCTGCAGAAAGCTAGTTACGGTGCTCAGCGAAGCCGATGCGGCCGCGTCTGACCGATTGACCGCCATGGATCGCCCTGAGAGCTGCGCAAGCTATGGGGCCTGATCGATCCAGAGTGATGATGCGACGGCCGCTGTAAGCATGCAGAGAACGCTGCCGGTCTCGGCTTGGAGCGATGCAGATGATGAGACCAGGAAAGGGCGAAGAGTCGATGCTGAGAGGCTCGTAGCGCGTTGAGAAGAAACGGGTTGTTGGAGCTGAGCTGAGGGGTGGCTTGATTGGCCTCTTGACACGCCACGGCTGACCTGACCTGACCTGGGACCTGCGGAGCGGCACGCACGAATAGGCTTCGAGCCCTGAAGCCTCCACATCTTCCACTGCTGCGGGCGATCTAATATGTTTTTGAATGTTTGATTCTGATCAGCTCAAGCGGTGTCCGTGCGCCAAGAGACACCAGATAGAGAGGCTCTGGAGGGCTCTGCAGCGATGTCGGCTGAGCCGGCCACTTCCACCACGAACTTTAGTTTGGCCTAGAGAGCAAAGCAATGGCAAGGCGTGACTTGAAAGGGGCGACGTGAATGAATGTGATTGTGGCTCGAGTGCGGATGTGTCTTGTCTGCGGACTCAGCCTCAGCTTCGGAAGAGAGCCGAAAATGCCAGCTTAGACCCTATTCGGATTGAAGCGCCTTGCTTGTTTCTTGCGACAATCATACTGAGGCTCGGCACCATGATCCAGCTCTACCACTACCCGCAGACGAACGAGGAGCTGATTCGACACTACAAGCTCGAGCCGCATCCCGAGAGCGGCTACTATGCGGTCACCTGGGTTCCCACCCAGCTGGTTCGCTCCCCTTTTGCGAACAACGAGGAGCGCACCTTTGGAACATGCATCTATTACTTGCTCTGTCACAAGACCGAAGGCTGTCCCGATAAGCCCATACTTACCTCAACACCTAGCGCAGGAAGTAGCGAGGTCGATACGTTCAAGTCGTGGTCGAGCGATGTCGGCGTGTTGCATCTCAACAAGTCGTCCACGATGCACCTCCATCATGCCGGTCGCACCAAATATACCTTGATCTCGGCAAAAAGGCCACTAGGCGAAGGACTTTTAGACGAAAATGGCGATCCGCTCACAAAGACCGTGATCATGGGCGATGACGTGACTAACGGCGAGGTCCGTCAGCTTCTCGTCGAGGGCGGCTGGTGGAAGGTCAGCGAGATCCCAGAAGCCGACCGTGCTGCCGCGCGTGATGGCACGGCAGATCCAACGAGAGTAGGTGCTCTCATCTCCGAAGTCGTCACACCAGGCTTTCACTGGGACGATCACACCTACCTCAACCACGCCAAGCTGCGCGAGCTCGTAGCCGACAGCCCGCGGGCCGAAGAGCTGTTTGCCAAGTACAAGCCGTATGTCAAGGAACAATGACAAGCACACCTCGAGCTGCAAACACACGCTCAGCGGACGGAAAGACAGACAACGGGCGGCAGTAGCGATGAGTTATAAAGATACAGATGATTGCTGATTGAGCGGGGGCTATGCCAGGCGAGACCGACCGAGGCGCATGCAAAGACACTTACTTGCCTGTCTTGTAGCTGCGCACAGGGAAGAGTCTATCGAAGTTGCGGCGGTCGAGGAACCACGGATCCTTGGGATGCAGTTGCTGTCGCGCCGTGAGTTCTGCATCGCTGAGCGCATGTCCTCCAGCAACTTTGGACCAGTCGGTGTTGCCTCGGAGGCTGAGCTTGAAGCGCGACCAGTACTGTCGGTACAGGTTTTTCGCGCCGGTTTCGAACATTGGTGTCGGCGCCGCTTCGAGCTGGTATCCGAATGACACGTCTTCGCCTAGCAAGATGGATGAAGGGACCCTTTGTTGCTTGCCCGATGTCGCAGAAACGACGCGAATGCCCTTGCCTTGGGCGTATTGCTCAATCTCCACCGCCGAGGTCCTGTCTCGGCGGAAGAGTGAACTTAGTTTGTGAAAGCGTTCGCAAGGATCCTCGGGGTTGAGCGGGGCGCTCCTCTTTGAACGCATCGAGGGTGGCAAGAAGCTGCGAAATGGCCTGGCAGCAGTGCGAATGCCCACCTGCGAGATCGCAGGATACAGCGTTACGCGCGTAGCGAGCCTCGAAGGCGTCCAGAAGAAGAACATTCCAATGGCGGCGCACGTGAGGCCGAGACCAGTGCCCGTCGCATACCTGAGCATGGGCGGCGCCAGCTTGGTCTTCTCCACGTCGCGCGAGAAAGGGGGCCAGCTCAGATGCTGCGTCAGTAGGTAGCCCTGGTTGGCACCGACTCCGACGAAGACGGATCCAACAAAGTAGTATATCGCCTTCTTCATGCCGGGCGGGCCTCGGAAGATGACACGGGGCGCTGAAGCCATCTTTGCAGTCCGTACTCGTTGCTGCTGATACTGCTTGTCGCCGTGATCCCCTCCTTGATCGTCGCCGCCGTAGCTGCGGGTGCTGTCCTCGAGCCGTGATCCGTCCCGGGTCGGTGTGCTTCAGAGCGTTGGCAACGAGTGAAGTGTCGCTTCTCGCTCCGCACCAAAACCTCAACCTTCTCGAACCGTGACTTTTTCCACAGAAATCCACTTCCGAAATCCGATTTTATTGCGAAATTAAAAAACAGTATATGAACGCTTACGTGTGCTGTTGTATCGTACCGTGGCCCTATAGCTCAGCGGTAGAGCGTCGGCTTCCAGTCGCTCTATTCTAGGAAATTTCCGAAGGTCATCCGTTCAAATCGGGTTGGGGTCATGCTTCTTTTTTTTTTCCTCCTGTGCCAACGACTGAAGCCTAGTCCAGATCACTTACAGCAAAGGGAAGAGCGGTCACGGGCGAGATCAGATAAGCACCAGATGGTGCGTGGCTCAAATGTTGTTATATGAAATCACGATGATGCAAGTGTACCTTTGAAAGACGAATGACTTGATGGCTGCGGTAGCATCCGAGGGAAACCGGCAACCTGGATCGGCACTCTGACCTCGCTTTGGATCAACTCGCATCTATCTGGTTCGATCGCTATTGGATGACGGGCCGATGTGAGCCAGATAGCGCATGTTCTACGCCATCCTATGCCAGATTTCGTCACATCGGGTAGGGAAGCCCTCAACTTCCATTTTCGCGCATGCACAGCCGCGCACGAGCGCACAGGCGAGCATTGAAGGGGAGACCCAATGCTGTGCATGTGCCCGTGCATATTTTCACGGTGTCCAAGACGTGGGCGCTCAGAGTGAGTCTGAAGGCAGGGCGCAATTGCAGGAATGTGGAGGTTTGCCGGGCGGCTTTTCAGCTGTGGTGTCTAGATTTCGGTCAACGTGCGCTGAGAGCAGCGCGGTCTCGGCCTCCTCTCCGATCCTACCTCTGCCCGGGCACTGCCCCTCGCCTATACGACAGCCCAGCCAAGCGAAGAGGAGATAACCCGCCAAATCTGACGTTGTAGCTCCCCGGCGGTGTGGCACGAGCCATCCAAGGACCTCGGATGCCCCGAGATCGTGTTGTATATATACGACCGCCGAGACGCTTGTTCTTACTGTTCTGCCTCCCGACTTCAACAACACATCGATATACGAGTAACAATGTCCGCTCCCGAACAGAACAACGCCGCCGGTGCTCCCCAGCAGGACGCTCTTGACAAGGCCGTCCAGTGGGGCAGCAAGAAGGCTGGCCACGAGCAGAACGCCAGCACCACCGAGAAGATTTCGGACGGCATCCGATCTGGCTTGTAAGTGCTGATCTCATTTTATGAGTAGCTTTCATCTTTACTGACGGCTCCACTCCCTCCTCCCTCGTACATGCGTTCGACCCCTCACAGCAAGAAGCTCACTGGCAAGGATGTGCCTATCAAGGACAAGCAGTAAACGCTTCGTCCCGCCATCCCATCTTGATATCCACGGTTCCGCTCTATACCAGTCAATGTGAAAAGCGCGTCGATACTTCCTTGCTTTATACCTCCAATGCGCCTGGCGCCTGATTGTCTGAACCGATTGAGTGAGGCTCCCGTGGAGCTCTCAATTATGACCCGAGCAGCGTCCAATCATGTCATTCGGACTTGATGATCCATACATGAGTACAAAAGCTTAGCATTGCGAAAGTGATCGCCTTGTGAAAGCTGTAGGATGTGCGATGACTCGTTAGCCTCTTGGCTCGACATCACTCTTGAAGCGGGAGAAGCGGAACGCACCAGGACTTCCTCAACGCCCTCTACCAGTGGGCATACATGCCCTGGTTGCTTAGCACGGTGAACCGCTCTTGAGGAGGGCCCAGTGCAGTGTGGAGCAGTCAATGTCACGATATTTCCTTCTTGACGTCCAGAAGCCAAGCGATGATTCTTGACCTCTCTTCCTGCCTTGACGGACGTCGGCGGGATGAAAGTCCTGCGAGATGGTGTGCAACTTGAAGCATATTAGAGCAGGCCTCCTCGCTACTGGTCTCGCAGTCGTCAAAGTCTCCGCTGCTGCCTGGATAGTCGCAACTAAAGCTTCTTCCATCGCTGTGGGGACGCAGGTCGATAAGCACTTTGAGACGCGACGGCAAAGCTGGCGTCTGCTCGAGGGAGAACTGGTTGAAACGCTCGCGGCCTCTCCTTTTGCTCCTTGCACGTGCGGAAACCTCGGCTTGAGTATGCAGAGCTCTGACGATCTTGCCCCGGGAGTTGAGTGGGAGCCCGTATTTCTTGCAGACAGCTTCCTCTCCGTGCTTCTGATGAGGTAGCCGTGCCCTTCGAGTACGCGGTCTGTCTTTTTGTGGAGCGGCAAAGAATCCGTTTCGGATCGAGGGATGTAAAAGGAGTAGGACGGCGAGGATAGCGAGAAGGGCGATTTGGCTGCAAAGGATCCAAAGTAGGATTACGATCAAGCAGATGTTTGTTGTCAGAAGCACCTCATGCTGCTTCAGTTTCTCCATGACGGCAGTGGCGCTTGAGGAAGTGCTGACTGGAGGAAATGCATCGGTGTGTGGGTTCGATGGTTGCAGAAGAGGAGAAGGTAGCTCTCGAAGCAAAGGAGGCCAGTATCACCGATTGACACAAGACGGGACAGTCTAGGCGCCAGAGACATACAGTAGAGTTTCATGTTCCCTTCGACCTTCCCCACTCGAAGCAATCAAGCTCGAACGCTCCTCGACTCAGCGAGCGAGCACGCCAGTAGAGACCACAACTGCGCATTTAAGCTTTGCGGAACGTGCACCTGCACCTGCAACTGCGCATCCACTCCCGCGACTGGTTCCGCACCTGGAAGGAGCCCGCTTCACCTCAAAGGTAAGTCGAATGTGTGAATGAAAGCATTGCTAGCTCAGTGCAAGCGTCAACATGGCAACGCCTGTGGGAGGCGGCGAATCGCAGCTTTGTTAGAACTGCAATGCATCACAACCCGGCGTATTTTTTCAAGGCTCAGCTCGTTGGGGCGGCGCGACTTGGTTGGGACCAACACCTCCACGATGCTCTCGAAAAATCACGGGACCACAGCAGCAGCCCAAGAGCTCCACACGACGCCAAGGCACATTCGCCCAGGCAGGGTCCATCGCGCCCACCTCTCCTCAGTCACTCAGGCGCGCTTTGGAATGCCTGCATACCTTTCGTACAGCGCACCATCATCAACACCACCGCCGTCCCGACGTCGCCCTCACTGATCATCTTGAACTCAGCAATCAGCCCTGAAGCGACCGCTCACCGCGACATTGAAACCAAGCTGTTTGATCCCCATAGCCGACGTCGACCGAAGTCATGTCGGCGTCTTCCACCCAACCCGGTGGCCCCGCGCAGGCGCATCCGCTCCGCCCTTACTATCAAGCGCCTGAGGATTCCGTCTTCATCGCCACGGCTCCTCGCTTCAACATGACGGGCACACCAGGCGCCGCATCGCGAACCGCATCGGGTGCCTCGGCCGCCACTTCCAACCCGACGCTGCATGGCTCTGCAGCGGCGCGCTCGGGCACGAATCGCTACATGTCCGCTCAAGACGCGAAGCCCTATGTCGCCACCACCACGAGCGGCAGCTTTGGCGAAGCCGATGCTGGTGTGTCCGACATTTTCCGCGCCCTTCTCGTCAGTGGTGCGCTTCAATACACCAGCACATGCCTCGCCATGCCGTTCGAAGTCGGCAAGCTTCTCTTGCAAGTGCAATGGGTGCCCAGAGACGATGTCTGGCTGCAGGTCACGCAGCAGGCTGCTCTTACGCAGAGGCGCCCCGCTACCATATCACAACTCGCAGAGCCAGCGCGAGAGTTGCGAGACGAAGCACAAGTCGAGGGCTGGGAGCAGGAAGTGGCGCCAGAGGCGAATGAGTGGGATCAAGAAAGCGACATTCAAGACGAGGATATGGACGAGGACGTCCTCGAGGGTGAACTCTCGGATGAAGACGATGCCGATGCCTACTTCCGCGATGCGGCTTCCAGACCCGCGCGCACCGACACATCCCTCTACTCGGGCCGCAAGAAGAGGCGCATGGTCGACGCTTCGGGCTACGTGATGCGCAAGAGCGTCCATGACCAAGTCGCACGACCCGAATTCGTCATGCCTGTCGTGGTGCGAGGCGGCGTGTGGGAGATGATGAAGGCCGTCGGCCGTGGCAAGGAGGGCTGGCTCGGTCTATGGAAGGGCTCGCTCACCTCGTTCGTCCTCGAAGTGACGTCGGCGACGATTCAGCCGCTCATCTCATCCATCCTTTCGCTATTTGCGCCGGCTGCCCTCTCGCCATTGCCCCTCGCGTACGCGCCCTATCCATACAAGACGCTTGGCTTGCTCTTGTCGTCGCATCTCATCACCGGCGTCCTGGTCTCGCCGCTCGACTTGGTTCGAACCAGGCTGATCGCCCAGAGCACGCTCCCAGCGCACCGCAAATACAGCGGTCCGTACGACGCCCTCCAGAAGACGCTGCGCGAGGAAGGAGGCTGGAAGACAGCCTACCTCCACCCGAATCTGCTCATCCCTACCATCCTCGACTTTACGCTGCGTCCGCTGCTTTCCCTCGGCGCACCTCTGCTTATCGAGCACACACTGCGCCTCGAGCCCAACACGCATCCGATCAGCTACGCCATCGCCGAGCTCGCCATCTCCACAGCCTCCCTCTGCATCACGCTGCCCATCGAGACGGTCCGCAGGAGGCTGCAGCTCCAGATGCGCAAGCCGTACGGTGTTACTGACGCACAAGCTTCCAGCGCCGCCTCGTCGCGTAAGATCACCAGCGCCACGCTGCAGCAGCAATCGTCGACAGCAGGATCGCACGGAGGCGTTGCGCTCACAGCCGGCAACGTCAGCGTCCGTGGTCTGCGCACGTGCGTCGAAACGCGTCCCGTACCGTACGTCGGTGTGGTGGAAGCCATCTACCGCATCGTGACGGAAGAGACTGTTGCCACGCATACGCGTTCCAAGAAGCCCGATCCGACTTCTGCATCGGCCCCGAACGCGACGGATGGCGGTGCTTCCGATGCCGAAGCCGCTTCCGGCTCGAATCCGATGGCGCAATCGGCCATTCTGGCAGAAAAGACCGGCCACTCGTCGCTCGGCGGTCTCCGATCCCTCTATCGCGGCTTCAGCATGGCATTCAGTGCCAATCTGGTCGTCTTCATGCTCACCATCGTCAGCGGCGAGAGGGCAGGTCCGGCAGGGTGGGCCGAGATCTAGTTTGTGTGCTGATGAACAAGGTCGACTCACCCTCCTCGCTTGTGCGCCTTATTGTCTATGATCACTTTCCAGTTCGATGTACAATGCACCTTGTGCTTCAGGGCGCTGTGAATGTCTGAGGGGAGCTGTGGGTGATCCACTTCCATGCTGCCGGCCGTCTCGGGGCAGCCGGTGGGCTGCGCTCGTTTGTTATGGTCTGCGGTGGATTTACTGTGGCAAAAGTGGCGCGGGTTCATTTGCAGGGATCGAGCTGGTGGGTTGTTGCTCATGTCTGCGACTTTGAAAGTGAAAGCGGCAATGCGAGGGGATGAAGTTGGATGAGCCGCGGTCCTGATGGTGGGCTTGGAGAGTTGGAGCCAGACAAATACGATATCTATCACACGAGACGGGTTGCTTAGTTGCTCGTTGACTTCCTTGTTGCCCCATCACCAAGGATCACAGCCGGCTGTGTCTCGTCCAAAAGTACCCTCTCTGTCACGCTCCCTTTCTTCTTGGCTGGTCGGACACAGACTCCTCACATTGATGCTCACGATGAAGCTCTTCGGTACGCCGATTGCTTTGCTTTTGGCTTTCCTCGGCACAGCCGCAGCCTACAAGCTTGACCCTGAAGACGGGCAGGCTGAGGTCGGTGCGTACCACATCCAGCCTGGTCGATGTGCCGGAGTCGAGCAGCGGCTGGGTCACACCAAGTACAGCCAGTACCACCACTGGAGTCCATTCCACACGTCGTTTCAAGAGCTGGGCTATGGGAACGTAGTGGACCAGATGGATTCCACCGCGCTGTGTGCCAACAATCCAGCGCTGACCGAGGGCTATGGGAGTGGGTTTGATCAGATGCGCATCTACCTCGTGTACGGACGCTGCGTTTACGGGACGCATGACATGCGCGTCATGTGCGGAACCATCACCGAGCAAGGTCGTCCCTCTCACAACATCCTCAATGTCGTTCAGGCCTCGTGCCCCGCAGGAACTCGGTGCAAGAATCTGTGCGCAACCATGCAGGATCCTTCGCTCACAAGTCCCTTCTCAGTCAAGCAGGTACAACTCGCCCAGTGCATGCCGATTCCTCAGTGGGATAAACTCACAGCGATGTACAAGCCAAAGACTACTCCATCGCTGGGCGCGAATCAGGCGGTGACTCAGGGAAGCGAAAAGATCGATCCCAAGGTGGTGGATAAGCCTGCTTCTGAAAACCCGGCCGTAGACCCGACCCATGTCGCCAGCGATGGAACCATCCCCGGACGCATTGCATCGCCCAAAACACCTTCAACCAGCGACATTGATGCGGCACTTTTGAAAGCAGCCGGCGAGAAGCAAGGCTATTCGGGCAATAAGATCATGGTCAAGCAGCCGGACGGTGAGAAGCCCGTCAGCAAGCAGCCTGCACAGGGTGACTCCTCCAGGGCCGCCGCTGGCGGCGGCCCTCAATACCTTCCCGCAGCTAACAATGCTCCCCTTGATGCGAAGAAAGGTCACAAGTTGGAACACCAGCAAGCTCCCACACAGTTGGGCTTCCGTAAGCGTCAGCTTCCTCGCTCGCTGCACGCCTAGAGTCCACAAAGGTAGCAGGCTACTCTGGTGAACTCCGTTCCGACACGCTCCCACTCCTGACAGTCCTCCAGAATCGACCTTGCTATCCGCGTCCGCAACTCTGATCATCTCGGTCCATTGCAGAAACTCGTGTGATCAAAGTAAAAGACACTGAGGTGTTCTGTGACTTCAAGTGAGTCACAGATGATCATGCACAAGTCCACTCAATCAGTCTCGACGGCTCTCCAGCTCAACGACGTGTGAGCTTGAATTGACTTGATTTCCATGTATCCACCGCGACTAGACTGCTTCGACTCCAAGCTCGTTCGCAACCAGCGCAAGTGCTTCTGCAGCCAACTGGCTCGGCTCCGCCTTGTCCCGCTTTGCACTCTTAGCTCCGAGCACGTCGCGTGTCGTCCCAACGACGCCGAGCTGCAGTCCTGCATCAGCAAGGGTCTTTGCGAGTGCCTCCGTCTCCGTCACTTCGCTTTCGGGCTGCGACGTGCCAATGCTTGCGTGTACCTTCGGAGCTGCCGACACGGATACGAGCGCCAGCAGCAGTCTGAATGCTGAGAACAAATGGGCACGCTCCGATGCATGCCATGTGCGTGCGGTGGCTGCGGTCTGCAACGTGTCAGGAAGCAGACGCAGCTCGATGTATCTCTGAAGGATATGGTTGATCTCCTCTTGGCGCACTCTGGGCATGGGCACAGTGCCGCGGATCTGCAGATCGCGCGAATACGAGCGCAGTACGCCCTCGCACCGCGGGACGAGATGCTTCAGGAGGATCGTCGCGAGCCTGCGATGTGCCTCCGATCGACCACGGCCCTCGGAGCAGCCGAGGAAGAGCAGATCCAAACACCAATAAGCGAAGCGTTCGTTGACCACTTCCGTCACATCATCGACACGGCCACCCTGCCCCTCCTGCAGCCCTTCGACCTCGAAGCTGTACAGCTTCGAGCCGAGCGTCAGAGCACGGCTTACCCGGTCAATGAGATAATCCGGAACCTCGCTCTCACCCAGGTAGGGCAAGACAAAGTTCTCGATCGTGCCGAGCAGGAACAATCCGAAGCGCTCGTCACGATCCCGCACATCCCTCGGCAGCTGCATCGCACCGCTCGAGTCGGCCAAGATTGCCGCCTCGATGCCGTCGATCATCTTGCTCCAGAGTCGCTCCACGGTTTCGCGCTCGAGCTCGCCCTTGCGTGCGCGGACGTGGAGCTTGGGGCCGCAGCGCGACAAGATACGGCAGAACGTCAGCAGTGCGAGCTGCCACATTGGCTGCACCTCGTCTTTGCGGCCTGTCGTCGTACCGGTAGCAGGACTGTTGGGACAGTCGTACTTGAGCTTGATCGGGATCACGAGCGCCGAAATCAGGCTTTCGAATGCGCCGTCCGTGTAAATCGCCACATTGCCCTCGTGCGACACAAACACGCCGAAAGCTTCGGTAATACTCGTCCTGGAGAGCGCGACGAACGTCGGCCCGCTCTTGGCTTTGTCACCATCTGTGCGACCGCCGGCATGTGCCAGACAGATGCACTCCGACAGATCTGACAGGATCAGTGCCGGGACATCCTTGACACCTGACACTGACCTTGCAGTCGCCCGCGCCGCCTCTTGCACGCTGGTCAGGCTCGACCGATCCGACATATTGTCCGGGCTGTGCGCGTACGACACGCACCCTTTGAGGCTGGTCAGGAGCGTCTCGACCTCCTTATAGTCGAAGTGGCCTTCGAGCACGCGGTAGATCGGGGAAAACGCCTGAATGTACGCTAGAAGATTCTTCTGCGTGAAGCGGACTTGCTTTTTCTTGTCGTCCTCGCTCGAGCCTGAGTCGGTCGCTCGTGGCTCTCGACAGCGGATGTGGCGTCCGATTGTGACCCAAGCCTCCCAGGCCTTTCGCCACGCACGATGGATGATCTCGCGGTCAGCCTCGCCGATCTGCTCCCCGTCCTGCACAGGAGCCGAGAGGGCGGACGTGAAGCACTTGACCGCCGCTTGCGACAGGTCCGCCGGTCCCTGCACGAAGGTGTTGAGCGTCAACTCGAGAAATCGGGCCCAAATGCCCTCAAAGTTGGGGCTGTGGATGAGTTTGGAAGCCAAATACGCCCGCACGACTTCGCCAAACTGGGTGAGCGCCAGGCATTGTGATTCCTGCCACTGCTTGAGCTCACTCGGCTGGATGCCCATGAGCTGTGCCTGTCGATCTTGATCTGCGATGCCTGCGGCCGTTCCACTCTCCAAATCGGCTGCCGACGCTCGCAGTACTTTGATCAGCGGCAAGATGATGGTCTCGACTATCTCTTGCCATGCTGCCGACTCGAGCATGTCGCCGTACTGCTGCAAGACTCTGAAAAGGTTCGAGATGGCACCGTTGCGCACCTCGGATCTGCCGCTCTGCGAAATGGACAGCAGACACTGCAGCATGAAGAGCCATAGCGGCTGCGCCTCGGCATCGACTTTGGCATCCTTCGCAGATGCGGCTGTGGCTTTGGCTCGTGCCGCCATCTCGGCAGTGACACCCCACAGACAGCCGTTGGCTGTGAGCGCAACGTTGACGTCGAAGCCTTGACTGCCGAAATCACTAAGGCAGCTACAGCACCTGCGGATCTGCTGCAGGTCCAAGGCAGACAGGAAGTCAGAGCACACGAGCTGCAGACACGAGAAGCCGGCCTTGACAAGCGCCAACTGCGCCCGTTGCGTGGCCGGCGACGGCTCCGAGACACCTTCAGCGCCTCTCTTGTCGCTCTTGCACGTTGCCGAGCAAACATCGAAGACCAACTCCCAGCCGCACGTGAGCGAATGCCCAAATGTCTCCATGACCTTGTTCAGGTTCTCGACCGAGGTGGCTCGGACTTCCATGTCGACCAATGATGATCTTCTTCCCTCCAGAATGCCAGCGCTCGAGATGACGCGCAGTGCAAGTTCTTGTTGGCGCAGTTTGTCTGCGTGGTCCGACACCTCTGCTGCCTCGGACATAGTGCCGAAAGCGAGCTTGTTGGCCACCTGAGATGCCTGCGAGCGCCAGGTTGGGGAGAGGACGGGATTGGAGAGCGTCTGCGTCAAGTGCTTGGCGACCAGCTCCCAGCCCTGCTCTGACGGGAGCGCGCACAGCCGCTTGGTGTTGAGCACTGTCACTGAATCCAAGCAAGTGATCGGGTAGAAGGCCGAGGCACTCTCGTTCTTGCTGATCGAAGCTCGACCTCTGAAGCCAGACGCACGTGGCGACCCAGCTTCGCTTTCCGTCGCGGAGGTTTCCGCAGCGTGGATAGACACTCGCATGATATCGTCGCTCAGGCGACAAAGCGAGGCAATGAAGTCGAGGAATGCATCGTCTTCGAGCGCAGCGGTGTTGTCAAAGATGCTCTGGATTTGCGCCTGAAGACGATCGGGCTGCAGATCCGCCAGATTGAGAAGCTGCAGTTGACTGCGACCCGAGCGTGTGTCGAGCGAAGTCATGGAGCTGTGTGTCAATGTTGAGAGCGTGGCTCGACCACTGCGGCTGACGTCGCCGTCATCCTCTTCTCGCTCGTCGCCGGCATGCACGGATGGATATCGCGAGCTGAGCAATGCATGGGCGCCGCATACACCGCTGAGAACGGGGTACCAGAAGGCGCCCAATGAGCCAGAGAGGTAGTACGCAACTTGCAAGAATGCTCGCAAGCAGGCCAAGCTGCGAGTCGACATCGCTTGCAGGTTCGAATCGATCGCCATCGCATTCAAGACCGCGGACGGAGAAGATGCATCCCATGTTGGTACGGCAAATGTGATGGCCTTTGTGAGCAGCACATCGCGCTCCTGTACGAGGTCAAGGGCGCCGGTCACGTTGGTGAGGTTGCGGAAAGCAAGCAGCGTCTCTTCAAAGATGGTGTCGGTGCATTTGATGCGCAAGTACCTGGTCAGCACATCGCTGAGTGGCAGCGCGGAGCACCTGAGCATGGCCTTTGTCAGGCGCAAACCATCTCGTTCTGGCGCATTGGTGAGAGTGTCGACGTCAGCGTCGAGCATAGCTGGGGGTGCGGGAGCCGCATTGCTCTTTCGCGAGTTGACGAACTTGGAATAGAGCGGTAGAGCATAGGCTGCCATGGACTGTGTGAGTAAGTGGCACGATTGAAGAGCCAAAAGCTGCATGTAGGTCTTGGGCAGAGCAGCTGAGGCGACCGAGGGCGCCTCGACCTTGTCGAGCTGGTCGATGATCTGCACGGTGGGAGAGCTAGCTGACGAAAGCGATTCGGTCCCTTTGGAGCCTGTGAGCTGCGACATAGCAGCGCTGGCAACGCCAGTCGCGGCCTCGTAGAGACCACTGAAGCTGAGATCGGTGCTTGGACGGACGCGGCTCCTGCGTGGGCTGTCTGGAGCTTCGCCGCCACCCGGGGGATCTTGCATGGTAGGCTCCATTGCGAACACTTTCTCGCTCTGCACCAGCACACTCTGCAGCGTATCCACCAGCTTAGCGAACACAGGTACGGAGCCGCGCGAGCCATCGCCGCCGTTGGCACCAGCATCTGCGGAGTCGTACCACGACCAGAGGTTGCGGAGGAAGACATCATCGGAGCAGAGACTGCGGACTACCTCGAGCGCCAGGACCTGTTGCCAGAGTGTAGGCTGGGAGCCGCCGTGCACTGCGGCCTCTTGTGCGGACGGGTTGACGGACCGCAAGAGGATGGAGAGGAGGATCTCGACTTCCAAGACGAGATCGGAGCTGAATTGGCGGAGGAGGAGGAAGAGCAGCCGCATGAGTCGAAGATGGATGGGAAATGCAGGAGGTTCGCTGAGGCTTTTGATGAGGAGGGGGCAGACTTTGGAGCGGAGGAGGAAGAGGAGCTCGGGATGCGAGGCATTCTGGGCGTGTGTGTTGTTGAGCGAGGAGAAGAGACGCTGGTGATTGGAGAGGACGCTTTCGATGAGCTCGAGGGAGAAGGTCTTGGAAAGCGAATGCAGAGAGAGAAAGGAGGCAGGCTCAGCGTTAGCGAGCGAGCAGAGGTCGGAGAAGACGAGGTAGGCGTCGCGCGAGGATGGAAAGAGGGTGACGGGACCGTCGGGGAGGTCGACATTCATGGCGGCGAGGGGCGCTGATGCGGCTGCGTCTTCTCCGCCGCCTTTGATGCCGTCGAGCACTGCATCCTCGTCCTTGACCTTGTCGAATACGGCCATGACGCTCTGGCGCAGAGTGGCAGCTGCGGTGGAGCTGACGACGGCGACCTTGCTGCCCTCGTGGAGCTTGAAGCCGAGCATGAGCGTGTCGGCGAGGTGGGCATTGTGGATGTGAGGATAGGTTGTGAGCAGGGCGGAAGCGATCTGCAGGATCTTGAGCTGCACATCGACGTCGCTTTTTGAGGGCGGAGTGAGGAGCTTGTTGAGCGCGGATATGACAGTGGGTATGGCGTCATCGGGCAAGAGCTTCTGTAGGAGGATGCGCTGGAGCAGCGCCATGGCGAGCGAGATGACCTTGGGAAGCTTTGTTTCGCAGCTAAGAAGGACCGGCCGCAACAAAAGATGATCGGACGGCGGGGCGCCAAGGATTCGTGACGAGCTGAGGAAGGCATCGGGTTCGGCCTTGATTCGAGCAAGAGCAGCATCAGCGGCTTGCTTGATCTCTGGATGCTTGCGCCTTGCCTCGACGCCAAGCGAGGTGAGCTCCGAGGTGAGTAGCTGAGCCATTGTTACGGCTGTGCGAGGCGGAAGACGTGACGCTCGGCCTGTTCAGGCTTGGAGGGTGGAAGTTGTGACTGCTTCAGCCAAGCTTCGAGCTAGCCAGCACGAGTCCGTTCTTCGCCGGACCGTTTCGCAACGGAGAGGTCACTTGCTCGCCAATTGGTGCGGAGCGTGCCGATGCGGAGCTGTCGCCTGCGTTTGTGGTTTGTGCGGAGGAGAGATGACGGCGACCTGGTCGAAGCACGGACTGCAACACACTCGTCTCGTTTTGCACGTTCAGCGCGTCTGGGCAAGGTGTTGGTCTCCACTTCCGACCCAGCTTTGGCTCGCGACTTTCATACCGCACAGCGCTGCGGCCTAACAAGCGCGAAGGTGGCCCCAACCTTGCACTCGACCATGGGATCAAATGCCCCTGAGCTCAAGGAGCCTTGAGCCTTGGTTCATCTGACTCCTACGCAACAGTCGCTAGCGAGCTCGAGTATAGGAGCCAGAGACGAGCACTCTTGAGCGAACGGATACTGGCAGCCGCATCTGTACGATGTCCGCCTCGACAAGGAGGCGGAGGCAGCATCCGAGCTCCAATGCAACGCAATGCAGCCCGCCACGCCTCCGCGGCCCAACGGCAGGGAGAGGGTGGAGCGGATCAGGCGCAGGAGGTCAAAGGGGCGCCCGCACATTGCAGCGAAATGTAACACTGCTCTGCTACCCGCACCGCTGACGATGGTGAAGCGAGTCAGGGTTCAGAGGAAGAGGCCCGCTCTCTCCACTCGGCACAAAGCTTTTCTGTGACGGATTGGATTTTTGATGGATTTCTGGGACCGATTTTCGATTCTGAATGCCAAAAGTCGAGCAACGCATTGCAACTCCTCACACCCGCACATCCGCACATCCGCACAGGCGCACATCCGCACGCCCACCGCCGATGGCTCTGGCTCGCCTTCACATCTTGGCCAACGCCTCGACCCGCGTGCCGTCAAGCTTGCTCTTCGCATCTTGACCTCCATCGGCTCTCCTCCGAATCAAATCGCCCTTGATCCTACTTCGACTTGCTGCTGCTTCCGCACATTCACACACGCGCAGCCAGCCAGAGTCGCCTCGACTGTTTCATCCTTTTCGGCGCATCCCGGCCAACGCGCTGCCACACTTCATTAAGCCCCAGCAAAGCGCGCAGCGGCAGCCTCGGCACCACGGATGGCCCGCCTGGCGTAGCATGCTCAAGGTGTAGCGACACTCGTCTCTGCTGCTCCGCACCGAGCTCAACCGCATCGGGACCACGTCTTCATCGACGTCTCCTTCCGAACTAGCCGGCATGACACCCGCAACCGACTCGCTCGCAGATGCGCATCCGCCATCCATCCACGATGCAAAGCATGACGCCTCCCTCAAGCCACCGCAGAACACTCTGATGGCAGCCGTCCAGCTCAAGCCATCCCAGCCCCGAAGTCGCTCTGGATCCGACTCGAGTCACCACTCTTCCGACTTTGATCACGAACGTCCCTCCCAAGATGACGACGACATCGACAATACCCCAGCCACCTCCTACGGCGGCTTCCTCTCCACACGCAGCGACGTCTCAGCCGGTCCCAAATCCGATTCCAGCCACCTGTCCCACATCGGCCTCCTCGACAGCGCACACTCCGTCGCCGCATCCGACGACTTGAACAGAATGGATGAAGTGCGCCAGGAAGTCGAGGCGCTCTTCGAAAAGTTTCTCCCCGACTTTCAGGTCCAGCAGGATGACGACCAGTCATCACAGCACGGCCAAGACGCGGAGCCCACCCTGCTCAGCCGCAATCTTCCCGCCATCCTCTCCGAATTCGAGAGGCAGAGAGAACACCCGCTCATCGACCCCAAAGTCTACAGCCAGCTTCAGGTCTTTGCCGATGAGAATCCCGAGGTGCCCATCTCGTCCAACATGCTCGTCAACCTCATCCATGCTTTAGAGTCCAGCGCACAGTCGGTCGCTTCCGACGAGATGGATCCCAAGACACCATCTCTCATGGAGCGCCACACTTCTCCCAGCACCGGCAACGATTCTACACCCATAGCCGCATCTGACAAGGCTGATGATGTGTACGACGAACAGTACCTCGTTCCTGACGCCGACACCAGCCGCGAATCGTCGAGGGAGCTGAGTGCAGAAGCCGCCGTCATCCTCAACCTTAAGCAGGACTTACGCATGGAGCGCGACAGGAACGATGCGCTACAACAGACGCTGTCCGACAAGGAAAGGCGCGTCAACACGTTGGAACACAAGCTCACCACCGCACAGGAGCAGTACGAGGAGATGATGCTCGAAGAGCAGGCCAAGCTCGACGAGCTTCACAAGCAGATCCAGACGCTGCGCCGCGATGAAAAGGAGCTCCGCACAAGGCATCACGAGCTGCAGGAACAGAGCAATGCCTTTGAAGCTCAACTCACGGCGCTCAATGCCCAGATCGAAGCCTCGGAAAAGGCGAACGTCAAGGTCCGCCGAGATCTCGAGGAAGAGTCGAGCCAGCTCATCAAGGCCAAGGCCGATCTCGACCGCAGAGCCAAAGAGACCAAGGAGCTCTCCGAGTACCTTGTCGAATGCGAGCAGGCAAAGGACGTCGCCGAAAAGGCGCAACACCAGCTGCGCCAGGAGCTCGACAAAGCCCGAGCCGAGACGGCCAAACTGCAACCGTACAAGGAGGAGGCAGAGGAGTCCAGAGCGACCGTCGACAAACTCGAGATGGAGCTCGACGAGATGCGCCGCCTCACCAGCTTGCACAGCAAAGAGTCCTCGGCGCTGCAACACAGCAATCCAGGCACCTTGACCCGAAGGCTGGGCAACGAGCTTGCGCGAAGCATCGATCTGGACGGTCACAGCTCCAGCGACGACACACAGGTGGAGGACAAGGATGCCGACTCGAGCAACGTCGACGACTTTATCGAGACCGTCATCCAGCGACGTCGCACAAGGGTGGGCAAAGCTCGCAAGTCGGTTCAGATGGTCACTCAAGCCATCCAGACGGACATGAAAGCCGAACCAAGCGTCGCAACTCCCGCACCCGAAGGAGTTGCTGACGCCACCGTCTCTTCGCAAGACGTCGCGACCGAGCACGCCAGATTGCTGTCCTCGCAAACACTTTCGCGCACTTGGTTACATCACCTTTCTGCGGCCGTGCAGGCGAGGAGCACTCTGTTCGCCATCCTTGTGCTCATCGTCGGCATGAGCATCGGATTGATGTTCAACACGTCTCGCGATCTCTACCACATCAACGATTATGCACTGGATGCGGACGAGTACCGCAAGCTCAACCACCCTCCAGATCTGCACCACAACTACTACTACGACAACCGCTATCCGAACGCCAGGGTCGGTCCCAACTTTTTGGACGATTACGTGGCACGCATACTGGATGCTGCGCTGTCTCCCTTTGGTCTCGGCAATCCAGCACGCTCCATGCCCGGCGGCGTTGTATACTAGTGGGCGTGGCAACCCGCCAGCCTTGTCAGCTCTCAGAACACATTCCGACTCGACTCGAATGGCCGTTCCTGCTGCTGTATTAGCACTCTTGTTCCCTTACATTCTCTTATCGATACGCTTGCTAGCGCCTATACCACGTCGCTGCTTCTTGGGAAGCGGCGTCAACCATCCCGCTCACTTGCGCACCGGGCGCGGATCGAGCCTCTCGCGCGATGCTTTCATGCTCCATCTCGACGAATCGGATCAGGCTCGATACCAAGACCCCTAACTCCCAACTCTAACATTCTTTTATACACTGTGTAACACATTCTTTTCAAGACATCACTACGAATGACGCAGTCGTGGTAGCGTGTGTATTGCGGTCCGGGTATCTTTGTATGGGGTATAAGTTTTTGAAGGGAGGCTTGCTAGGAGGATCGCTGTTTATGGTTGCAGAGCGTGCACACCGACCTTCGTTTCAACTTGCCACGTGCTGATACGGCTTGCTTCGAAGCAGATCTTCGCGCTGAAATGAGGTTGATTCCGTGAACGAGGGGAAGAGCGCAGTTCGTGCATCGTTGGTTGTGTCGGTGGTAGAAATCGGGTACGATCCGAGCATCTTTTCGCCCCTTTTTCTTCGTCACGTCTTCGTCCCTAGCTGTTGGCTCGATATCTTCGGCCCAGAGCGATCGACGGTAGGCGACGGGCTGCAGCTTCTGCGACGTCCACATGGCATCGGCAGCTTGGACGTGATCGCGCGCGAGGCCTAGAAAGCGCCGCGAGTGAAGTGCGGCGAGCCGTGGGAGGGTCGCACTGGCTATGCGTGCGAGCTGCTCTTGATGTACTGCCTGGAGTGCGTTCTGCTCGGGGATGGTGAGGGCCGTCGAAGAGGACGCGGGAGAAGAGCTCCGTGACGACGCTTGCGATGCGGCTACTGCGTTCTTGAACTGCAAGGATCAGGGCGGTTTAGCTGTCAGACAAAGTTTAGTTCGAGTTGCAGAGAGGCTGAGCACAGTGCTTACTTTGGACGCTTTCGTTTTGGACGACATCGCTATGAGTCCGAGGAAAGAGGGACTAGGAGGCCAGAGAGGTTGCCAACGGGAAGGGAAGAGAAGAGGAGGACAGCTTTGACTTTTTTGCAAAGTCGTCGGAACTCGGGAAGTGGGAAGCTCCACATTTCGTGCGCGAATCCGCACGAGAGGTCCACCGCCAGTGAGGTGGAACCCTAGGCTTCGCTCTCTCGCTCGGGCCGCGCGCTGCAGCTGCACACTTGTGACCCAACCTCAGTCAGAAGGCTCACGAGCAACACCTGCCCTCTCCTCACAACCGTCACATTCTCAGCCGCTTCTTGTTGCATCACATCTCGTTCCAACTTCATCTCGACGCTGGCGTCGGGCTTCGAGACCGGCTGACTTCTTCGCTCGCCCTCCATGGCTACGTTCGACCTTCGCCTGAGCTAGGCACCTCGACCTCCCAGATCATCCTTCACAGGAGAGCGCGGCTCCGCCAGAAGCACCAGCCATGCCGCCCAACCCCTACATGCCGTGGCTCACCAGGCCACGCATGTACGCGTACGGCATCATCTCCACCCTCGTCGCTGCCGGCACCGTCGGCACGGCCTTTTCGGAGCGCAGCAATTTCTATGCCGCCGTCGTCTTTCTTGGTCGCTCCAACGGCTGTTTGCTTGTGCTGCTCAACTTCCTCCTCGTCATCGCGCTCATCGCAGGCCGCATACTGCAGCTCATGTACTTTGGTCAGCTCCGCAGGTCCGAAGTCGAGCTCATCGGCGAGAGGTCGTGGTACAGCCTCGTAGGCACGCTGCTTGCCGTATCCATTTTCCGCGACGACTTTAGCGTCTCGTTTGTCATCCTCTTCGGCGTGCTCCTCTTCCTCAAGATCTTCCACTGGCTCTCGGCTGAGCGCGTCGCATCCATCATGCAGAGTCCCAGCGTACCGCGCATCTTCCACATCAGGATGGTCAGCATCCTCACCACGCTGCTCTTCGCCGATCTGCTTCTCGTCGCCTTTTCGCTCCAGATGCTCATCGTCAAGAAGATCAAGATCGGAATGATGGTGCTCTTCACCTCGGAGTTCATCATCCTCACCGCACTGCTCTTCAACACCATCGCACAGTACATCCTCAATTGCATCGACATGGCGCGCGAAGAGCCATGGGAGGCCAAGTCGCTCTACGTGTTGTACGTCGACCTCGCCCATGACGTCGTCCGGCTCGGCACACACACCTACTTCTTCATCCTCCTCACCCGCTTATACGGCATCCCGCTCTCGCTCATCCACGACCTCTACTCCGCCGGCAGGAGCTGCACCACCAAGGTCAAGGCGCTCTTCCGATACCGCCAGGCACTCAAAAAGATGGAGACCAAGTATCCCAACGCCAGCGCTGCAGATCTGCAAGCCACCGACGGCACGTGCATCATCTGCAGAGAAGACATGGTCGCGGCCGAAGCAAGCGAGGCGGCAGCACCCAATGCCTCTGCAGCGGTGACCAACGTGACGCCCAAGAAGCTCTCATGCGGCCACATTTTCCACTTCCGCTGCCTGCGATCGTGGCTTGAGCGCCAGCAGAGCTGCCCTACGTGTCGCCGTATGATCCTTGACGACGAGCCAGAGCCTGCTGCCACTCCAGCACAGCAGCAACCACCGCCGCCACAGGGTGCAGCAGCGGATCCCAACGCAGGAGTGAATACTTCCAATCGCGCAGCGAGCCATGCCGGTGCATCAAGTTCGGCGGGTACATCCATCGCACCTCCTGGGCAACGGACTGCAGCAGAGGAGGAATACGACACAAGGCTGCAAGGCTTTCTGCAGCGCCTGCAGAGCGATTTGCGCAAGGTGCGCGACGAGGGCAACCTATCCGCGCAGCGCGCGTCGAATCGTGCTGCCAGTCGAAGCGGCAGGTCGACACCGCGCACAGGAGTGTGGTCGTCCGACACAGTGTTCGGCGGCAGTGGCGTAGGAGTGGCAAGGCAGGTACCGGCTGTGTCGGGTGTCGCGCAGGGCGATGAGGGGCTGGGAGGGCTGTGGATGCCACCTCCGCCATCTACACTGTACCGCACCGGCAGACGGCCTGTTCTTCCCACACGCACCAAAGTAGCGGAAGCCGAGCCTGTGCCAGGGGACAGCAAGGGCAAGGGCAAGGAGCGGCAAGTTGAAGCCGACGCCATGGTGGAGGACGATATCGCCCAAGATCCAGTCGATCCAAGGGAGGCGATTCGCCAAGCCACACTGCGACGCTTTGGCGCATCCACCACGAACAGTGCCACTACCTCGGTGCCTGCCGCGGGGTCGAGTAAGAGCACAGCCGCGTCGACGCCGGCGGAGCGCAGCGAGCTGGCCATGATCCCGCTCTTCGATCCGCGCGCGATAGCCGACTATGATGCCGCGCACGCCTCCACTCTGCCCCACCCGCTCGTGATTCACCCCCAGACCGCTGGCATACCCAGCACTGTGGGTAGTAGCGATGCTGTGGCCGGTGCAGGCAACGCGGTGCAGGACCAAATCGCTGCCCTGCGCGCTATCCAGGCCCGCATCGACAGCGTCATTGCCGACCTTGCACGCATCGCACCTTCCACTCTCACATCACCCAGCGCAGCTGAATCGTCACCATCGTAATGCAATCTCACATCCCGTTCCAACTTCCACGTTCACAACCATCACTCTTGTATCTTCCGTTGTTTCCAGGTGGCATTGCGAATGCGATTCGGATTGCGGCCCCGATCCTTACACGCGTCGGAGGGGATGATAAAAATACAAAAGAGGTGAAACGCAGCAGAGCGAAGGGGATCCACCCAACCATCCCACTCTCCGCGTATACGTCTGTGCGTGTGTCTGTGCGTGTCTTCGTGTGCACAAATGCTGTTCCGTTGCGTCCAAACGCGATTGCATGATGCATCAATCAACGTCCATCGGTGTAGTCTGCGCTGCGCCGATGCTCGATCCAAGTCCATGGCCACCATCGGTGCCGGCGGCGACTTCGTCAGGCGCGGCAACCTCGAGCTCGCCCTTGCCTGCGATCTCAGCCACATCGGCCGTCGGAGTCATGAAACGGCTCGACTTGGGACTCTGGTTGCGTGCGTCAGGCGAATCGGCGCCTGTCGATCTGGGAGAGTTCGGGCCGCTCTTGGCTTCCTTGGCTCGCTGAGCCGCCAGCTTGACCAGGCTGCCCTTGTACGGGATCTGACCAGCCGCCATCTCGGGTGCCTTGCGTGCTCGGCCCGAGGTACGTCGCTGCTGCGAATCGGCCGCTTCCGCCGACGCAGCTGCCATGTCTTTGCTTTCAGGCGGCAAGACACCGACCTCTGCGTCTCGCACGCCGCCTTCTTCTGACAAAACTGCGACTGGCGTGACCTCAGGCTTCGGGTGCTCCGACGCAGAGGAATTGCCAAACGCATCGCCACCGTCTGCAAGAGGAGCCGGGCCATCCGAGGAGCCCGCTCCGACACCTGATCGGCCCGCAGGGATTGCTTCCAGCTTCACTTCCGCCTCCGACCCAGAGCGTTGCGTGCTTGTCATCTCCGGCCCAAGCGCTTTGCCTTGATCGATCGCCGGCTGGCGGAGGCTTGGCTCCAGAGGCGACGCATCCACGCGCTCGGGCGACGGCTTCAGAGCACCAGAAACAACAGCAACCTCCTGCACCTTGTTCGCCGCCGCAACAGCATCAGTAATTGGCGAGGCGGTGTCCTTTGCGGGCTCGATCCGTTGCGCCCCAGTCGCCATCGGACTGCCATTGAGACTTGTCGGAGGTCGGCCGAGCGGGCTCCCGTTCGGCCCAAGGGGGCGGCTCATCGATGTCTTGCCGCTGCCCCAACGGAGGTTCTTGCGCATGGGCTGGCCAGGTGCGCCGCGCGGAGGCCCCGCAAGCGGTGAATTGGATCGCGCCGCAACAGTCGCGAGGTCGGGTCGGATCAAGCCTGGTGGGCGGAACAGAGGCGCGGAAGGAAGGAGCGGTCCTTTGGTGTCGACCAGATGGCTGGCGTCTGTGCTGCCATTCGACTGCAGCACCTTGCTGATTGCTGAGAACATGTACGGTCGCATCGGAGCGTCGTCCTCGTCCGCGTCCGCGTCGCTGTTGTCTTGGCTCGTCTCTTTCGAGCCCTCTTCCGTATCGTCAGAGACCGCAATGGACCGTGATCGCCGGCTCCTCTCCCTGCCGCTACCGTCATCGTCGCCGTTGATCGCATCGGGACGCGACGAAGCTCGCGACTTCTTGACTTCGGGAGTGCGGCTTCGACTCGACTCCGATGCGTTCCTCGGCCGCTTGGAAGGCACCGTCTGAATGAGCACCGTCTGCGGTTCCCTCTGCGCTTGCCGACGATTCCTGGTGCCTCCAACACCGGCAGACCAGAAGAGCGCCAGGTTGGATTCGGACGTGCGCTCGACGCCTGATGTAGCAAGACCGGGCATGTTACCTGCTGAGCTCTTCGTCGCCTGCGAGGGTGCGGGCGATGGGTTCGCGGCAGTCGCAACGCTTTGGACGCTGGCAGTAGGTGCAGCGATGCCGGTCGACACTGGCCGATCTGCAGCAGCCTGGGCTTCAGCCTTCGTTCGAAGCTGTGCCAAGGAAGCGTCATTCATGCTTGATGTCTTGCGGTGCTTTGATGCCGTCGGCGGTACGGATCGCAGAGCAGCAGCAGGGATGGCTGCATCCTCTGCATCGGACGCAGACTCGGCCACCAGGCGCCGCTTCGGCTTCGCCGCGCCATGTTCGTCTGTGCTCGTTTCGCGGAAGCTGGATCTCCTTTCAGATGGCTTGTTCTGGATATCCTGGGAGGTGCGTCGCGTGGAAAGCAGGGTGGGGCCCGGCTTTGCGGGCGCCTTTCGCCTTGCTCTGCGATCGCCTTCGGCCGCCCCCCAGTACTGGGCCAGCACGTCTGTCTTGGCGTTCTTGCCGAGCATCTTGGGCCCGGGCGGACCGGGGCTGGAGCTGGAAGAGGATCTGTCGACCTGGCCAGATTGAGAACGGGAAGCGACGCCGATGGGCCGCGGGCCGGTATCTTCGTCATCATCATCGTCAACATCTTCCACCCTGACAGTGTCGCCGCGATCCGACTCGGGCTCGGGCGTGAGATCAGAGCCATCCGAGTCCAATCCGTAAAGATCTTCCTGCTTGCCCGCCACTCTGGCAGTGCTCGCAGCAAGACTAGTAGCCTTAGTGACGGTGGGAGACGCGAGCGAGCGTGCCACGCTGGCTTCGTCCTGCCGCTCTTGCACAACATTGCTGTCCGCAGACGCCTTTGCTGATCGATTCGAAGCCTTCGCAGGAGGCTTTATAGCGGGTGAGGATGCATTTGCGGCTCCGCTGCCCGCGACAGGTTTTCCGGCGCGCTGCTTCTTCTGCGACTTTGGAGTGCCGATAGACTTTTGGTCAGTGGGCGTCTGAGAGCGCTCCTTGCCATTCCTGGCGGGTGAGGAAGAGCCGGCAAAGTGGTCGGAGATCAACTCGGCGCTCGTCTTGCGCTTGACGCCCGCCTTGCGCGCCAAGGCGCCCTCGGTGGGCACGCGGCCTGGCCAATCGGCTTTGAAGATCTTGTAGTGACGCTCGCATCGCGGGCATTCGTCCGGCGTCCACCACTTCTCCGGCGCCCAGAACGTAGCGCCGCAGGTGAGACAGCGACACTTGGGGCCTGCGCCTTCAGCCCATGGATCGGAACGGTCGTCTGAGGGCCCGTGTTCCGCAAGCTTGAGATCGGCGAGGTAGTCGCGCTTTGACTTTTTGTCCTTGGCCACATCATCGCCTAGGACGGTGGTCAGAGAGGGCGTCAGAGACGGAGTTGGGGAGGGAGAAGGGAGAGCCGAGGATGTGCCAGTCGGTCGACTTGACCGCCGCGATTGTCGCCTTCCATTCGATTCATTCGGTGTGCCGTTGGACGAGGAGGCATCCTCCAATTTGACTTCCACGCCATCAGCTCCTTGCTTCGGCACGTCCGCCGTTGCGGCCGACGGATCCGAGAAAGCGCCTGTACCGCGGGCCTCGCAAGTGGCGCACATGCATTCCGCATTTGCCCATTCGAAGTAGTTTTCACCGTAGAAGGTGGTGATCTCTTCGTTGCGTTGGATGGGTCGGATGACCTTGAAGACCATGGTGGAGCCCATGCGATAGAATTCGGTATTGGGGTTGCAGTCGTGGTTGACGAACCGTGCTGGGCCGAGCAAAAGCTGGCTGCATCCCTTACGCGCTGACCTGATGACGGAAAAGTCGCGACCGGGACCGAGGACGCCCTTGTATTCGGCGTCCTTGCGAACTTCGCGCGAGGCGGTTGCTTCCTCGCGTAGCGCGTCGTCTTCGCTCTTTGTGAGGTCCTTTAAGCCACCCTTGCAGTGGTTGATGAGCTCGCCCGGCTTAAATGTGCGCATGGCGAGGACGCAGAGGTCGGCTTTTTCGGAGGCGGCGGGTGCGGCACCGATACTGGTTGCTGCGCGATCGAGAGAAGAACGGGCCTTGGATCTGGACTTGGCTCTGTCATCCGCGATCGAATCCTTGGATGGGGATGCGGGCACGCCATCCTCGAGCTTGACGGCAGACGTGGAGGCGACGGAGTCTGCGCCATGCGCCTTTCCGGCCTTTTCCATCATGACGCGCTTGTACCGGGTGGTCAAGGCAAACTCGACGCCGCTGTCGGGCAGGTAGCTCTCGAGGTAGCGGCGTGCGTGCGCCTGGAAGCTGGCGATCTGACGTTGTGTTTTGTTGGTGAGGTACTTTTGCACGATGCCTAGCTTGCTGAGGTCGTCGATGGCGGCTGAGATGTCCTTTTCGACGACGACGCGTTTTCGAACAATGAGACTGACGGCGTTGCGGTCGAAACGTTGGCCTCGATAGTTGGGATTCATCTTGTGCGTAGAGATGGCGGGCTCGAACTCGAGGTTGTCGACGAGGACATCCGAGAGGATGTCGTCGTCGGCGGAGAGGTCCTCCATGATGACGAGCGCAGCGGCAGCCGTGCCGCGCGGGCTGTGGCGCGAGCCGAGCCGAGCTGGTGGGAAGAGCGCTTCAGCCGAGGTGACGCGTTACGCGGGAGCGAGGGAAGCCGGAGGGGAGAGGAGGTGGTGGGACGTGGCGATAGCAAAGCATGAAGAGCTTGGCAAGCGGGGCCGTAAGTCGAGCGGATGCCGGGGAAAGAGATGCAGGGTGCGGATGGAGACACCCTGTACGTTCGGGTGAAAACGAGTCTAGGCGTGGACCGAGGTTGGGCGCATCGGGGTCCGCAGCGTCGATCGAGGATCGCAAAGAGACAGCGTGTGTTGCTCGACTCGGGACACGGCCTTGAGCAGAGATCTTCGTAGCGCTTCTCCGGACGGCGGAAGGCGAGAGCGGAGGGGCCTGGAGCGCCGCGACGCGATAACGAGAAGGGCAAGCGTTGAGGTGAGGTGAGGCAGGCGGATGCCGTGAGACGGCTTGAGGATGGATGCTAGCCGCTTGTGCGAGAGGAAAGCGGAGCCGGTCGGCTGACGGGTGGTTGAGCAGGCGGAGGGAGTGAGAGGGGACACGTCAAGGTAGCTGGCGGGGCTAGTTGCGTTTATAAAGGGGATGCGAGCGACGGGGTGGAGCTGCAGCCGGGCGGCCGATGCGAATTGGACGAATCGGAAACGGCAACAGCCGCGATGGCTCTGGACGGCGGAGGCGGCGGCGGGCTGGGGGTGGGCCCTCTTGCTTTTTGGGTGGGGGAGAGGCGACACGGCCCAGCCAAGGCGAAGGAGCGCGTCTGCGCGACTCTGAATCCGATTGATGCGGTGGATGGCCATCTGGGCCGACAAGCCAAAGGGACGAAGGGCTTCCAGAGTGCTGTCGGAGCTGCAGCTGCACCACCGAAGGACGCGCATCGCTTGCCAGACCAACTCGACTTGGCGGATGGCGGGCGGATGACGGGCGGGCGGGCTGACTTGGGGCTGCAGCTGTGCTGCAGCCGCTGCTGCTGCTGCAAATTGTGCTCTTCGCAGCTGCTCGAAGCGCGAATCGCGAGCGACAGTCGCCAGGCGCCTCGAGGCCCACATCCCCGGCGTTGTTGGCGTGTGCGGAGGTGCGCGCCATTGCCGCCCTCGCAGATCTGGCAGTGAAAATCGATGTGTAATTTCGCAGCAGGAGAACGATGAGACCACGCCTACAAGTCCGTGGCTCGCTTCTCCGGATGAGCATCATTATTGTTGGCCGCCTTGGCTTGGTCCTCTGCCACGAAGTTGCATAGCTGCCTTGGTTGAGCTCCCTTCCCTCGGAGCAGCCGAATTTGCGTATAGTCACCGTACAGCATCGGGGCAGCAGCATCTCCTTTTGGCTCAAACCTCCCCTTCCCTTCATGAGTGAGTGTGTGTGACTTGTTTCGGTCAGCAGCGGACCGAAATGCAGAGTCAAAAAACTACATCGCTGTCGAATTTCCAGCCGCATCGCCGTGCTGCTGCAGGTCGTAAAGCGATACGGCGACCCCTACAACGTCGCCGGAGCTCACAAAAAGCTTCACTTGCCTGGCAGAAGCTCGATCTCTTGGACGAAGGCGGCACGTGTATTGATTGCTTCAGCACAGACTGGGCGACGAAACACAAGACGGCCTTCCTGTCCCAGAAAATATCAATGAGTATGATGGCTCGTCAAGCGCTGACTGGATCATGCTTCCAGGCGGCTCTTCGGATCCATTCGGGCGCACTCATGTCCTCACAATCTTCTTCGCAATCACCGCTTGACGGCCAGGCTCCTGCTTCTGCTTCGCCTCTTTGACCTGACCATCGGAAATTCCAGTGCCAATCGTAAATACCGTACGGAGTCGTGCTGGACCCTGAGGCATTGCAATCCGAACCTGCGCGGCTGCGTCACCGCCAATTTGAACCGTACGAAAAGACAGCCGCTACTGGTCCATCTATCGAGCATCGACCCGCAATCAAACTTCGAATGACTTCTCCGTGTTGCAGTCGCTGGTTCGGCATGGCGTCTAAGTCCAGCGACACAGTGGTTGGATCCTCGGCGGGACCATGCATCTGTTCTGCAAATCATGCGGCGAGACGCACGTTGGCCCGTGCTCGGCAGGACGAGCTGCTGTATCGAATGGTAGGACCCTGAACACCGCTACGATTTTAGGCACAATCCAATCAAGTCCGCACAAAGGCTTGCCCAAAAAAGCGCTTCACAAAGCCTGCGAAACGATTGCAACGACTGAATGGGAGCTCGGGCCCACCGTTGAACACCCTTATGAGTTACAAGGGCCCCGCCTTCACCCACATCGTCGGATCTAGCCTGGACGAGCTCGTGCTCTTCATCACAAGACGGCAGACGCGTACGGAGGCAAGATCGCTGCAGACCGCCGAGGCACTTGTCACACACGCCCTGAGGCGGGACAATGCTCGGCTACATCTCCTGGTCACGACGCAGTGAGGGCGGCCAGCTTTGCAACAAAAGGGCTCAGCTCCACTTTGGATTTTAGCTCCTTTCCCGCTTTCCACATCCCCTTTCCGCTCTCTCGTGCCACCGCCACTTGCAGCCGACCCTGCGTATCAGCGCCAATACCCTTGCAGCCTGTCAAAAAACCCCGGCCTCACCACACCATACCAATCCACACTACTCGCACGTCCGAGCCGCATCCCTTCGCTCCAAGTGCACCGACCTTGCCTCGCCGCTCGCTACCCGCGTTCAATCCCCTTTTGGAAGCCCGAGTCCAACTGCATCGGATCTCAAACAACGTCCGCGCTTTTTGCCTCTCTCCCTACAACGCTGCCGAGCACTCCGTGACTGTCTGCCAGACCAAGCTCAACGGCTCGCCGAGGTGATCCCATCTTGATTGACCGTTGATTCACCGGCTTCGGAACATGCCGCTTGACAAACGACTGGTCGATACCTCTCCTACATTACACAATCGCTCCATACTCG
Organism: Moesziomyces parantarcticus; assembly: GCA_023212605.1. Lineage (NCBI taxonomy): Eukaryota > Fungi > Basidiomycota > Ustilaginomycetes > Ustilaginales > Ustilaginaceae > Moesziomyces > Moesziomyces parantarcticus. The sequence continues at coordinate 27,108 of JALCCF010000023.1, read as the reverse complement.
TCCTTTTGCCGCTCCCCATCACTGCATGAACGGACTCGTGCTGCCAACCGGCTCCAAGCAGCCTCTCCGAGGCGACGCCTCCTTGCCCATCTCGCCGACAGCGCAGCTCAAGCAAGAAAGCCTTGCATCTCGACCCGTCGTCAAATCCGAAAACTCATCGCCCGTCTCTCCTGCGGTGGCCTCATTCGATTACCGGGCCACAGCCGACGATGCTCATCGACGTTTGCCCTCACCTCAGTCGCGCGTGCCTGCGAGCACAGCGGCTGCACTCGCCTTCATCCCCAAGACCGCACGCAACTCTGCCTCGGTGCAAAAACCCATACACCAGTGCTCCGAGTTCGAGCTCGAGCAGAGGCTCGATCGCAACCAGCGCATCCTCTCCGCGCTCGAGGCTACACAGAGCCCGACCAAGCAGCGATTATCCGCAGAGGCCGATGCCATCCGAGATGCCATCCGATCGCTTCGTGCCATGCGAGACGTCAACGAAGGCATCTCCACGGTGCAGCTCAACGACCCCTCCAAGCAAGCCGAGTTAGAGTCCGCTTTGCTCGGCCTTTCGGTCAAGGAGAATCACCATCTCGGCACCAGCCCGCCGGCCGAGGCGTTTGGCTGGACTCGCGACACGCTGGCGGTGAAGAAGCGGCTGGCGCAGACATCGGGTGCCTTTTTGCCCGGTCGCAAGGTGCAAGCCATGGGCTTTGAACAATCGCTCGCCATTCAGTCGGCAGCACTGTTAGCAGAGCGCGAGCGGGAACGCAGGACGGACGAGCTACGTGCCAAGCCAATGCCCCCAGCCCGCGAGAAATCCTCGTTGGGCGTTCCTAGCGGCGCGGCGCACAAACTCGGACGCAAGTCCATCTCTTCGTGTTCCGGCTCGATGCGCAAGCACTCCATGTCAGGCTCGGCATCGCCACCCAAGTCGTCGCGCGCTGGTGGGCCATTCGCGCGCCACGCCGAGTCGGCAGAACTCGAGGCTAGCGAAAGCGAATTCGAAGACGTTGATCTCTTCGCTGCCAACGAGGACGAAGACGATGCAGAAGAGGACCCACATCCCGGCCCACGTCACGAAGACGAGGGGTTCAGCTTCGGCCGCATTGATGAAGAGTATCCGTAGCTCCTCCGCTTTCCAGAGGGGGTACCGCTCATCACAGCGAAGCGACCTTCCTCCCCTGTTTGTATCTCTCACCATCTGTCTGCCTCACTGCACCGCACCGCATCTCCTCACGCATCGCATCTGCCATCAATTGTACTGTATCGCCGCTTCTCCTGCCTGGCAGTCAGCAAAGATCAGACTGATCCAGAGAGCCGTCATGTTGAATGGTTGGAAAGATCTATTCCGTCATGGTTGAAGGGTGGTGAAGTGAATCCGAGCCGATGTATGATGCTTAGTAGGGACGGGCAGCGGCCTGGCAAGCCTTGAGCTGTTCGAGGTAGTACGAGCAAGAGTTCATGTCGTTTGCTGTTCAACACAAGAAGCGAGGTCAGTGTTATGTATTGCAAAGTTGCAAAGTAGGCCATATGGGAGGTGGGTGCCGGCACTTACTGCTCTCGAGGCACTTGATGAAGTCCTTGCTCTGCTGTTCGCAGCTTGCACCGATGTTCTGCTGCTGCGAAGCGTAGGCGCCCTGGTCGTAAGCCTGGGGAGCGGGCTGCTGCGCCTGCTCAGCAGGGGCGGAGCTAGAGCCACCGAAGAGCATGTTCGAGAGACCGTGGCCGACAGTGGAGCCGACGGCTACACCAGCGGCGGTGGAGGCCATCTGACCGAACAGACCGGGGCTACGCTGCTGCTGCATGGCAGGAGGCTGCTGCGAGTAGGCCTGAGGAGGTGCCTGGTGGTGCTGCTGGGGAGCGGCCATGGTGTGCGCACCTCGCGAGCCCGAGGGTGCAGAGGGCGCAGAGCGACCAGCTGCAGGGCGAGAACCACCGGATCGGCTAGAGCGAGGCATGTTAAAAGTAGTGTGCAAAGATGGAGTCGCTGAGGAGGTTTATGGTGGGTTGGAAGCGGCGAAGAACGATGTGGCCACAGAAGGTATTGCTCAGCCAAAGCCAACTCGGGGGCCAAGCGGGCCGGGCGAAAACGTGCCGTTGGGCCAATCCAGTCAACGAGCTCAGCTTTCCAAGCCGCTCTGTGAGCCTCCGAGACCCTTTTCCACCGCTCTCCGTGTTCCACAACTTACTCGAATCGCCGCCACGCGCAAAAGGGTCTGCCCGATTCGTCCGATGCAGCTATTTTCGAAAGTGGAGCGCGCCTCGATCACAGCTCAACGCCGCGACAGCCCGCCCGACCGCTTTCCACTGCTCGAGCCGCTGAGCGTTTCCCGTTGTGTGTTGCTCCACTTGCGCGTCTCGGATCTCCAGCTGTGGCCACGCACACACCCAGCCGCAACGTCGAGCAGTCCGCATCATCTCTGTCCTCTCCCCACACCACACGGTCCCGACCACCCTCACACCTCTGCACTCGCCACCAGGTCGCGACATCTGATCGCTTGGAGACGGTCTATCACCCATTTATCCACGACAATCTTCAGCACCAAACTAGTAGCATCAACCGAGCTGCATCCACTTCCAGTCAATTCGCGGTCCACCTCTCCGTCTACCGCGGAAGTTTATCAAAAGCACGCCCCACGATTCGATCCGATAGGCATCTCATAACAGCACGATGGAGGAGCTAGGCATCGCGTCGTTGAGGCGCACAGAACCCACGCTGGAGGATGCGGCAGCGGAGAAGGCTGCAATCCACCAGGAGATGGCCGCAGAGGAGGACACGTACCTGCGCTACAAGAAGTTGCAACAGCACCTCGAGTTCCTCAACACCATGGAAGAGTACGTCAAGGACGAGCAGCGCAACTTGAAACGCGAACTGGTGCGTGCACAGGAGGAGGTGAAGCGCATCCAGTCTGTCCCACTCGTCATCGGCCAGTTCCTCGAACCCATCGACCAGCACACCGGCATTGTCGGCTCCACAACCGGCTCCAACTACGTCGTTCGCATCCTCTCTACCATCGACCGCGAGCTGCTCAAGGCGAGCTCGAGCGTAGCGCTGCATCGCCACTCGAATGCGCTGGTAGATGTGCTGCCACCAGAGGCTGACTCGTCCATCGCCATGCTCGGCCAGGACGAGAAGCCCACAGAGACGTACGCGGATATCGGCGGCATGGACATTCAGAAGCAGGAGATTCGTGAGGCAGTCGAGCTGCCGCTTGTGCAGTTTGACCTGTACCGTCAGATCGGTATCGACCCACCACGCGGCGTGCTGCTGTACGGCCCTCCAGGAACAGGCAAGACGATGCTGGTCAAGGCGGTGGCCAACGCAACCACAGCGAGCTTCATCCGTGTTGTCGGCTCCGAGTTCGTGCAAAAGTATCTCGGCGAAGGTCCAAGGATGGTGCGAGACGTGTTCCGTCTGGCGCGCGAGAACGCACCTGCGATCATCTTTATCGACGAGATCGACGCGATTGCCACGAAGCGTTTCGACGCACAGACGGGTGCGGATCGCGAGGTGCAGCGTATCCTGCTCGAGCTGCTCAACCAGATGGACGGCTTCGACCAGGGCAGCAATGTCAAGGTGATCATGGCCACCAACCGTGCCGACACGCTCGACCCGGCGCTGTTGCGACCCGGTCGTTTGGATCGCAAGATCGAGTTCCCCACGCCTTCACGCCGAGAGAAGCGCCTGATCTTCCAAACAATCTGCGGCAAGATGAACCTCAGCCCCGAGGTGGACCTGGAGGACTATGTGGGAAGGCCCGATAAGCTCTCGAGCGCCGAGATCGCGAGTATCTGCCAGGCCGCTGGTCTGCAGGCGGTGCGCAAGAACAGATACGTCATCATGCCCGAGGACTTTGAAGAGGCCTGGAAGCAGATTGTCAAGAAGCCGGACGACTCGAAGATGGAGTTCTACCAGTAAGGCACTACTACATTCGGCTCAGTACATTCAATGCATCCTTTGTCTCAGTGATACTTGGCGTGGTGGCTTCACCTTTGAATTGGCTGCCCGTCCTGAAAGCCTATGTTCGTGAGACGTTTATAGCGAAGTGCAGCGCAGACTGGTCCGAGCGTGAAGGTTCCATATACACCTGCAGGAGAGCAGCTTTTGGCGGAAAGGTAGTAGGCAGGTTGAGTCGCAACGTTGGCCGTTGCAGGAACCACGGTGCACGGGTTCTGATTGGGTCGCGACGGGCGGCTGCGCGAAATGAAAAATTGGGGCGCTCAGCGCCGCGCTTCTTCGTCGAGCATTCGTCCCGAGCCTCCTTCCTTTCGAACCACATCCATCACGAAGACTGCGTACCCTTGCGACCCTTCTGTCGAGCTGTGCAATGCCTTGCGATCATCACCGCGATTTCTGAGTTCCCAGTCACCAGTGCCTTCGACTCGTCTACATTCCTCTTCGGTCCCTGCACAGCCGACATCCCAGGCGCCAGATCCCCCCCTCCCCGTCACTCCCTCCTTACCCCCTCTTTCTCTGCCTGCCTGCCTCCTTGTTCGCGCTTGATTTCGTTCCTTTGCCGTGTCACTGCCCAGCCTGCCTCCTCGACTGATCTTGCTGCTCCATGAACTCTCATCCGCATCTTATTAAATTTACTGCCCGGTGCTGCTCACGCCGGGTGGTTTACGGAAAGGTGCCAGAAGGATCCCCGCCTACTCTACGGGGCGGCGGGCGAATCCCATGCTTACTCACGACGAAGGCCCCCCTCGTGGGCTTGGTGGCCTTCATCGTCCAAGCACCGAGTCTACTTTCACTTTCACTCTGGGTACATTTTCTTTCCTGCAATGCGATGCGCTTTCACTTTAGCAACAACTCGACCGTGGAGCCGGCTGTGGTAGCGATTCGCGGCTCGGCCGTGAGCTGTAGTGAGAGCACGGCGCCGAATCATTCGTTCGTCGTAGACAGACCGAGAGACGGATGAGGCCCACGATGATGGACATTTGAGAAGGTCGAGAAGAAATCTACCGCGCAGATCCGATTTCTGGTCTCCACGAAATCGGGCGATGTTATCTGACCGAGTCATGCGAGGCTGGCATCGGCCCTGTCTTAATCGTGAAATCAAAAGTGGGCGGTGAGTTGCCGGCATCTTTATGCGGGTCTTCGCGAAGATCCGTTCGCCGGGGCTGACCCGACTGCGCAGCAGGCACCTACTTCTCCACGCCCACTTCACATCCCCTTTCTCTCTCCACCATACGTTCAACAAACCTAAACTTCCAAGCACGTTGGGATCAGCACACGATGCCGGGATACACACTAGCGGTAATCGGGTGCGGCACCATGGGTGTCGCCATTCTCTCGGGAGTGCTGGACTCGCAACGGTCGCAGCAGGCGCTTGCTTCGATGGCCTCGTCCGTCTCCTCGCTGCACGACTCGACTGCCGGCGACGACCTCACCGAGCTTCCGTCTCGCTACATTGCGACCGTCAACCGCCTCGAATCGGTGCGTCGGTTGAAGAAGGTGTTCGCAGACTACCCGGACATTGCGATTCACGCGGGCAAGAACGTGCAGGCCGCGCAGGAGGCGGATGTGATTCTGCTCGGATGCAAGCCGCAAATGGTGCAGGATATCATCAACGAGCCCGGCATGCGCGAAGCGCTCGACGGCAAGCTGGTCATCTCGATCTGCGCTGGTCTGCGCATCTCCCAGATGGTCGAATGGGTGACTCCCGCCACCAAGGTGGTGAGGGCGATGCCAAACACCCCCTGCAAGATCCGCGAGGGCATGACGATTCTCACGCCGCTCCCATCGTCGTTGCCGAACTCGGAGCTGGACCGCAACATCCTGCTGTCCATCTTCAGCGCTGTGGGCAGGTGCAGATTCTTGGACGAGAAGCACTTTGATGCATGCACGGCGCTTGCCGGTTCGGGTCCTGCATTTGCCTGCGTGTTCCTCGAAGCCATGGCCGACGGCGGAGTGATGATGGGGCTGCCGAGACAGGAGGCTCTCGAGTTGGCCGCACAGACCATGCAGGGCGCAGCGCGCATGGTGATGCAGAGCGGCATGCACCCGGCTGCTATCAAGGATTCCGTCACCACCCCAGGCGGCTGTACAATCGCTGGCCTGCTCAATCTCGAGGACGGAAAGGTCAGAAGCACGGTCGCGCGCACCATCCAGGCTGCAGCCGAACACGCAAGCGGTCTGGGTCAGCAGAAGAAGTAGAGCCCCATCGCCACCTGTTCAATCGCAATACACCGTCCATCGCACATTCAACATCTCAGCATCCCGAGCCGGCTACGCAAATATTCCCTGATTGCTACGACTTCTATTGACACTGTTTGCGGAGTCCGACTCTCTATGTCTAGGAGAAAGGCGGCTAGGCCTTGCAGATGAGGCCATCTTCGTCGAGCACGGCGAGTTGGGCGCCGAGGCACCAGCCTAATTCGGTGCCGCCGAGTTTCTTGGCGACGCTGATCTCGCGGCTTTGCTCTAGCTCGTAGCCAAGGCTGAGGAGGCCGTGCATGAAGCTGAGGTCGAGACACGTTTCTGGACGGTCCTCGAGCTCTGCGATCGCACGCGCGCTGAAGCCCTGCGTGTTGGTGCGCGTATACGCACACGCGCGTCGGGCGACGGCCTCGAGCTCGCTGATCTTGAACTTGGGCCCGAGCCCCAGCGGCTCCAAACGGTCATAAAAGTAGGAAAGCGCAATGATCGGCGCCGTCTTGAACGTCTCCATCATCGACGGCTGATAGACGCCCGCAAATGAGCAGGGCTTGGAGGAGCATACGGCGTCCTTGTCCATCATCACCTCGACGAGGCGGCGACATGCGGCAAAGCCGCCGTCGGTGCCGACCATGGTCACGTTGGCCTGCGTGCGCTGCCCCGGCTGCGAGATGAGCACCGCCTTGGTGCGGCCGTTGGTGAAGCATGGCGAAGGAATGCGCGTGTTGTCAGGCTTGAGCGTCGACCATTCGAACGCGCCCTGCGCACCGTCGTGCGCCGAGCCGGTGAGCACGGCGTTCGGATGTGCCAGGCTGTAAGTGAATGCGGCGAGTGAGTTGATCGACATACGCGCCTGCATCAGACCGTAACCAAGGTACGAGTTCTGGTAGAGCGTGTACGGCTTGGTGCCAAATGCGTTGAGTTGGTACACGTGCTCGCCCGGCTGCATGCCCTGCAGCGCCGAGGTGAAGGTGGGCTCAAACACGATCTGTGTAGAGCCGCCGCCAAGATCCATGACGGCAGCGGTTTCCAGCTTATCCGCGGATGAGGATCCGATGCGATTCAGCAGATAGTTGACCGTGATCCATGCGAACACGCCCTCGTCCTTGCCGTCCATGATCTCGACACCCTTGGAGGCCTTGGTGCCGTCGGCGTTACGGCCATCGGCGATGGGGAAGGGATACTCGAACTCGAGCATGTGTCGTACCGCCTTGAGTACGTCCTCGGCCTGCTTGCCCGGGAGGAGGCGCAAGCCAGCAGTGGCCTTGACCGCCACAGGAGTGCATTTGCGCAGGTTGGCGGGGACGCGTTCGAGCGCCGATTTCAGCAGCGGTCGCAGAGAGTCGGCGGCGGCGGCTGGGTTGGTGCCATAGTTGCTGAGACCGCCCTTGAGCATCTCAAAGTACTCGTCCTCGAGCTCTGGCGATTCGGAGCAGTAGTTGAAGCGATAGACGTGAATACGGCTGCCCGTGCTACCGGCGTCGATCATGAGAGCATACTGGACCAATGGCCTCGGACGACCCTTGTGGTCGACCGGCCTGGGTCCCGAGCCGTCACATCGAGTGGTCTTGGAAGGATCCGGCCGGAGTGCCGGCTTTTGGCGCACAGTATCGGCCTTGGTGCCCGAAACGGGTGCAGCTGCGGGTGTCGATGCTGGCGCTGGCGTCACAGGAAAGCCGACGGCATTGTTGCTGTCCTGCGTCGGATGCGCCTTCCAGGGTGCGTTTTGATAAGCTGAACCGACCTGGCCAGCCTTGTCCTTTGCGTAGCCAACGACAGCGTCGCGTGAATCGCGCCTGCCAAACAGGACAAGCAGGCCGACGAAACCAAAGAGGATGAGCGCGAGACGCCTGGATCCAAGCGGCATCCTTCTCGGTGAGCACGAGCGCGATGGGGCGCCTGCCGGACCGGTTGAGGCCGAGTGTGGGGGGTAGCCGAGGTGGTCGTCGGCTTCGGGGCTGAGGCCGTTGGGTGCCAAGAGCAGAGCGCCCGTCTCGGAGTTGTCGAGGTCGACCGAGGAGCGAGAGATGGACTTGGCTCGATAGTGCTTCTTGCCCGAGGACGGCGGATCGCGGCGGGCGGTGGGTGAATCGGAATAGGACATGGAAGAAACGCGGCAAATCGGGGGGTCGTGTGCGAGCGGGCCTAGCCGTCAGCTGCTGCCACCCTCCACAAGCTGCTCGTCGTGTACAGCTCGAACGCAGTACAACCGGAGGAGAAGCGATGTGATGAGACGACGAGTGGTGGTGAGGAAGATCCCTCGCACCTTGCTTTCTTCCTGCTGAGCGAGTACGATGTGTTGGCGCCTGCCGGCCTCGGTTGCCTCGGAGAAGAAGGGTCGATTCGGTACAGCAGCAGTCCAGCTGGCGCCCTGGACAAATTTGGAAGTCCGGACCGACGACGGCAGAATCTGGACGCGTTGGAGCGTCGTTTCTGACTTCTTGGTCGTCGCCTGCAGCCAATTGCATCTCTCTGCAACGTGACGGCTGCAGGCTCAGATGCTTGCGCAGCCCTTCTCCTCTTGCCATCGTTGCAAATACTCACCCCTCTTACGACACACATTGCCGAAGGTGTGATGCTTGGCTGTTCTGGTGGTTGCAACAAGGAACTGAGAAAAAAGCATAGAATGTTAGCATCACAGTTGAGACATTTTTTGACGAAAAAATTCCCTCGGGCCTGTCCGTGTCCGTGCACCTGAAGCGCTGACTGGAGCCAGAGGGTCCTCGACGGCATTTTTCGCTGATGATGAATGATTGGGCTCACTTTTTGCTCCACGGCCTCTCACTCATAAATTTCGGGCGCAGCAGCAAGGCACGGTCCGATTTGTTGTGGAGAGCAAGCAGCTGCTGCTCATCAGCCGGGTTCGAGTTGGGCCGGCCGCTGGAAACGTGCAGCCGCCGAGGTTGCCGCACATCTCTTGATATTGCCGAGTCCGCTCGCTGCTACGCTCCTCTCTGCCATCTCTTCTCCTTGGATCTCCCAAGCTCTGTACCCTGGTTGGGTCGACGCGAAACGTGGGTCGACGAATCGTATTGGTCGATCTCACCTCCACAGCCATCGATAAGCATGTCGGCTTCACAGCAGCCGGCCGCTTCGGATCATCCACGTCAGCATCTCCAGCACACCCAGTCGGAACCCATCCGATCCACCGGCTCCAGCTCCGAAACAGCTCACCAGCCGAGTCTGCTCAATCCAGGCATGGCCACCAACCCATCTGCCGGGCTGACGCTGCTCGAGCCGCCCCAACCTTGCACCTCCAGGCCGTCTTCCAGCATCTTCCAAGACACCACCGACTCTCCTGCTTCGAGCCTCTCCAGCCAAAACCTAAATGCGACGGAACCGCTCAACAAAACCCACGCAAAAGTTCACGACATGTCCTCCTTACCGCACGCGCACGCATCCGACCAGTCGACCACATCCTTGAACTCTCCCTGCTTCGTCCACTCGTATCTCGACCGCGGCGTCGCCCTCGGCGAGAGCCTCAAGAAGCAACGCAGGCAGCTCAACCGTCAGCGAGCACACCGTCCAAAGTCGAGCCGTCAGCTCTCTCAGAGTGATGTCTCCCCTGCTCGAGACGAAGCTTCCTCCCAGGCACAGCAACCTCCCAGCAACGCTGGCGTCACGTTCGATGACAAGCGTGCCTCCAACGCGCCATCTCTCACAGACGACGACACCCACTCGAGCTCAGATGCGACGTCGACATACGCAGCAAGAAGTGCGGATCGTACATCGGCACGTGTCCGCATTCGCACCAGCTCGGACGATGACGACGGGGACGACGACGATGACGGCGATGCCGACAACATTGCGCACCAGCCCTCCTCCGATCGCAGCTCCTCCTACGGATCCTCCTACTCCTATTCGTCCGATGAGGAAGACTCGGACAAAGTCCGCTCCCTCACGCGCCAGCTCGCAGAAACCGCCGTAGGCGTGCGCGAGATGAGCAAGCAGCTCGGCCGCGCCAGGGTCAAGTCGACCATTCAGTCGGTTATGATCATCACCAAGGCTAGAGACAATCACCTCATCAAGCTCACGCGCGAACTTGCCATCTGGCTCATGGCCACTCCACGAAATGGTAAGGATACAGGACTCATTGTCTACGTCGACTCGCAACTTCGACAGTCCAAGCGCTTCGACGCAGACGGCATCCGCAGGGACTATCCGCACCTGTTCGATCAGAGGCCACCCAGGCGCACAAACAGCCTTTCCTCCTCCATCTCTTCCACCTCGGGACATGAAAGCAACGGATTCTCCAACAGGGGAGAAGGTGGAAACCAGCTGCGCTTTTGGAACGCCGACATGTGCTCGCGCTCGCCTCACCTCTTCGATTTCGTGGTGACACTCGGCGGTGATGGTACGGTGCTCTTCTGCTCCTGGCTCTTCCAGCGCATCGTACCTCCCGTGCTGCCCTTTGCGCTTGGCTCGCTCGGCTTTCTCACCAACTTCGACTTCAAGGCGTACAAGGACGTCATGAAGTCGGCCTTGGACGACGGCATTCGTGTCAATCTCCGCATGCGCTTTACCGCCACCGTATATCGCGCCACGCTGCCCACTTCCAGTTCCGCAGACCGTCATCGCAGGCAGGCGATCAAGTCCGGCAAGACGGGCGAAATCATCCTGAATTCGGTCAAGAACTGCGGATGGGATGCGATCGAGTCGCCGAATCCCGATTCGCATCAGCCACACTCAGCACTGCGCCAAGACGAGGAGGTGGTGCTGCCTTCTATGGACAAGAGGAACAAGAAGAAGGGCAAAGGCGGCAAAAAATGTCGCGACAAGGAGATCATGTGCTTCAGCACCCGGCCCGTCGAGACGTTTGAAGTGCTCAACGACCTGGTCGTCGACCGAGGACCGAGTCCGTACGTCAGCTTGCTCGAGGTGTTTGGCGACGAGCACCACATGACCACCGCCCAGGCAGACGGGCTGTGTATCTCGACTCCCACAGGATCGACGGCCTATTCGCTATCGGCGGGTGGCAGTCTGGTGCATCCCGAGATCCCTGCAATCCTGATCACGCCCATCTGCCCGCACACGCTTTCGTTCCGACCGATGCTGCTGCCGGACAGCATGGAGCTGCGTATTGCAGTGCCGTACAACTCGCGAAGCACCGCGTGGGCCAGCTTCGACGGACGCGGCCGTGTCGAGCTCAAGCAAGGCGACCACATCAAGGTGACCGCAAGTCGCTATCCATTCCCCACCGTGTGTGCCGAGAACCAATCGACCGACTGGTTCTCGAGCATCTCGCGCACACTCAAGTGGAACGAACGCCAAAGGCAAAAGTCGTTCGTCGTCGTGGAGGAAGGCGCCGACCACGACTCGGGCAGCGCGGGCGACAAGGGCAAAGGCACAGCGACGGGCGCTTCTCCTAGCAAGATGTTCGCGAAGCACGGTCGCAACGGCGAGAACGACAGCAGCGACGAAGACGACAGCGACGACGACGACGAAGAAGACGATGAAGACGATGATGACAACGCCGGGAAGGAGGACGATGAAGACGCTGAAAAGTTCGACATCGACGACACCAGCACCACCGTCACGCGCAGCAACAGTCCCAACTCTCACCACGGCGACGGCCATGTGCGCAGGCGGTCGGGACAGAGCACGCCACGCCACACGAACGGCAATTCGCGACGCAGTAGTGGGCCGTCGCTGCTGAGCACCTCGCTGCCGCGCCTCACCTCCATCACCAGCGCCTTTGGATCCAAGTCGAGCGAAGGTCATGGTCAAGGCCATGGCAATGCGGGCACCTCGTCTGCCGCATCGTCGAATCCAGGCTCGCTGCTCAACAGTCCGGACCGCTTTGGCCTCCAGGGCCCGCCGCTTCCACCCAAGGCGATCAGCGAGCGGCACCTACTGAGTGCAGACTTCCGTCTCGATGGTGGTCGAGCTCTATCGCCAGCGTCCAGCGGCGGTCAAGCAAAGTCGCCGCCTTCATCGTCAACGTTGACGAAGGCGTCCACAGCAGTAGCATCTTCGGCCTCTGGGGATAAGGCGTCCGTCACGACGCCGCGTGCTTCTCGCACACGCGAGAGCGAGAACCGCAAGAGCTCCATGTCCAAGCCCATGACGCCTTCGTCGGCTCTCGCGCGAGACCGCACGCCCAAGGGACTGCGTGGCGACTCGACGCGCAGGGACAGCAATCAGCGCGGTTCGGAGTCCGGCGTCGCCGATCAGGAGCGCTCAGGCCAGGCTTCTGGCGGAACAGCGCTCGTCGTGTATGGCGAAGACGAGAGCGACTCGGATTCGACCACAGGTGCAGGCCACTAGAGCCGCGTGCAGATCGTTTGTGAATGCCCGTCTAGCACCGCCCTATTGCATCGGGAATGTCATACTCTGTGGGGATTGGCTCGGTGTGAAGCACCGAAACAGTGATTGAGATTGAAAACGAATTGGCCAAGAAGAGCTATCGACTCGGCTTGGCCGACTCGGGAAAGTCAAAGCCGCGTCGCGACGTGTCCCGTGGCATAGATGAAACGGCCCAGCGTTTAACTCGGTCGGGCACCACCGCATATTGCTGGTCTGAGTTGATCGCATTCGCACATTGCCAGTAGTCTATGAGAAGAGCGGCTCGTCGCGAAGCATTGGCAAAGGCTTCAGGGACTAAGCTGTTGTATGCGTTCGTCTGAGGGCTGGCAGCCCGACTTTGCCGGACCGCCGTGCAGGTTGTTCAGAGTGAGGTGGCGAATTTCGGCTTGCGAACCCGTCACTCCGCGTCGAATTTACGCGCTTGACCCGACCCGGCCCAGCCAGGCGCGCGCAAGAGGGCTCCCAACCATGCGCAGTGTGTCAACAGCGTGGCCAGCGTGTCCAAGTAAGGCGAAATCAAAGGGGGAGATGGTGGCAAGACCACGCGCTACCCACGCCATGATAGGCTCAGAATCATGCATCTCGTTGTCGCCTCACCCGACGATTCCTCGTCCATCCGAGGGTCTAGAACAGCTGCAAAACAACCTTCAGCGTCCTAGGCTTCTTCACTCGGCGACGTCGTAGATAGAGGTCGGAAGAGACGCCGTCGGCGAGCGATGGCGGGTGTCATTGACCGGCCTCGCAGCTGTGATACGCGTGAGCTCGGGAAAGCCGATTTTTGTTTGTGCCTTGTGCAGCTGGACCCTGGCTGGGCGGATCTGTCAGCGGGACCGTGGGGGATTGGCCCTCCGCCCGACGCGGGCTCCCTCAGCGAGCGCAGCGGAGCTGGCTTGGCGCGACTTGGCGAGTGTGCCGCCCGCTCCGTCGTATGCTCGGCGAGACCGTTGCCCCGATGTCGCTGCCTCACGACATACTGTAAGCAATCACCATACCGCTCGACCGGCCCTCGCCTCGACCTTGCCGGCTGGATGCGAGGTAGGCGACACGCACGTCAAGCCCTGTCACTGTTTCCCGAAAAAGGAGAAATCTCAAGGCGACTGCGCCACCGCCAGGGGACCGTTGCCAGCCGCCCAGTTTCCCCAACGAAAGCCGACCAATAATGTGGCAGTCGTCGAGATGTATTGTTATCATCCGCCCTGACTTGCCCGCTTGCAGGCCTGACCACCGAAATGAGGTCTAGCCGAGTTGGACCGGGAACGAGCCGACGGATTGTACCTTTGCAAGGGCAGACATTGTCTCACACAGCCGCATCCTTCATCGACCAAGGTCCACTCTGTACTCTCCGATTCGCCCCTGATGCGGTTCCGAATAGGAGATTTTCCGCCAGGTCCTCTTGTTCAGCGTACAAGTACAGCATCGGTCTCGAACCATGACTGACGGGGGACGCTTCCGAAAGCGAGCCGATCCTGCATGCTGCTAGCGGTGGATTCTCTTTTCGTCGTCATCATCTGAGCAATCGCGCTTTCTGCTTCATTTCAGCTGTACAAATCCCGAGGGGAGGCGAGAGAGTGTCATGGTGTTCACCATCCGCATCCATGCTGGATCCCATACCGAGAGCGAGTCGAAGGCGGCGCTCCGAAGCCACATTCCTTCGTCTGCAGCCAAAATCGGCGCAGATTTTGGATTTTCCATAGTCGAGATTTCGCTGCCCTGGGGCGGAGACAAAAAAAAAAGACAAAAAAGAACAAAGCAGTAGTGGAGGGAGCAGAGAAGCCAGGCTTTTCTGAGACACGTCCGCCTCGCGAGCTGTCATCGACTGGAATTCCAGGCTCCGCCCGCGACTGACGTCCTGCTGCAAGAAGGCCAGAGCGTGCAGCGGCAAGTGCTGCGCGTCGCTCTCGGTCTCACTCGATCTTGCTCCATCGCCCGACTTGGTCAACACGCTACCGGATGAAGATCATCGCTGCACTAGAGATGGTTGCGGATCGACTTGATAGCGTTCAAAAGAAAAACATGGGATCTACGTTCGCCGGTACGCTTACGGTTCTGCTAGACGTTCCAAAGCGAGTCTCGGGTCCTGACGATCCGGATCGTCGTCGTTGTCTTCGTCGTCGGCTCATTCATTCGAGGATGCCTCCGCCCAATCCTCAAGAGCTTTGATGCGCAGATGTTTGCAAACCCAGGGGAAACCTGAAGAATGGACTGAGCTGCACTAGTGTGTCTCCTTTTGGCAGGCAGCGCCTACAGCATGTTGGAGCACGCCAGTACAGCACCGCCATCAGAGACACGGCCGGTCGAGACACGGGGAGACTAGGCTGATCTACGCCCTGAAGGCAGAGATGCGGACGCAGCCCCTAGCAGACGCACATGGCTCCATCGGGTAAATCTAGCCGGCCAGGCTGCCTCTCTCTCAGTCTAGCACCAGCTAACGTACGCGGGAGCTGCGCTGCACTGTGGCTGGCTGGCCAGCTAGCTAGCTGGTCTTTCGTCGAGGCGGCTCCTGGTTTCAGCCTGGGCTCTCGACGCCTCTGTCTCGGACAGTGTCTCTGGCATTGATCACTGTCTCTGATCCACCGCGCCCGATTCAAGGCTGCTGCAGAGCCTGTCTTGGGTCTCGCATCAATGTGGAGAAGTGCCCACCGCAGTAGCACCAAGCTGCATCATCTGAGCAGCACCGTGTTCGGCGTCGTCATTCTACACCGACAAAGTGGCAGGCGTAGCCGCTTGTGCGACAAAAAGGCCTGCATGGCGCCTTGCCAATCGAGGCGATCAAACCTGTTCTGCCAGGCCGCCAGAGCGCGCTTGCGAGCCGGCATGGCCTGGAACGCACACAGGCTTCCAGGATAAACCAGCTCCAAGACGATCGCCCGCCCTGCACTGTGTTGCAAACCGGGCTGGCAAGCTTGCTCGATGCTCATCCCCTCCGCCCTCGCCGGGAATGCACCGCCGCTGGGTCCGGCAGATGATATAGCAACGTCCAGCATGTGCCGAGGCTGGAGAAGCGACCATCGGCTCTTCGGACTTTGCTTCTATTTGTTGGCAACCGACGCGGCGTGGAGCAAGCGTGGGACTTGCAACGTCGCAGCCGGCTTCGCTTGCGCGGTAATGCTCATCTCGGCTGGGATGTGGCTCCGCAGGGCAAAAGTGCTTCAGCTTCGGCGTCTAAGCTGCTCGACAACCACGCACGAGCTTTTGCCGAGTCTGGCGATAAAATGCTGCCAGCGCATTGTCGCCCCTCATCCGTCATCCAGCTGCAATCGTCGTCGTCATGGCTCGGGTCCTGATCGCCACACGCCTTTGCGGCGCCTCTTCACCGGTCAAAAGCAAGCGAGCCAACGAGCAAGATGGCAAGCGTCAGTTTTTCGCTGGCTGAGTTGGGAATTCACGAAATTTGAGTGGCCGGCAGAGGCTGGCACCGCTTTTCAGGCATTTCGCTCCGCGCTGGCTGGTGTGGTGAGGCATCTTTTCCTCCGATGCTGGCGATTTTTGGTTGCTTGCGACTCGGCGGGCCGAGCGAAAAAGCAGGAATGTCGCGCGGTCGGAAATAGCAGCAGAAGCAGCAGCAGCAGCAGCAGCAGCAGCAGCAGCAGCAGATGCGGAGCGACGCGGCACGGCGCGGCGAGGCCAGGCGAGGCAGATGCATTACTGCGCCTTGCATCAACGAGGTTGAGCCCAGGCGACGCCAGCCCACGCACGTCAGCAGCCCGCGCTCGTCAGCCCAGCGCGTCTTGCGCCCAGGCATTGTTGCCCTGCGTTGCCTGCCCTGCTGGCTCCTGGTCTGCCTGCCCTCTAGAGAGACCTGCAGCCGCGTCCCGCGCGCCAACGCCGCTGCAACATCGTGGGACACGCATCTAGAGGATTTGCACTTCGCCGTTTTCTGCACGGTCCAAACCCTGTTCTGCCTGCCCTGGCTCTTCTGCCCACCCGCCTGCCTCGGTCTGCTCGATGGATCGACGAGGGCTTGGAAATCCGAGACCTGCAGGCCAGCCACGTCGATGCGCACATGTGCCGCCCCGCACACCTCGCAGCGCAATCTTGGACTAGATCCTCGAATGCAGTCGAGTGTGATTTTTCTCCTTACGCTGCACCCACTCGTATATT
The DNA here is from genome assembly GCA_023212605.1 of Moesziomyces parantarcticus. Lineage (NCBI taxonomy): Eukaryota > Fungi > Basidiomycota > Ustilaginomycetes > Ustilaginales > Ustilaginaceae > Moesziomyces > Moesziomyces parantarcticus. The sequence goes on along the minus strand of JALCCF010000023.1, from coordinate 10,556 downwards.
CTTGCTTTGAGTCTATGCAGTTGGGCAAGGGAGGCTCGAGCGGGGTCTCAGCAAAAGATAACCGCGCCCGCCACACCGAAAGCCTATGCGGTTGGTGCACCTGCTCTGCGCGGTCCCTCGTGCAGCAAGGCGGACGGCATAAGGCGAGGCGGTGCAGAGAAGCGGCAGCGGCGGCTTATAGAGTGAGTACGTTTGAATTCTGGATCGGAAATGTCCACATGCTGGACCTCGCGGCTGACGTTGCTGCCACTCTCTCTGATGATGGGTCCAGGCATGGTCCTCTGTCCATCTTTTTTTTTTTTTTTTTTTTTTTTTTCCCGTAATTGTATTCGGGAACGCGGTGTCGACGTGCCTCATTTTTGGCACTTGCCGTTTGGGTCCTTTGGCTGAGCCATTTTGAGCTGGCGCTGGCAGTGGCTCGCAGCACGCCCTCGCCCTCGCGCGCCAACGCTGTTCGCTTTCTGTATCGCGCCGTGTCCAATTACGTCCTCCCGCGCTGCGGGTGTGCATCGTGGGTGGCCGTTGTGCGCTGCTGCTGCTGCTCCTCAAGCATTGCTGACCGGGACCCTCTCACCGTGCAGATCACACTCGCCGCCGCCGCCGCCGCCGCCGCCTCGCCCACTCCACCGCATACGTGGCTCGCCTCTGTCCATCTCCATCATCTCTCCCTACCTCACCATCGCTACACCCTCACCTCTCGTCCTAACCCCGCCCGCCCCAAGTGCGTATCGCAGGCACGCTCACTCGGTGCTTGCTGTCCTCAGATACTGGCAGGACGCGCTCAACTCGCACTTCATCTCGCGCATCGCCAACTCACCCATCGTGTTACCGTCCGAAGCAACCGGAACTGTCGCTTTTGCTCGCCATTACGCCCGACACGCTCCGACCCGCCTTCATCTCACCCTTCATCTCGGCATCGTCTAATCATACAATCAGCCTCTGCTCGCCCCACGTCCACAAACAGTCACCCCACTCCGCCTTGTGGCGCCGCTTTTCATCACCTCGCCCCGATACCCGGACTTGAGGCTCAGCATTGTCCCACATCTCGCCAAGGCGACCAGCACAGCCTTGTATCTCGCACCAGCCGCTCGTTCACCCCGCTCATTCGGCATCTGCATCTGTCCTGCATCGTCCGTCCAGGTCCTTACGCCTTCATCCAACTCTCCTCCACCATACTGGACACCCCTCCTTATCATTACTATACCTGTAGCAGTTTTTCCGGCTCAGATCTGCCTGCACGGCATACTTACGCATTGCCGCCCCGCTCACTCGACATCACCCGCCAGAGCCTCGCCTTACAGCTACCCCCGTCACTTCGCCTCTCGCGACACACTGTCCATCGAATCAAGCGCAGCGTCTCGAGCCGCATTGAAGCGTCTCTCAGAATCCATGTCTCTTTGCACCAGCAGAGACATTTGACGTATCAATCTCTCACCCGTGCACTTAAGCACTCGGAGGTTTCAGGCTTCCGCCGCCGCCGCACCAAACAGACGCCATCCTCCATCTGTCCGCTTTATTGCATCCGAATACCCGCCACACCTTCTTTCTTTCCAACGCCAGCGTTTGCGAACCATCCGGGGAGCCGCTTCCTCGCATCTCGACCACACTCGCCTATCGCTTTGTTTGCTGAGCCAGAGGGGCTGGCCAGCGTCGCCTTGCACCATTCTGTCGACGTACAGAGTCATGGGGCCGAGCGGCGCGAGAACGGGGATCCCATTCCCCGGTGCCGGAAGCGCCAGCAGCATCGCTTCGTCGTCTAGGGACAAATCCGTCCCGCGCTCGGCCGCAGACTCGGCGTCCGAGTCGGGTGAGGCCAACGACAACCGAGACATGGAAGTCGATTCCGAACCATCTGCCAAGCGCTCCAACCCGGCCGGTGCGGAAGCGTCCACCAGCCTTCCCAGCATCAAGAACCTCTTCGGCATCGAACGAGCAGAGCCGCTCGCATCAGTTCGACGATCCGATGGACTCTCCGACGATGGCCATTCGCTCGGCACAGCAACACCCAGTTCGCCAGCAGGAGTGCCACCAGCAGCCTCGTCGCAGTCGCTCGATCAACGCGGCTCGCGCGGTCACGCCAGCACCAACAGCTTCTCCGAGTTCCAGTCCGGCCTCTCACACAGCTCCAGCTCATCGTCGCTCGGGCCGATCCGCACAAGACACTCGTCCAATGCTGGCGGCGGGTCCTACGGGCGCGGTGGACCGCTCGTACCCAGCACACCACCTCGTCATCCCGGCTCCTCGGCACATGCATTCAGTCCCGAAGATGCCGGATCGCGCCGACGAGTCGATTCGCGCTCGCGTCAGGCACAGGCCCTCAAGGGTCTCATCCTTTCTCCACCGTCGCGCCGCCTCCCACTGGACGGCGAAGGTCCAAGTTCCGACATGTCGGCGCCAGCGCAACGGCGCAGCGGGCATCGTCCGGCATCGTCCTCCTCGGGCTCACTCTCGACCTTGTTCTCGCACATTTCGACCGCTTCCGACCCTTCGCCCATGCTGCCTCCTGGCTATGTGCCTTCTGCGCACACGTCGGAGGAGAGTGTGCCTCACGAGGGCTGGGGCGCGGCGAGCGCACGCTCCGAGGCCACTAGCCCACGCACCAGCTGGCACAGTCGTTCCTCTACGCTCGAGTCGGGCGAGGCCGCTTACAAGATGACAGGTGGCGATCGAGCGTCGGGGTCGCTCTTGCCGCCTTTCCGCGAGCCTCACGGCCAACAGGGCGAGCCTTCGCGCTTTTCACCTGAACGGCACTTCTCGAGCCTGTCCCGCCACCGATCTCTGCGCACGCCAGGTACATCTGCCGATCTGCCAGGCGCGCCACATCAGCCGCCCCACCGGCCTCGCGCACGCACCCTCACCCACACGGATCGACCGATCGCACCGCTTCCGAATTCGGACGACCCGGCACGCAGGCAAAGGCTCGAGGCGGCGTCCGAGCTGCTTCGCATGGGTCAACAGCGTGGGGACGAACCTCCGAACGTGGGAGGGGGGCGAATGTATTCGCACAAGCACAGCCTGTCGATGCAGGAGCGTGCGCCGCTTCCGATGGAGCTCTACGAAAATCCGAGCGTGATGCGCGGCCACCGGCCCAAATCGCACTCCATGTCCGGGCAGGAACCTTACGACGCCGAGATGCAGGGGCACTACGGCCCGCCGGGGATGGGCGCGCCGCCTTTCGAGCGCAGCGGCCCAGCGCCAGGTCCGGATGCATTCGACTCGTTCCATCCGAGGCGAGGCCGTGGCGCTGGCGAGGAGGCGCCACGACCAGGCGGCGCCGGTTGGGTCTTCCCGCGTCGTCCGATGCCGTCGGAAGCCGAAGCTCAGCGCAACGCGTTCCAGCAGCAGATGATGCGCGGTCAGGGCTTGGCTAGCGTGCCGGACGGCATCATCTCTGCTCAGCATGGCGGTGCCTTCGGCGGCGTGCGTGCGGCGCCGAGCACGACGGGCACGATCGCGTCGGGCCAGGCCAAGTACGAATGTGCGTGGTGCGGCAAGCGCTTCTCGCGACCATCGAGCCTCAAGATCCACCATCACTCTCACACGGGTGAAAAGCCGTTCGTGTGCAACGAGCCAGGATGCGGTCGCTCGTTCAGCGTCCAGTCGAATCTCAGGCGTCACCAGAAATGCCACGCGCCCGGCGGCGAGCAGTCCGAAATGGACGCGTCGCGACAACAGCAGGGACCGATGCACGGGCGTGGCGAAGAAGCATACTGGGCGCGTGGTCCTCCTCCGCCGGCAGCGTCGGGATCAAGGATGAGCCCGATGGCCGGCGGCAACGCTCCATGGCATCCAATGTACGGTCCGGGACCCGCTCACGGCCATGGACCGCCTCCGCCGCAGCCACTGCCGCATGGCCACCCATACGGCGGTGGGCATCCGCCTCCGGGTGCATCGGGCGGACCGATGCCGATGCAGATGCAGATGCCTATGCACATGCAGATGCAGGTCAAGGATCACCCGCCGCTTTCGCGATCGGCGTACGAGCCGGGTTCGCGCAGCATGAACACGTGGACCGAGCTGCGGCGCGAGATGGGCCCGCCGGGATACATGCGCGAGTACGAGCGCGGTGCAGGTGCTGAGGCGTACGACGCAACACGATCGCCGCGCCGATTCACCCAGATGCAGGATCGTCGGCTGTCCGAGTCCGAGGAGGAGGAAGAGGAGGAGGAAGAAGAAGATGAGCTGCGGTACGAGCAGGAGAGCGTTGGAAGCCGAAGAAGCGCCAACATGGAACCTTTCGATTCGCGTCTGCATCGCGCCGAGGGATCGCCGACCAAGGGATCAGCATCGGCCGGACCATCGAGCGAAGAGGAGGGCGACACCACGGTCACCATCAAGAGCGGCCCGCGCGGCAGGAGCGCCACGAACGCCAGCACGACGTCTGGTCTGCGCGTGGGCTTCAACTCGCTGCTGAACCCCGAGGGGAGGAGAGGCGACGACCGGGTCAAGGAGGAGGGATAAAGTGCTCGAAGCTCGGCTCGACGCAGCAGCCGACTTGCTCACGCCATCCTCGCCGATCCCAGTGCAACGGAAACGGAACGCTTGCAACACACGCACAAGCCTTTCACTTCTGCGCCACTTTTGTCCTGCGACGCCCGAGTGGCACACGCCCCCATTTGTGTACGATATGTCGATCGAGCATTTGACTACCATCTTTTTATGTCTATGTCAGACTGTGCGAGAAGCCGTTGTGTGGTTGCGACCCAGCGGTTGCGACGCCGACTGAGATGTTGTTGGGCGCTGTATGCGCGATGTTTCGTGGGTTGGTCGAGGTGAGGCTGACTCTCTGAGACGCGTGGCTTTCCGAATGCAACACGCAGCAGCTGCGCGGTGAAATTTAGGGTTGCAGAGAGGCGCGTCGGCTTCTTCCAGAATTCGGCAGCTTCCGAGACTGCAGCAGCAGCAGCAGCTGGTGCTGCGCCAGCGAATCGACGCAGGCAAGCAAGCAAAGCCAAAGTGCGCACGCACGCATGCTTGCTTGCACGCGAGCGCAAATCCACGCACGCCGCCCTTCTTTGGAGCCGCTGTTGCCTATCGCTCATCACCTTTGTCAAGCCCACACCTTCATTGGCTTCTGCACAGAGGCTTGCAGCCATTCTTCCTGCTGCGCTCCTCCGCAAACCCGCCGCACCTCATAGCGCCGCCCCACTGTCCAGGGCAACGCGCAGCTCAATCTTTCCCACCACACGCATGTCGGCCGCCACTCACATTCTGACGGGCGACAACGCCTCGTCGCAACGCACTTCCTTCTCGAGCGACCATTCCGAGATCCCATCCTATCCACGCTCCCATAAACACGCTTCGCCTTCCGACGAACCCGTCCCACTGCCAGACAACGCGCTCGATGCTCCGCCTTCCTCCATCCCACTAGCGCTTCGCGACATCGACACCCCGCGTGCTCTGCGCGGCAGTCTACCAACGACAAGGCCGGACGCACGTCATCTCCAAACCAGGCCCGACACCGCAAGCACCACCGCCTCCTTCGCCTCGGCCAGCGCCGACCTTCCCGGTCGACCGTCGATCGCAAGTGCCAACAGCTCCCGTCACACCTCTCCCAGAAAGGCGCCCGCACGGATCGGCCGCAGCTTCGAGGCGCTTCTCGCTTCCGACGAGACGTACGTCTTCAAAGAGACCGCAAAGGTCGCATTGGGTCCAGAAGACAGCCCGCGCGCTAGCTCCAGCCGCATCCCTTCCTCCAGTCGACTCGAAGCTTCACCGGGCTCCAAGCGCGTCATCGTCGAGCGAAGGAGGGATAGCTTCTCCTCGTCCCTGCTTAGCACCGATCTTGACGACGTTCACGAAGACATGACCGACGTCACACCTCGGCCACCCGATGCCGACGTCTTTGCCTCTCCCCAGCAGCACCAGCAGCCGCAGCCTTCGACTTCTCCGGCGACTCTTCTGCGCTCCCCGTCCGGAAATGTCATGGCCAACCAAGCCCGTGTGCCCGCCTCGCCCGATCGCACCACCTCCCTTGGGCGACGCACTGCCACCAGCCCCGCTCAGCCCGCAAAGCCACGCACTTCCACCGCCACGGCCACTCAGCCCAACTCCATGCTTCCTCCCTCTGGTCCGGCGTCGCCTGACGCCACCATGCGCGCCCGCTCGCGAGCTTCGAGCAGCCTAGGGCTAGAGCAGGAGATTCACGCAGCATCGGCAGACGATGCAGAACGAGCCTCGTCCATGGGCTCCTTCCGACAACGCATGAAGAAGACGAGCGGCTTCCTGCGGAAGCTGCGCAAGGATGGCACACAGCCTCGCCGCGATCGGGACGCCAATCTGCCAAACGGCGCTGGCTCGTCGAACGGCGCTTACTCGACCGGCTCCAATCCGTCGGCCACCTCGCTGGGTCGATCAGGTGCAGCAGACCTCACTATGGGCCCAGGCTACCTCGGTCGCCGCGAGAGCAAGGCCAGTGTGCACAGTCTAGGCGGATCTTCCACTGCCGGTAGCACTTCGCATTCTACCAGCCACAAGCACTTTCCTTCCACAGACGGTGTCGCTGTCCCCGACATCCCGGAACGCTTCATGCAGTCCTCGGCCAGCTCCAACTCGCACATGTCGACGATGCCTAGTCAGGCTACGATATCGCCCCAGGAGCAAGGCCGTACACTGATTGCCGACGCGCAGGCAATCGCTCCGCAAGGCAAGTCCGGCTTGCGTGTACCATCAGCACCGGCGACTACGACCGAGTGGACATCAGCCTCCAAGGTCGCGCTCCCGCAGCGCTCCAGCTCGCAGGGGCATGAGCGTAACAAGTCGCTCGCCTCCAGTGATTCGAACGGCGCCATTCGCTTGGCCGTCCAGCAGCTCGAGTCGCAAATGGAAGACGCTCTCAAGGAGGCACCCCAAGAAGTCTCAAGCGCTGCGAAAAAGCAGCCGGACGCGAAGCCAAAGAAGCAGTGGGGACCGTCGCCTCAGCTTCCCGACCTCGACATCCAGCGATACAAGGAAAGGTCGGGCAGCTTCTTGGAGGAGGACGATCTCGTGTCCGTCGATGGAAACGCATCTGCGGCAGTGGCATCAACGAACCACTCCGTATCCAGCCACAAGACTTCCACGCCGACCGATCCTCGCTCTCCGGTATCTCACAACGGAGGCCTGCCAGTCACGACGACCGGCCTCGGCATCCACGCAGGAGACTCTACCGAAGCGGCCGTCGTTCTGCCGCCTCCAGTGCAGATTACTAACGGTGTCTTCGTCGAGCCGAAAGCATCAAGCAAACAACCGATAGAAAACGATACAGTCAAGCGTGCGGACAAGCCCAAGCCTCTTCCACCGCAGGCATCACCGCGAGTTGTCGATGTTCCGACCACTACCAATGGTGCTGATTCGCCACGCGAACCCGTTCACTCGGCTCGCAGCAGCGTGCGCAACTCCATCGACCCGAACGCCGATTCACAGCTGCGTCGTCGCACGATCGACTCGGGTGCCAGCCTCGTAAGCGCCCGCTCCTTCGAGACGGCCGCCGAGGCTTCGGGTCTGGACAGTGCAGACACCAAAGCGTCATCCGCCAGTCAAGGCTTGTATGAACAGCAGGCTTCGGGCGAGAACGCGCACGTCCACGACCCTGCATCCCAGCAGCCTCACGGACCTGCGATGAGAAGTTCGCTAGACGACACGGAGCCTCAGAAGAGTCACCCCGTTAGGCCTTCACAAGACCCCAGCACCGGCAGCGAAGTAGATCGTCCGGTTGCCGATCAGCATGATGATGCCAACGAGCAGAGTATCCGCCTGGTGACCAAGAGCTCAGATCTCAGCAATGTCCACCTTCCGAGTCCGCAAGAGATGGGCCAAACCGCCATCATCACAGCGCCCGCTTCGCCAGAACTCGACGCTTCCGCTCTACCCAAGGTCGTGGAGCTCTCCCAGACCTCTTTCCTCCGGCCGGGACGCAACGGCAGCATGAGTCGCGGACACTCGGCGTCCTCTGGATCCGTGCGGGCTGGCCCGGGGCTGCTGTCCACTCCATCGATGCGACGCAGCGCCTCGCCTTCCTCCTCGCCGACGTCGGCGAGAACCAGCTTCGAAGCGCCTTCTTCGCGCATGGCCAAGGACGACATGGCCGCGCCGCCGTCCGTGGCTGCATCTGCACAGGAACTCGCTACCAAGTGCTGGGAAGAGGATACGGGCTTCCTCAAGCGCGAAAAGATCGCCGAGTGGCTCGGTGGGCTGGGCCTGATCAACCGCGCCGCCCGCACTTACTACTTTGCCAACTTTGACTTTAAAGGGCTGCGGCTGGATGTAGCCTTCCGCCGGCTCTGCGACAAGCTCTTCCTGCGAGCCGAGACGCAGCAGATCGACCGCATCCTCGCGGCGTTCTCGCAGCGCTACTTTGAGTGCAACCCAGACTCGATCTTTGGCAATTCGGATGTGATCCATTCGGTCGTCTTCAGTATCCTGCTGCTCAACACGGATTTGCACATTGCAGAGCTGCAGGAGAGGATGACGCGCCAGCAGTTTGTGCGCAACACGCTCAGTGCGATTGCGGAGAGCAGCTCGGACGCGCCCGTCTCGTCCGCTATCGACGACAGCAGGAGCAGCTTCAGCACGGCTCACGTGGACATGACGCGCAGCGCTGACACTGCCGCACAGGCGACCTCGCCGGCTCAGCAGCGCAGGAACAGCATCAGCAGCTATCTGGGCAGCCGCTCCAAGCAGAGCCTGGCCCACCTCGAGGCATCGTCGGATAGCCAGCCGCAGGACAACTCGCGTCCAAGTACTGCCATGAGTGCGGGCAAGGGCAAGGAGGCAGAGATGGAGGCCATGCTCCGCGACATTTATGCGGCGGTCAAGTCGGATCGCATCCTGCTTCCCAATCCCGAGGGCAGCAGCTCAGGCACATTGGCCACTGGTCGGACGTCGGGCACATTCAGTCCGATGGGCGGCAGCCGCAGAAAGACAGGCAAAGGCAATGACAGGATGAACGCTCTCAAGCGCGGCTCCATCCGCGGCATCCAAGGCTTGCTGGGCGGCATGAACTCGAACAATGCGTTCCTCGATCCTGCAATCAGTCCGAACCCTTCGCGCTCGTCAGTCGATTCGTGGGGCCGCCCTTCGTCCACCTTCGCCTCGGGCATGGATCGCGACCGTCTGTTGTCACCCGCGCCTAGCATCACGCCGGGCTTTGCCAGCACACTCTCGCACACCATCATCAAGGAGTCTATGGAGGAAGAAGCAGCCACAGGAGCAGCGAACGCCTCGTCGACCGCCGAGAATCCGATCGACGAAGAGGACGACGATGACAAGCTTGCGCTTGCGGGTCCGCCGTGGGCCAAGGAAGGCTCACTCACGCGCAAGCACTACTGGGAGAGCACGGGCAAGCGCGCCAAAGACAAGAACTGGACCGAGCTGTTCGTGGTCGTCTCCAAGGGCACACTCTCCATGTTCCGATTCGACGGCTCCTCAGCCTCGATGGGCACAGCATCCAAGGCTAAGGGCCGCGCATCGTCAGCTGCCGCGGTAGGCGGGGATGGCGGACCATCAGCGGTGCTAGGTGGCGGCAACTGGCTGTCGAATGCGACTTGTCTGGGCGAGATCCCGCTCGCGCACTCGCTGGCGAACGCGCTTCCGCCTCCGGGATACAACCGCGCGCGTCCACACGTGTTTGCACTCACGCTGCCTGGCGGCAAGGTGTACTTCTTCCAGACGGGCCACGAGGAGCTGGTCAACGAGTGGGTGAGCACGTGCAATTACTGGGCCGCGCGCCAGTCCAAGGAGCCGCTCGCTGGCGGCGTGAGCAACATGGAGTACGGTTGGAACAAGGTGCTTCCGCAGCTGGACGACGACGAGTACGAAGAGCTCGACAACGGTGCGGCCTCGACGTTTGGCAGTCAGAGTCAGCTTGGCGAGGGCGATGCACGCAGTGTTCGCAGTGGCAGGGGTGGGATCCGCGGCAAATCTGGATTAAGGACGTTTGGGTCGTCGTCCGTGTCAGCTTCGCCTGCTGCGTCGATTAGCACCTCGTCCAATGCCGGATACCTCTCCAACGAGCGCGTCTTTATCAACGAGTGGAGGGCGCCTCAGTTGCCGACGGTGGCATCTTCGCTGAGCGAGGAGCGTCAGCTTGCACGCCTGGAAAAGCAGGTGGAGCGATTGGAGGCTGAACTGACGCTGCACAACGAGCTGCGTCAGCCAATGTTGAGCCTCTACTCGCCCAAGGGCGCCAACCACGCCAAGGCCCTCGCCAACTGGGAGCGCAAGAGCAACCACCTGCTGCAAGAGCTCGTCAAGTACCACAGCTACACTGAAGCGCTGCGCAAGAGCGCGGATCTCAAGGCTGAGCGCAGCGCACGCAGAGAGGTCGAGGGCATGATCCAACAGGGTGACGACGCGCTCGCCGAACTTAGCATCGCCTAGACGTGACACATGACACTCCACGCACACTCGTTGCTCAATCGCATTCTCCGGGTTCTCTCACAACAGCCTCTGGCAACGAAAGGCTCCACAGCCGTGATGTGCATCTGGTGAATTGTCAGTGTAACGTAATTACAGTAGTACCGACGCATATGTAGTTCCGACGCGTCTGAGGAAATTCGTGACCCTACAGCAGATGG
>JALCCF010000022.1:0-258071 GCA_023212605.1 Moesziomyces parantarcticus | reverse complement strand
TGAACGCGCGCGGAGTCGGGGGGGGGGGGGGGGGGGTGTGGTGGGGGTGGGGGGTGGGGGGGGGGGTGGGGGGGGGGGGGGGGGGGGGGGGGGGGGGGGGGGGGGGGGGGGGGGGATCGACTCCTTCTCGCACTTCACATCAAAGAGCAGCATCGCATTTCGGAGTACATGACGACAGTACAACAGTTGATTCAGTGCAGCAGTCGTTTGTGCGCACGCATCAACGCGAAGGAGGAATCATGTGAGGTACATGTTGGCGAATGATTTGTTCGACGCGATTCATGAAGGCCAAGTCTTCTGCAGCCAGGTTCTGTAGTTCTTGCGATACCGGCGCGCTGGCGCTAGCAGGAGTGAGTTGATAAGCGAGCTTGCGCCAGTTTTTGAAGCGCCTCCGCATATCCTGCAGCTCGGAAGGAACGAAGGAGTGTCCTTGGTCCAATGAGAGCATCAGTCTTGGAAGAAAAGCGGACGTCAGCTTCGCACTTTTTCTCCCCCGGGTCAAAGATCAAATCAAGGCTTACGATTTGGCCCGACGGAGTCGGTTCAGGCGCTTCTGGAAGCTGAGAGCCGGTTGCCGGTTGAACACTCCCTCTGAGATGAAGGCTTGGACGGGCTGGCCCAAGCTTTCACGGCTGTACTTGTTCCAGATGTCTCGTAGTTCTACCTGGTAACTCAGCGTGGTACGATCCTTCATAACGCGACGCCAACGGGATATCCTCGGGCTTCCTTCGGCTACAGACCCTACGTAACGAGGCTGATACTCCGGTGTGGGGAATTGCACATCGGCGGGAGAAGGAGAGCGATCCCGCTCAATGGACCCAGTCACAGAACTGTCGGTCGAGACAGCGAGCTGAGGGTTCGAGGGCTGCCCGAGACGAAGCGTAAGGTCGATTCCTTCGTGCCCATCATGGTTGTTGCTTCCTACGGGCTGGGCAGAAGTCCAACAGCTCGTTGCTAGTATCAGTAGGAGTGCAATTGCCATGAATCGCAAAACGAATTTTGTCATGTTGCCGTGTTGACGACCCTTCAACCCACGCATCACCAGAGCCGCGGTATTTATGCTTTTGGAGAGCTGTACCGATCTGACGGCAAGTGGCGCAAGCAATCGGTCACAGCGGGCTTCTAGCATGTGACCATTCTCAATCACATTTGCTCGCGGAACGTACCCACGCTCGTCAGTCAAAGACATGAACTTTCCAGCTCGCTCTCGAAACTATGATCTCATATCCATCTGTGAGAAAGTGTGTGATATTGAAGGAGACAGGCGTGCAGCTAGATTCGCATAAAGCCTCAAAGGTTCCATCCTGCTCACGATGCCCGATGCGACCCGTGCGAACCACCCTCCTTCACTTGTGCATCGACTTCGTCATATCACAGCTTTCGACCTCGAAAAATTGAAGCTCTGTGCATTTTCTTACAGATGGCTTGACATGCATCGTGTGTACAGAGTGGATAATCGGGTCCGTGTGCACATGTTGACCCACATGTGTCGAACCTAGTTAGCAATGCGGCGAATGAGCTCTTCTCCACGCTGCAGCAGCCTAACGTCTTCGGCGACAGCCGTCCGCAGACTCTCCGTGGCAAATCTGGGAGTACCATCGGGAGAAATGTCTTGCGTCAGTCTGCGCCAGTTTCGGAATCGCTTGACTAGCAGCATTGACTCGCCTGTGTTGAATGACCTTCCTCGATCCTGCCTGATGAGGAGGCTGTACAAGAGTGAGCGTGAAACAGTGGTCAGCTTCAGCCTCATTCTCTTATTGAAGGCGAGCGCGCACTTACTTCTTGGCTCGCACAAGGCTCTCAACGCGACGTTGAAAGCGGAGAGCGTTTCGAGGCTGGAATCTGCCATCTTGAATGATCGCAGGCACGGGCTTGTTGAGGTGATAACGAGCGTAAGAGTCCCAAATCTGACGCGCTCTTTCCCTGGGCTCCGCCACGCTCGGTCCTGGATCGACCATCCGCACATCAGGAACGTCCGAGTCTGAGCTACCTGAGAAGGCACCGTCCCGGTCTAGGACGGCGGCTCTGACGGAGCCTTCGGTGCGCGTGGATGCGGGCTCGCCCACCTTCTGCCTTTGCCACGCTGCTTCCATCGGATGTTCGACCTCGAATCTATCGCGCGGAGTCGAGCTGTCGCTCGAGGTGGGAGAGTAAGTAATTGAAGGCGGTCCCAACCGCAGCGTCAGATCGACACCTCGGCCAGTCGGAGCGGAAGTGCACAGCGAAATCGCCAGCAAGCATGAGAACACTGCCAGCCGCATTGTGAGAAGCATTTGCGGGATCAGACTCGTCAGAATACGTCTTCGCCCGGGCTATTTATGCGAACGAGTATGCCGATTGACAACACGCGAACGATGGCGACAGATGAATTAAAGACATGAGGGCAGCCACTCGACAATATCAATGCAGTCCTGCACTGTGCTGTCCTGCAACGTATCCTCGCCCTTTGTCGATCGTAGTCGTCGTTGCCTGCGACCATTTTTTTTTGGCTGTCTCATATGTGGGACCATGAATGCACTCAGCCACTTGGTTTCTGCACTGGAGCAAGCCCGCGATACGATTGACAAGGAGGTTATTTCGTCCCTCGTAAAATGTACTCATTGCACTGGAGGCAGGTGGCGCATATCTTCCTGAGCGCAGGCTGTCTAGGACTTAATTTTGCAAGCACCGCAACCGCCTTCTCACTCTTGCATGAAGAATGGATGTACCGCATTGCATAAATCGAGCGCCACGGCAGCATGTAAAGATTTGAAGCTCGCCCCACAGCCGCTATTGATGGCTACTGTATCACAGCATTTACGGTCGTCGATTGAGCGCCGCAGGCTGGTTTCATTCGCAACATTTCCCACCCGTTTTGGCATTGACCTATACATCAGATCGGAATGCTGAGCCAAAGAGGTGCGCAGTCAAGGTATGATGTCCAGGACAGGCTCGACGCGATGCATACGTGTGAATTTGAAGCTCGCTCACAACCATCTACGACGCTCGATGAGTGAGAATCGACCCAGAGGTACTGTAAGTGTGATGAATAGAGTGAAGTTGACGTTGTCATGTCATTGCCGCGTGCCATGCATCATTACAGCATCAAGTCATTTCGAGTAGACACACGTCGGGATGCCAGTAGAGCAAAATGTTTTGGCAGCTAGCGTGGGAGACGTAGGTCTGGAAGGAAAATCGCCACGTCGTGCAGAGCAAGCTCGACATGACTGACCAGTGATCCTTCTTCTCGCAGCCATTCTCTTAGCTGATGGCGGCCCACGCGCCCGTCGATTGGCGTCTCGGCCCTCCACGGGGGAAGGAAAGGGGTTGCAAGTATCTTACGCTGCTGCGTCGTCAGCGCGGAGCGCGTCTCTCTGTTGCTGAGCACCCATCTGCAGGACATCAATGAACGTCAGACGGATTATCAGCTGCTGCAATCAGTACTTTAATCAGGCCGAGAAAGTCGCTTGACTGACCTTTTCAGGTGATCAAGATGGTTCAGACGTTGATGGAAGGCATCCACACGCTGCGAGAGCTCTTCGCGGCTCAATTTCTCGATGTCCTCGGGGATCAACTGCTGCTTGGACGCTGCCGAGCTCAAGTAGGTGTCCCACCATGTGGCAACCTGTCTGCCTTTGCTTTCCGGATTGCGCACGGGCGCAGCTCGAGAATTGAGACCCGAGATAACGATCAGGAACGTGGTCAGAGAGATGACGAAGAAGGGTTTCATCTTGATCTGTATCGGAGCCAAGGTGCTTTCTTGCTGGAAACACCTCTTTGCCTGGACGAGACAAACGTCTTTATATGGGCAACGTTCGACCAGGCGGCATTCGCCCACGGATAGTCGACCAATGGTGGCGACAAAGATGCTACCAAGCTCCATCACTTCGGAAAATTCGATCAGTCGCACGTAGGCAGCCGCAACAAAGGTGGCTGTGCAAGGGACGCCGTAATGGAGCCTTGAGATCACAACAGCATCGCTGAAGCGAAACGCCAGCGCCGCGGCTCATCACTTTCGGAGAGCTGTACCGATGCGAGGTCGATGTTCTGCTATGACTCATGGATGCCCACGTCTAGATCCTTTGTCGTCGACGGCTTGGGGCGGCCATCGAAGGCCCAAAGGGGCTGGTGGTTGCACAGAGTGGTTACAGGTAACGAACCCGTTCCCCCGTGGTGATGAGCACCCACCCGCTGTGATACGCGGCCCACCGCGAGCTGCGTGTCCAGCTAATCAGTATCAGGGTGGGCAGGTGGGCGGCTCAGGTCTCTCTTGCACATCAGGGTGGGCTGGTGTGGGCAGCTCAGGGCTTTCTGCTCATCAAAGTGGGCGACTCGGGGGCTTCCTGCAGAGCGCTTCTGGCTTCAGCCCACCAGCTCATACTGTAAGACATCTCCGCCTTTAGCACGCTTGTTGTTCACCACGGTGATGCCAGGAAAAAGAGCGGACAAAGTGGCCGAGCAAGTTGTTCCCTTCTTCACTTGTCTTGTATTGTACAGTACCGTACTTCTGTGCATCTATTCAAGGCCTCAGTGGCAGTTGTTTACTCGCGGGACACGATATGATACTGTTGCCGAAAGCTACGCCGCATCGTTTAATGAGCATCGTAACCCACGCTCGCCCCATAGAGGCGAGGTTTGCATTTATTCGCGAAAGCCATCGGAATGCCTATTGCACTTGTGAGAGTGATGACAGAGACTAAGAAAGGAATCGGAGCTTGGCAGAGAGACTGAGAGAACATGCGCGTCACGAACACGAGCCTGGTGGCATTGACACCAAGACTGTAATAATCTGTTTCTGGAACAATTCATACTACTGAAATGATTTGCGACAGTGCTTGGGCGTTCAAGGCAATGCGGGTTGCCACTTTGTCGAGAATTCTTTCGACCTCGTTCACAAGGAGAAGCTCGGCATCGATGAGAGACGTGTACTCTCCCTTTCTGAGCCACACCTTCTTGGGGATTTCGCTACCCCACGGGTGAAAGGGCTGCGCCAGGCGCTGTGCTTCTTCATGACGCAAGAATGCACCGTGGTTTTGCAGCACGTGTCTTGTTGGACCCGATGATCGATGTTCATTACGCCTCCATGCCGACATCAGCACTTTGACGGTGCAAGAGTCTTATGGCCAGGATTTGACTTACTTTTTAATCGCATCGAGTGACTGCACTCTCTCGATATATAGCCTGAGCTCTTCTCCTGTGAGACATCGATGAGCCAACGTGTAGCCTGCGACGGTGTTCACCCTCACCATCTTTGGAAAAAAGCGAAAGGGAAACGGCACGTTTTTAAGGCGATACTCCAACCACCATTCCGGGAATCCTGGATTCTGTCTGTTGGCAAGAGCAACGGTGATTTGTGTTCAGGCCGGGTCTGGCATTGCGCTGACGATCTGTTTTCCCTTGTCACCTGGGGGTACACTGCTGACGACCTGTTTTCCCTTGTCAGCTGGCGGTACGCTGCTGACGACTTGTTTTCCTTTGTCAGTTGGCGTTACGCTACCATCAACGGGTCTCCTACCTCGCTCGCTCCCGAAGCGATTCACAAGGGAGGTTGAAGGGGCGGGACAGTCTGTTACGGAATTGAGTAACGGTGGTGGTGACGTTGCTCTGCAAAACGAGATCGTCACCAACGATACGGCTACGAGAAACGTATAGGAGTGCATCGCGCGAGAGAGTGTTTGCTTTTGAAGTGCGGAGAAGCGACAGCTTGACCTCGATTTCAGGCACACAGCCTTAATGGTGTCACGACGCTGGCACAGGACCCTTGCTACCTTCGGTGCATCGCCTCGGTGCATCTGCTCGGCTCATTGTACCGGTCTATCGCCTGGCCGGATAGGCTCACGCAATGCAGGAATATCTCGACTTTCGCCTTCGCATCCTCGACGTCGATGAATCTCTCACTATACTGTATGTGATGATTATCACAAGGACGACTCGGAGCACACACTTGCGATTCGTAGCCATAGTGGGAATAGGGAATATGCTGTCGATAACGACACACTCTCCCAGTCGGGCGATCACTGAGCGATATGATGTCTAAACTCACGCAACACCGTGCGATATCAAACTTCGACACTGTACTCAACAGTGCCGTATGGTAGCATTCACCCATGGTCACGCATCACACTTCTGCGACAGTCTATCCCAAAGTTAACTTCATCTGCAGTATCATAGCCGAGCTTCGCATCACGCATCGTGTGAACGGACGGCGGATCGATAAATCTCATGCAGAGCGGCATGGTATGAATTCATGCCTGCATCAATGCGATGGCCCCACTGAGTGGCGTACTTGCACGGCGAAATGAAACGCATCGTATCCTCCCACATCGCACCGTAGTCAACCTACGAACACAGCCGAATCACAATTGACACGTGCAACACGCGCCTCAAACTAGCCGCAGCCCACTGCTGAGCGATGAAGAAGTAGGCAAGGTTTACAAAATGGGCATTGTGCCCCATCGGCACTTATCAGAGCTGCGATGTCGAAGACCTAACCTTAATTCGTCGTCCCCAAAGACATCAACAAGTCCGCCGGAGCTCTCACGGGCGGTTCAGCTTCGCGAATATGGTGATCTTTCGCTTCTTGTACGCCATCTTTGTGCTCGGCGCTTGCGTCGCCCCGCAACCTATCGCCGGCAGTGGCAGCGTTTCCGCAGCCGACGCTCCGCTCCACTCAGCTTTACTGCATGAACCTCCGCCACTCTCAAAACGTGCCGACGATGACGTAGAGTCACGAGTGCCGCGCGTTGCTGATGTCACTCCTGAATACGGGGCATGGTCGCATGAAGACACCTTGCGCATCGCCACTTTCTTTGCTGGCGATCATAACATCTTTCCGCCCAACTCCCTCGCTAAGCCCGCAGTGCAGCAGCTCGCCGCGGTCTATAGGACGTTTCAGCGAAACTTTCCTAGCCGGGGGCTCCCCCGGGACGGACTGTCTGCAGAGACGATAATTTCGCGCCTCATTGAACCCGAAGGACGGGATCGGCTTCGACAGATGCAGGACATTCTTGGAAGTGTGATCGACAAACCCCTCGCTTTCAGGCTGGATCCAACAAGGATCAACTACCTCGAGGCATTGCGTCGACGATTCCACTCCTTCGAGCAACTCTTGACGCCGACGCTGAGGGAGATCGAGGACAGAGCGCAGGCAAGGGCTCCAAGTAGTCCGGAGGGATTCGATCCGACGTACTTCAGGAGGATCGCTAGGCATTTCGACAGTGTTGCTCACCACATACGCACTCACCAGGCAATCTTGTCGAGGAACGCCGATCCCTCAGCGATCAACTTTGCTCTTCTCGGGCACCTCGAGGATGAACTCGACAGGGTCATTTCTACCCCTACCGTCCCTGCTCGCCGCTTGAACACTTTGCTGCGACTTCATCCCCGCGACGTCTTCGGGGAAGAAGCTGCGCGTGAAGAACGTCCAACCGTCCAGCG
Organism: Moesziomyces parantarcticus; assembly: GCA_023212605.1. Lineage (NCBI taxonomy): Eukaryota > Fungi > Basidiomycota > Ustilaginomycetes > Ustilaginales > Ustilaginaceae > Moesziomyces > Moesziomyces parantarcticus. Next base: position 250,655 of record JALCCF010000022.1, on the reverse strand, counting down.
CCGAGATACCTGGTCGGAGCTTGCCGAGGAGGTGGCAGAAGAAGAAGCTCTTGGTGCAGCATCGAACGCGTTCCGCCGCAAGACGTTGATCAAGCGTCAGACGAACGGTGTGCGAGAGCATCTTGGCTCTCAGAGATGGCCGATGCGAGAGATGTCTGTGGAGGAGGCACTCGAACGCAACGCTCTTTTGCGGATCGATCCAGGCGCCGTTCCTATTGCCGAGTTCTGGCGAAGGAACATCGACCTTCTGTCTCCCGTGCGAGGCAACGAACGACGCCGGCAGCAGCTCGCTGGCATGTACGAGCAGTACCGACGAGCCGTGCCAGTCACAGGTCGGGCCCTGAACTTCCATGACGCTGAGGCCATCGTCCAGCAGACATACATGTCGGCGGGTCGCGACCGGTTCCGACACATGACGCCCATCCTCAGGTATCTGATCGAGCATCGCACGCAGCTGCGTCTCGATCCGGTGCGCGTGGGGTATCTTGAGGCGTTGCTGGGTCGTTTTCAAGAGACCGAGCGTCTCCTGAAGCCAAGCCTCGAGGAGCACGCCAACGAAATGGTCACTCGCGCTCGAGTCGGAGGAAGGAACTTCCAAGACACCCAAGTCGTACGAGGCGCTCTTGCTGCACTCGACAGCGGCGTAGACCGCATGTACGACAGGGTCGTCTCGGCGAGGGAGAACCTGAGGCGTATTCTGCAGGATCTGCGTTTTGTCAACCATGTCGAGAAGGAGATCGAGGAGATTGTGGACACCCCTGTGGCAACTGCAGCGCGTGGGGTCCGACGGCTGCTGCCGCGCGATCGTATCCAGGATCATGGAGCAGATGCCGACACGAAGAAGCACGAGTCAATCGAGAAGCGAGCCAGCCCGGGGAAGGCTCATACCGATGAGGAGTTGCGTTCCGCACTCAGCGGCATCGGTATGCACCTGCAGGACCAAGCCGCACGACCTATTGCAGCTTGGCGCCTCTCCGAAGAAGTGTTTCTGCTCCACGACCGAGTTCCCAACGACCTCAAGGCGTTTCTGCGCGGCGGATGGGCAGCGTATCGCGCCAACCACCCTCGGATTCCTCTGGGAAATGCTTTCCTCGACGACAATGTTCGACTAGCGCCCTATCTCAACACGGACAAGGGCGCACGATTTGGCAGCGCCGTCCGCGTCGTCGAGTAAGTCAAACAAGTGCACCACCGCCAGCGACTGAAGCTTCTCATAGGCTAACCTCTTGCTACTTTGTTGTCGCCAGCTCGCTGCTTGAAGGGGGAGGACGACTCCAGTTGACCCGCACTGCTGTCGAATACCTGGAAGCGCTCAAGACTCGTTTCCAGCGGACTGCGACGATGATGCTGCCGTTGCCTAGCACGGTGCGTGCAGAGATTCGGACCGAGTACAGCCAAGGGACGCCGCAGGAGCAAGAGCAGATGCTGCGCAACCTACTCTTCCATCGCAACTTCAGGATGCGACAGAATCCGCGTCAGGTCATCATTGACGAATCGCTCCTCCTCAGCTTCGAAGCCCAGATGGACCACTTTCATCACATGCCAATGCTGTAGTCTTGACCGAGAAGCCATCAGGGCGAGCCGGCCTCTTACAAACGCGGCGGTGGTATCGCTAGCGTATAGATTGGTCCGCTGTAGGTAGACGCATCGGCTGTGGCAATTCTGAACGTTTCCACGAGCGCACACTAGACTGATGGGATGTGCGGTTGATTTGTTGTCATTTGAGCGTGGGTATTTAGGATCGAGACGGCGCATGTGCTCTTGATCCGCACGATCTGGTGGACCTCGATGAACTGTGCACTACGATGTGGCAGTATGGTGCGGCTCGCCCTTACGTCTCTGTTCGCTTCTCCTTCTTCTCCTTCTTTTCCTTCTTTTCCGTCTTTGCCATCTTCCCCATCTTCTCCTTCTTCTCTTCCTTCTCTTTCTCCTCCTTCTTCTCCTTCTTTGCAGCCTTCACCGGCTTCACATCGGTCTGCTCCGCTTTGAGCTTGTTCTTTTTAGCCTTCTTGTCGATGGCAGCATCCGCCTCGCGGTCTCGTTTGCGCTTCTTAGAGGAACCCGAATCTTTGCGGTCGGCATCGCCATTTGTCTCTGCATCGGAGATCACCGAGGACTTTGTCTTGATCTTCTTTTGCTTCTTCTGCTCTTGATCGCCTGGCTTTTCCGCAGCGTCCTTGCTCTTCTTCCTCTTCTTGTCCTTTGAGCTCTTCTTTGAGGTGGCGTCGGAATCAGCCAACAGTTCGGACGCCGGCTTTGAGGACGATGCGGAACCCTCCAGCTCGTTGAGCTTCTTTCGCAGAGCCTTCTTGGCCAGCTTCTTCTGCAAAGCCTCGTCATCTTTCTTCTTTTGCTTCTTTGACGACTTTTCGGCCTTGCCTATTGGCACGGCTGAGTCAGAGGCGGAAGAAGATGAGGAGGAAGCCACATTAAGAGTGGCGTCAACCTCGACATCAGAAGCAGGGACAGTGTCGTCCGATCGTTGAGAAGCTGAGGATGGTGATGCGAGCTTGGGCGGCAGTGTCTCCTCCTCAGCCGGAACGATGGGTTTGCCACGGACAAAGTTGCTCATGAGCGTCTTGCGGGCGTGTTCGCGCTTGGCGAGGGAGGAGAGCGACATGGATGCGGATGCGGCCGAGCGCTCGCCCATGTTCCAGGAGCTGGAGGGTTTCTGGCCGTCTGAAGTCGATGTAGGTGTGGATACGCCTGATGAAGCGGGAGAAGGACCGATGGAAAGGCTCTTTGCGCCTGCAGTGAAGATGCTGTTCCACCAATCGTCGGCTCGGTCGCGATCCTTGCCAATACCAGAAAGTGTCTTCTTCTGGGTGATTGCGAGTGGCTTCTTGAGGCCGCGACCGGCCTTGCCATCGAGCGGCACACCGACGCCCTCCCAGCCCTGGGAGACCAGGAATGTGGTAGTATTGAGCGGCATGTCGGGGTCGAGGGTGGTATCGGATGAGCTGATGGGTGTCTTAGAAGAAAGAGCTTTCGTTCCAGGCACGGCTCAAAGGTTGGCCTAAGCTGTGCTTTTCGCAAAAATTTCAGAGCAAAAATGCGGGCCAGGGTCCTTTGCCGCTCCACAAGCCGAATTCCGAGATTTTGGTCAACGCGGGTGTGGCTTTGGCACAGCGTCGCGTGTGGAGAAAGCGGCCGATTTGGAAGAGCGGAAGAGCAACACCGAGCAACCGGCTGGAGGGTACCAAGTCATCCAACACCATCACTCACCGGCGCCCATCATCGCCATCGATACGACCTGTGGCGAGCGGGATCGTGTCATTTCAGCGAGATACCTGTCAGCTAGTGGGTCTCGTCCCGGCCGGATGCACTTCTTTGGTTTGCTTTTCGGTTCGCAGCACATGCCGTCGGAAGAGCCGATAGAGGTCGTTCGTCTCTGATCACACGGATAGCCGGAGGGCATCGCCACGTCGCCTTGCGTTGCAGATTAAACGACAATGGCGACGGGATCGACAACACATCGCCCCTTGTCGCGGCCTTCGCGTCGGGTCTGGCTGCCTTGGCTTCTGCTGGCGATCTCGTTAACACTAGTCACCTACTCGGTCGACTCCTTCCTCCGCCTACCGCAACAGCTTGGCGTCTCTCAGCAATGTCGCATGTCACGCATGCGCCCGGCCTACATAGACCATACAGCCGATCTTGAGACCTTCTCGCCCTCTGGTCTATGGCGCAAGTACCGTCTCTACCTTTACCGCGAGCGCGACTTTGACCCCATGGATCTGCCGTCCGGCAGTCCTGCACTGTTCGTACCCGGCAACGCTGGCTCGTACGGTCAGGTCCGCAGTGTCGCCTCCAGTGCTGCAAGGCAATTCTACAAGCAGAACAGCGGTGGTCAGCTCCGAGACGAGTGGAAGGATGCGCCCGCTGGCGTGGCTCATACCGACTGGTACACAGTCGATTTCAACGAGGACTTCTCCGCCTTCAGCGGATCCACGTTGATAGAGCAGGCAACGTTCATCAACGAAGTCATCGCATACCTTTCAAACCGCTACTCTTCACCCGCTACCCGCAACTTCGCTGCGGGCGAACGCAATACCACCGTCCCGATCCTGGCCCACAGCATGGGCGGAATCGCTGCTCGCCTCGCTGCCGAGATGCCGAATCATCCATACGGCAGCATCGATACCATCGTAACCCTCAGCACACCTCACGCCTACCCGCCAGTGCCCTTTGACCGGAGCGTCGAATACGTCTACTCGCTCATCAACCGACCAAAACCTGCTGCAGCACCCTCTGCCTCGACACCATCAGCACCACCCCTGCTCGTCTCGGTGGCAGGCGGTATCCTAGATACACAGCTTCCCTCGGATCCATCTTCTCTCGCTCTGGCCCGCATCGGCGAATCGGTGGCTCCTTCGCGCATCTCGACCTTCACCACATCGCTGCCTTCCCTCTGGTCATCAGTCGATCATCTCGCGGTCATGTGGTGCGATCAGCTCCGCGAAAAGGTCGCACGAGGATTTCTCCTCGACATGATGGCTTTTGGCCGTGTCGCCCAGGAACGCTCGGCAGGAGGCATCGCTGGCAGACTCAGCGTCTTGCGCAGGAGGCGCGAGCTCTGGAGGCGAGCGCTGAGCCTGTTCGACTCTTCGGATGCCGGCAACGGCGACATCGGACCTCTCGAGCTCCTTCCGTCCAAAGAGTCTATCTACGACGAAGACCTTGAAGTCTGTGTCGTCGAGGGAGAAACTCCCACTTTCAACAGGCCCGCCTCGGGGATCGACTCTCCTCTGTTAATCAGTGACGACAGCTTTGTTTACCGCGTGCCCGCCAGACTGGGCGACGACGACGCGGTTTTGCATGCCTTCGAACTCATCACCAATCTGTGCGTAGGCTGGAACCCCTCTTCGGGAATGGGCGCTCCCGTCCCGCAGCCCATCGAGATCGTAGTGCAGACATGTACGAGCGATCCGGACTCGTCTGACCCCATCGCTGGAAGGAAGATCTCGTGCCAGCTCGTCATGCCGTGGCAGTGGGAGCTTATTCCGCCCAGCCTCCTCCCTCGCACCGACATTCTTCGCCTGAAACCTGATGCTCCGGGAGCCACTAGTGCTGCCGAGAACAAGCCATTCCCAGATGCCGAAGAGGCGTATCATGTGCCCGGCTTGGCGTTCCAGCGTCTTCGACTAGATGCCGCATTGCTCAAGAGGCGCCGCATCGATTTTATCCGTGTCGAACGCAAGGCGATCTCGGGCTCGTTTGTGCACGCGCGCGGCCTCAAAAGCTTCATTCGTGCAGGCTGGATGCGACAAGATAGCGGCCGTGTCGAAAAGCACGGCTCTTCCTTCGTCCTCACCCCGGCTCAGAATTCCGCTAAGCAGCAGCATCACCAGGATTACGGGTTGGCCACCACTGGCGCAACACCAATCTCCACCGAATGGAGCCTCAAAGGCATCGGCTCTTCTCTACTCGCCAGACGTATAGAAGCGGTCCTGAGCCAGTGCCTCGTCGAGAACCTCTCACGCTACACGCTTGTCACGAACGACGAAGTGCAGCACTCGACCGATCCGTCCTTTTCGCCTTTCTTGCACGTCTCGAATCGCGCCACGGGCGATTCGCGCTGGTACCCGCAGCTCGTCTCGCCCCAACTCGTACGATCGATCCGCAACGGATCGTACAAAGGAGGACCCATCACGTTCCCACTATCGCTCCATGGCAACGCACCCTTTATGCCGCCGGCGAGAGAAAGCGTCGACGAGGTCGAGGTGCAGCTGTGGTCGGACTCAGCCACACTCCTGCCCGTGCACGGCAAGAAGCTCAACTGTCAGTCGCCCATCGAGTCGATTCGCATCTCGGTCGATTGGAAAGCGTCGGCGGGCCTCGTACTGTTGCGCTACCGCTTCTTTCTGGCAGCCTGGCCGCTCGGACTCTTGGCTGTCTGCGTCGGCCTCTCGTGGCTCGCGTGGGCTTCCACGTCGGACAACGAGGCTTTTCCAAGCCCCCTCCAGTCCATCATGCAGCCGGCGTTCCGAACGCCCTTGCTAGGACACAGGATCGACCCGTTGCTTGGCCTGTTGGCATGTCTGACGGCCGGCCTTCTCTTGGTCGACAGCATTCGCCTCGTGCTGTACAAGGCGCTTCCTGATGCTCAGTCTCACGGGCCCTCGTCGTCACTCCTTGGCATGGTCCTGGGTCTCAGCGATCACTCTTCCTCGGCTGGGCTCGTACCGTGCTTCTTGGCAGTCTCGTACGCAGCGCTGCTCATCATAGTGGCCATCGTTCAAGTTGGATTCCGGATCACGGCCGCAGTCGCTAAAAGGTGCGGTCTCGGCCGCAACCTCGAATGGGTCGGCGCGGCTGCTTCAAGTGCAGACCCGCTGCGCTGGAATCCTCGGTCCGTCGCAGGGCTTGCACTGCTGCTACTCTCGGTCGTGCTATTTGTGCCGCATCAGTTCGTCTTCATGTGCATCTTCCTGTTGCAGATGCTCAATACGCTTCGTGCCCAGCTCGAGCTGCACAATCCGCCGAAAGCTCCAGGGGCGGCGACTTCGCCAAGAGCACAGGAGACACGCTTGCACCAACATCTCACCATCTTCTTGGTCCTGCTACTGCTGCTGCCCCAAAAGGCAAGCTTTCTGGTGACTTGGGTTCGCAACCTGACGTCGGTCGGAATCACCACGCCAAAGACGATGGCAGCTTGGATGGACCACAACGTGCTCGATGTCGCGCCTGTCGTCATCCTGGTGTGGCTCATGGCTGGAGGACGGAGGCTCGAGCCACCACGGAGCGGGCTCGAAACGAAAGCGGTGGCAGCGGGCTTCGGTGTCGTTGGTTGGTACGCTCTCGTGTGGGGCATCAGGTACACCTACCGAACGTACGATGCGGTCAATGTGCTGTGTGCGCTGCTCGCGATGTGCCAGTGGAGGTCTAGGCGTGGAGGAAGCTTGCGCAGCCGCACTCGATCGGCACCCGCAGGAGGTAAGGACTCTGATGAGACGCTCGGCATGCTCGACCACCAAGACGGCGTCGATGCCAGCTCGACCTCCAAATCAGGAAACCGCCGCCAATCAGAGACATTCGAGCTAGCAGCTCGCTCGGATTCAGAGCGTCTCCCCATCCATCACCTTGCTCTTCCCGCCTCGCTGGCTTCTTCCCAGCAGGATGCTGCGGCGGAAACCGGAGTTGACTTGCAAAGCGACGCGGCGAAACCGAGCCCGAGCACATTGGGGGATAGGCTCGACATGATCATTGGCGAATACCTCGATGTGCTTGATCGATATCAACAAGCACGCAGCGCCAGCTGCGAGTCCTTTAGCCGTGGCTTCCTCAAGTTGAGCCGTGCCAAGATGGAGTACGGTGCGTCTCGGCTGAGCAGCAACTCGTATGACTCACGGCTGCTCGGCGAAATCCGCGTCAAGGTGGCTGCCAGCCCGTCAAAATTGACCGGTCCCGCTGCAACAAGCGAAGCATCAGGGTCGAAGCAGATCTTGGCAGAAAGATTCGTGCCTGACTACTCGCATCTCGTCGAGGCACAAGACGAAGTCGAAGGTGTCCTTCGGGGCTCTTCGGACGAGAAGGAGGGTCGTGCAACGGCGACCGCTCAGGAAAACACGGCGTCAGGATTGCGGAGGAGGGCCGGACCGGTGGCGCCGGTGGAGCTCGATGCGGCGGATCGCGTACAAGGCCGCGCGAGCCTGCCGAGTACCTCGCTTGGGGTCCAGTCGGCGAATTTTGCGGCCGACAAGATCGGCAAGGACGACGAGAAAAAGGCCGGCAAAGATCTCAAAAAGAGCTTGCCGGATGCGCTGTTGCAATTTGGAGGGCTGCCCACGCCCTCGTTGAGAGGAGCACAGGCGGATCTGAAGCGCGCACTTGACCAAGTCCTAGGCATTGGTGCGGGGCACGCACTGCCTGGCGAAGGACTCGTGCAGCTCGTGTGCCGGCTGGACCGTCTGGCGACGGAGATTGCAGAATTGCAACGTAGCGACGACACTAGACTCCAAGCAGGTCAAAAATGTGTGGACTAAATCCGGAAACCGGAGCCTATTGACAACTTCGCCAATTGTTCTCTGTACCACTGACCTTGATCAACGTGGGCGCCGTGTGGCCGTTTAGCGTGAAGAGAGTATTTGTTGGCTTGCAGCGCGCAGTGTGTGGGGTGCAGCGGTTGTCCAACGCGTGTGTTTGGAGACTGGAAGGGGGTGCGCAAGAAAGATGGCCCGGTGCAAGAGGGTTGATCCGTGTGCTGGTTTTGCGCAAGCCTCGCTTAGGTGTGCGGATGGTTTGACCGCGCGGTCGAGCGATGCGGAATTGGCCGGTGGTGGCGGCCGATTGGGTGGAATTCGTCTCCGCCTCGGGGTCTAGGAGGATTTGGCGGAGTTGGGCGACGTCACGTCGCTGGGCGGCTGTCGCAGCGGAGGCAAATCGCGGGTTGGGAACCGTCGGGGCCAGCCGTTCCTCAGCATTCGACTCTGCACCTGTCTTCTCAGAAGGCGCTCGGCCTTTCTCTTCCGCCCTAACCGAGAGTGGGGGAAGATTTGGGGCAGCGAGCCGAGCCATACAATTTGACCGACCATTAAATGAAATGCAGCGGAAATGACCGTCCTCTCCACTCGGCTGTCGCAGGGCCCCCACCCCCACTACCTCGTGCCTTGCAGAGCCCCGCAGAGCCCCGCATTGAGAAGCACCAAGGATCCGGTGAGACTCGTGCCTCGGCTCTTTGCTTTCCTGAGCGTAGGCAATCCTGAAAACATAGTCGGAGCGGGTATAAAGACAGCTCGTTTCGCAACAGAATTTTGTTGAAGTGTCATCCTAACCTCTTCTCAAGATCCCAGAAACGAATTGCAGGTATGGTCGGAATCAAGCCTGTTGTGGTGGCTGCCGCGCTCGCGCTCGGAGCCGTGGGTGGCGCTGCTGCTCCATCGCACTTGGACTACACTCGCGATGTCTTTGCCCGTGACAACGGCGCTCATTCGTATACGGGACCGTACGCCGACGGTGGCGTGTGGTCCAGCGGATTCGTCAAGGCCAAGTCGCTACTCGACCAGATGACCATCGAGGAGAAGGTCAACATCACCACCGGCTACACGGGAAAGTGTGTCGGCTTCACAGGCACCGCCCCGCGTGTCGGACTCGAGGCTCTCTGTCTGCAGGACGGCCCCGCTGGTGTTCGTCCGGCGCGTCGTGTCTCGCAGTTCCCCGCCGGCGTCACCACCGCTGCGACGTGGGATCGAGAGCTGATGGCCGAGCGTGCCGAGGCGCTCGCTGAAGAGTTTCGCGACAAGGGTGTCAACATCTGGCTCGGCCCTGTCACCGGCGGTCCGCTTGGACGTGCCCCGCGCGGCGGAAGGAACTGGGAAGGTTGGAGCCCAGACGAATACCTCTCGGGCGTCGCCTCGTACCTCACCGTCAAGCATGCCCAGTCGAAAGGTGTGGTGACGTGCGCAAAGCACTACATTGCCTACGAGCAGGAGACCTACCGCAACCCATACAATCTCTCTGAGCCGTACGAGGTCTTTCCTCTGCTCGAACAGCAACCCATCGACAGCATTATCGACGACCGTACGACGCACGAGCTCTACCTCTGGTCCTTCGCCGAGGCTGTCCGTGCCGGCACAGGCTCGGTAATGTGCTCTTACAATGAGGTCAACGGTACCCACGCATGTAGCGATAGCTTCAGCCTCAACCAGCTGCTCAAGGAGGAGCTCAACTTCCAGGGAGCAGTCATCAGCGATTGGGGAGGAACTTGGTCCAACCAGGATTCGGCGCTTGGCGGTCTCGATGTTTCCATGCCCGGTACTGCGTACAACGGCAAGTTCGGTAACTTCTTTGGCGAAAGCCTCGTCCAACTCGTTCAGAATGGCTCAGTTCCGGAGTCTCGTCTTGATGACATGGTACTGCGAATCCTTACGCCAGCGATGGAGCTGCAGGACAAGAGCTACCCGCAGCCATCGTTCGATGTGCGTGATCTAACACTCCCGACGAATAACGTACGCAGCGACCACCACAAGATCATTCACCAGATCGGTGTCGACTCGGTGACGCTCGTCAAGAACAACAACTCGGACGGTCGTGGACTGCCGCTCAAGAGCCTCGAAAAGCTGCAGACGGTGGCGGTGATTGGTCAAGATGCAGGCGACAACATGTACGGCGCGACGAGCTGCGGTGAGAACGGTCAGTGCAACATCGACGCCTTCAACGGAACCGTGACCATCGGTGGCGGATCGGGCTGGGCCTTCCCTCCGTACGTCATCTCGCCCGCTGCGGCGATCCAGGAGTACGTGCGTGCCGTCGGTCCCGATGTCAACCTGCACTTTGACAACTGGGATCTGGAAGGCGCCACTGCGCGCGCCAACTCGAGCGACGTTGCGCTCGTCTTTGCCAACACGTACGCCACCGAGAACCAGGACCGACAAAACCTCACGCTGTGGGGCAATGCTGACGAGCTCATCAAGACTGTGGCGAGCAACAACAACAACACGATTGTCGTTCTGCACACGCCCGGTCAGGTGGATGTCGAGGCGTGGATCGAGCACCCGAACGTTACTGCTGTTCTGTTCGCCTACCTTCCTGGTCAGGAGGGCGGCAACTCGCTTCCCAAGGTTCTTTGGGGAGAGAAGAGCCCCAGCGGCAAGCTTCCCTTTACCGTCGCCAAGAACGAGAACGACTATCCGCCCAACACCATTGTCACTGACCGCGTGACCGATCCCAAGGCAACGTTCGACGAGAAGCTACTCATCGACTACAAGTGGTTCGACTACCACAACATCACCCCGCGCTTCGCCTTCGGTCACGGGCTTTCGTACTCCAAGTTCAAGTATGATCAGTCGCTGAGCGTCGCACCGACCGCCAAGACGGACAGCACATCGGTGCAGCCCACCAAGGAGAAGCTTATCAACAGCGACGCTGGTCTGTACGACATTGCTGTCACGCTCGAGACCGAGGTGACCAACGCCGGCAGCATGGCCGCGTCGGAAGTCGTCCAGCTCTACGTCTCGTTCCCCGCATCGGCCGACTCGAAGGACAACCCGCAGCCCATCAAGACGCTACGTGGCTTCGAAAAGGCCAAAAACGTCCAGCCAGGCGAGACGCGAAAGGTGACGTTCGAGCTGAGGAACAAGGACATCGCCGTCTGGTCGACGCTCAACCAGGGCTGGGAGATCCCTGAGAACGACCCGCTTACTTTCAGCGTCGGTTCCAGCAGCCGAGCCATCCACTCGACCGCTCAGTGGACTTACTACCCCTAGATAGCCGCGTCTGCATACGCTCGCTCAGTCTGAACCACAAAATTGCAATGACAAAACGATCAAACTTGGTAGCGTAATCCATGTTCGAGCGACACTCTGGTCTGCCGGGCGACTGTCGCTCTCCTCTTTGTAGCGAAAGATCTCGCTGGGACGTTGGCCGGTCACCTCGAGCAAGGTCAGGACAACAGACTGACAGATATAATCAATAGGAGGCGCCGGCAGCTGTCGGTTTGTAGCCAGGACGGCGTCCAGCTCGAAGGGTGTGAGAACGAATTTGCGGAACTTGGACCCGGTTAGGAAGCCGTTGGTCTCGAGAATGTGTGCCCAATTGTACATGTCCGTCTTGAAGCTGGACGGATACGCAGGCTTGGGAACGACCGCATCGCGAGCATCGACGTCTGGCCTGTAGGCAGGTGCTGCGCATCGAGAGACAAGGGCAGATAAGGCGCTAATCTTGCGATGCAGTCCAGCCACAGTCTGCGGCCGGTCCTCGGGGCTAGGGCGCTCAAGGCTCTCGAGCAGGTCGTTGTTTGCCGGATTGTTGCGCGTCCTTCGAGTCACAAGGTGGAGCTTGCGAGCGATACGCTGTTCATGACCCTCTTGCCCTGCAGCGTCGGTGGCGGCGGTCATGGAGCATGCAGACCTGCTGGGCTCGACGCCGTCGTCGCAGCGGCAGCTGCTGCTGTCCTGTTGATCGCGTGAACGCTTGCCGAGGTGCTGGCCGGGCAGATGGCTCGCGGCCGTCTGTCCCTCGGTTCTGCCGGTCCCCGGGATGATACCCTTGAGAATGCCTGAGACATTACCCGTTCCTCCCAGAGGTCCCAGCAAGGCGAAGGCTTGACGCGCAATGCCAGCAGCGCGTCGCTAGCACTCGGGCGTCGCTAGTCTACAAAACACGTTGGCCGCGTCTGCACACGCTCGCTCAGTCTGAACCACAAAATTGCAATGACAAGACGCACACTCAGGTTTCGTTCTCCCTGACCTCCTCGCACCGCACGAGAATAGGCATAGCAACGGCACAAACTACCGCCTGAGGTTGACCGGCCCGCGCCCCCGCCCGAGGTGAGCGCGCGGGATCCGCAGTATCGGCCCACGCACACCGATGCCCACCGGGCCAAATCCTCCTTCCCAGGCACATACCGCATCAAGCGGGGTCACCCAGAGTTACTTGCCTGTCGATACGGCCTGCAACAGCAGGAGAAGGAGGTGGATGTTTCAAAGGGGCAGTCCCAGACCGCCTCTTCCTCCCCATACGCAATCGGAGAACAACGATCAAGTCAAGTCAAGTCAAGTCAAGCCTCTAACTTGTTACAGGGTGGAAAGTGGATATTTGCACATTAAAGGAGAGATGATGCAAGTGGTATAACTACATTGTGGAAACGAGAGAGTCTTGGGGGATGCCAGATCCGAATTAAAACTGGGGAAGAGAAATCTTGGTGCTGTGGTCAACATTCTCGTCGAGCGACTCCTGGCGCGGGAGGATGGTTCCGAAGAGCCTGTCCCAAACGCGGGTCTGCTTGCCGTAGTTGCCAGAGGTCTTCCAGCCCCTCGAGTGGTGGAGGTCGTGGTCCTCGATGGTGAGTTCGCCTCCGAACTTCCTCATGGGCCAGCTGACCAGGTCGAAGGCGGGCGGGCCGCCAAAGATGCGAAGGCCAGAGTGGCCGATGAGCTCGATGAACATGACGTGTGTCCAGCAGAAGATCCAGTCGTAGTAGCTCATGCTGACAAGCGGCTTGATGGTGAAGTAGGCCAGGAGCGGGATGAAGACGACATCGAACCATTCCTGCTCCATATCGGCGTAAAGCGAGAGGATCGGCGTAGGATGCTTCGCTGTGTGGTGGGTTCGATGAAACTTCCACAAAGCGTCCGACTCGTGCATAATGCGGTGGTACCAGTAGAACCAGAAGTCGATGGCGAGGGCGTACAGCGGCATCATCAGAGGCAGCCAGGGCGAAAGCTGGATGGGTTCATCACGGTTGTAGATGACCAATGTGGCAGCAGCTGGACGGAAGAAGGCGGTCATGAGGAGCGAGTTGAGCACCTGCGAGACTCGGACATCGGGGACACCGTCACGGGCAGCGTCAGCCTGGAGATAGCCCACCTTGGAGGCGGTAGTGCGCAGCACGTTGAGAAGGTTGCTGCCGAAGAGGGAGACGAACGTGCCCCAGTAGAAGATGTTGGCGATGGGGTGGAAGTTGCGTCCGGCCCACTGCGTGTAAAGGTACTGAATTCCGATGGCGGGAAGGATGCGCATGGCAATCCAAATGTGGTGAGTGAAGTTGTTCCAAATCGGCATGGGGTCGTCCTTGTTGTGGTGCACCGCAGTCGCGTTCTCTGGAATTGGGTCGATGCCAAAGATATGAATCATCCAGTGGTGGAATCCCCAAGATGCTTTGTTCTCGGGCTTGTGCCAAGTGGACTTGAGCGGGCCCTGCGAGGGGCGGATGGGCTTTGGCTCGAGCGATACCATCTTCTTCTTGCCAGCCATCGTTGGCTGTGTTGTTGTGGTCGTGGTGGCGACCGTCATCGTTGCGAATGGGTGGATCGTATAGATGTGGTGGTGGAGAAAAGAGTGGAGGACGAAGCTGATCTAGGGTCTATATACCCTGTGCTTGTCTTTGCTTGTCTTTGTTGGGGAGGTGCGGGGTTGGACAGTTGAGCATGCTGTGGCTGCGGTTGCCGTCGCTGTCAGATACGGCAAAGTAGCGTGAAATTACTGGTTGAATTCACTGCGTGAGGTCTGGAGCAGAGCCTCGCCGCCGTTTTTGGAAATTTTTCGAGCCGCCTTCCAGTTTCACGCAGCCGCCCGGCCAACGCGTCTCACGCCAGACAGCCCACTCGCAGACGCAGATGCGGCTGCCACTGCCACTGAACTGTGGGCGCTCGTGTGAAACACTGAGCGAGCCCACTCCGCCGCAGCCTCGACACGTCATTCACTCATTCACTCTATTGTGAAAAAAGAGAACAATATCGAAGATATCTGCGCAGTTGGGCCTCTTTGAACGGCAGCCCGAGGATCCACAACGGCGGGCCCGCAGTAGCCCTGAGCGTGTGCACCCCGAGTGCATTGACCTTCGTTGTCTCCGACTTCCGCAGGCAGATGACTTGCACATGCCGTTGAGCTATTGAGCCGCAACAAGAGGAGCTGTGGAAGTCGGAGACAACGAAGGTCAATGCACTCGGGGTGCACACGCTCAGGGCTACTGCGGGCCCGCCGTTGTGGATCCTCGGGCTGCCGCCGCCAAGAGGAGTGATTGCGACAAGCGCTTTACGGTGCACCGACTGCCTGACTGGGCTCAGGCTGTTAAACGAGCTTGCAGGGCAGTCTGTGGCTCGGTCAATTTTGCCACACACATCGCGGTCGGAGATTTGTGGCGGCAATACAACAGGAGTGTGGGGGCGATTGCCAACGCCGATCCGCGGGGTGAATCACTGTACGGACTAGGCCTGAGCCGCCAATCTCATCTGCAGAAGTTACGCTAGGGCACAATGCATGCTGGAAACATGTTGCGGCTGCCAAAGAGTGATCATATGCTCTGCCGAGCACGGCGTCGTTAGCCCAGGGTTTGCTCAGCCTTGCGCACCGACCGACTTTGAGAGGGGCTACAGGCAGGCGTGAAAAAAGAAAAGTCGAGCTTGCGAGCTTGGACCACGTTTGGCCTGCAGCCCCTCTCAAAGTCGGTCAGTGCGGAAGGCTGAGCAAATCCTGGGCCAACGACGCCGCGTTAGGCAGAGCATACGATAAGCAGTGGCAAGGCAGCCAGACCCTGTTGAGCCGTGCCTGACGACCTTGTCGGCTGAGCTCAATCGTTAGCAGGCTACTGCAGCTGCTAATGATGCCCACATCTCCGTGAGTTTCGTGCTCCAGCGGCTGCGGGTGCATGTCGCCTCAATCCTGCGCGTGAAAGACGACAGAATCTGCATCTCCGATGTCATCAAGATAGCTTCCCGATAATCGGGTTGATTTGGCCTTGTGGCGGTGGCGGCGTCCGACCCACATGAATTTCATCTCGGCGTGTGCCTGTCAATCTCTGCCGTCGACTTCATGCGTCTCGCTGCCTTCGTAAGCCACAAGCACTTATATCACGCACGGAGGAGCAGACCAGAGAAGTGACTTCGGAACCATTACAATCACAACATCCAAGCAATGCGACATCTTGACGACGTCTACTCGACGACGATGGGAGAGACGGCACAGTAGTCGAGGTTGTGCACCGAGGTGTCCGGGTTACCAGCCCAGGTCGGGAACGGCCTAGCCTTGCCGCTGCCACCGAAGACAGCGAAGGTGAGGATGAAGACCAGAGTCTGCGTACCACCGTCGAGCGCCGCCGACACGATGTAGTTGTACTTTGTGAACCACACGGGGCGGTACTTTCGCAGCCAGTACTGCGCACCGAAGCCAATGAGGAAGTACGACATGATCGACGCGTTGATGCCGACGAACAGCCAGCCGAGGTACCACGAGATGATGGAGAAGTTGAAGTAGCTCCACGCACGGTGCGGCCAGATCTTGTTGCCAAAGTACATGGGCAGCGGAACGGCGAATCCGACCAGGTACGCGATCGTCACCCACTCGTACTTGGCACCGATCGAAAACATGTCCTTGGCAATCGACCACGCAATGGCGAGCGTGTTGAACTGCTGGATGTTCTGTCCCGACCAGATGTTGGTGCCCTGGACCGACTTGAGGATCTCCGCTTGGTTGTCTACGATGGAAATCATCATAATATAGTTGAAAAGTGCCCCTACGAGGCAGCCAACAACCTGGACGGTGAAGGTGCACATTGGTTGCAGATGCACGTACTGACCCAACTTCAGATCACGAGCAAGTACCTGGCCCATCAAGCAGGCGTTGTACGTGTAGCAAGTGAAGTAGAGGTTGGCCAGGGGTCGTCCGGGGAAGAGGTAGCCAGCAAGCATCTGGCAGATGGGCTGGATGTTGAACCCGAATCCAGTGATACCATACTGGGCGCCGAAGAAGAGCAGGAAGACCATGGTGAACAGACTGCTGAGGATAAATCCCCACCAGGGCAGCGTCGACTTCATGACGTAGAGGCAGGCGATACCAAC
Organism: Moesziomyces parantarcticus; assembly: GCA_023212605.1. NCBI lineage: Eukaryota > Fungi > Basidiomycota > Ustilaginomycetes > Ustilaginales > Ustilaginaceae > Moesziomyces > Moesziomyces parantarcticus. The sequence continues at coordinate 234,384 of JALCCF010000022.1, read as the reverse complement.
GACCCAGGAGATGACAAGGAGCGCGCCCCACCACCACATCGGTGCCTCCTTGTATCCGTTCTGCATCATGATCTTGTAATGAGGATCGCACCTCTCGTCATTGAGCTTCTCCTCGGCCCACGCGGCCTCCTCCTCCTCGGTGCGCTTATGCCAGAACTTGTACCAGTTGGGGTCCGAGAGCATCTTCTTGATGCTGGATGGCGACGCCCACTCCCAGCCGGCCCTGAGGTCGTCGAAGTTCCACAGGAGCATGTGGGTGAAGGTAGCAGTGAGACCCAGGTTGGTGGTAATGAGGTAGCCAAGGTAGGTGGCCGTGATCCAGGGCAGACCCTGGGTATCGAGAGCCTTCTGGTCGATGATGAACTCGGGCGTCATGATGGCGGTCTGGTTGTAGATGAACGCGTTGGTGCCGTTGGAGGCGGTGTCGAAGAGCTCCTGCGAGAGGAAGGGGAAGTCCTGGGCACGGAAGATGTTGCCGTAGTAGAGGCCCATGAAGAGGATGATGCAGCCGAGGTAGCCGATCACCGAGTTGACCATGGTCTCGAGCGGAAGCCACAGCGGCGAGCCGAGCGAGGCGATGTACTGCCAATCAAGACACAGCGAGAGGAAGCCAAGGCCTTCGTTACCAGAGGCACCACCGAAGAGGTTGGTGAAGACCATGTCGTTCTGACGAGCCAGGCAGAAGATCGAAACACCCTCGAGCACGGGGAAAATGTACTCAGGGAACACTTCCCATACGAAGATGAGGCCGGCGACAATCCAGAAGACCTTCATCCTCTTCTTGACGATCGTCTTGCTGTCAGGAGCCTTGCTGCCGTGGAACGTCTCGAGCAGCGAAGTGAGGGGCAGGTTCTGAGGCCACAGAAGCTTGACCGGGTAGACGAGCACGCTGCGCAGCAAGCCAGCCATGGTGTATCCGATCAGCTGCGACGAAAGCACGAGGAAGATACCGGCAGCCTTGGAAGGGTAGCCGCCGTAGAAGAGCTGCTGGGCAGCGAGCGCCTCGGTGGCAAGCGCAGACTGGGTACCAGCCGAGGCCATCAGCGTGATTGCGGCGTGCTCCTTGAGGTTGAACGGATGAGGGTTGAACCAGCGGCCGATGAAGCCGGACTTGGGGATGACGGCAGCCATCGCCTCGCCAATGGCGTATGCGATGACAGTGAGGAAGACAAGCGAAACGTAAATGACCTGCGGCTTGAAGTAGAAAATCTCCTGCAGCACCGAGCCGAAAATGGCTAGGCCAAGGCCGAGGAACCACATGCGGAAGGTCCAGGGGTTGAGAGATGGGTCGTCTTCGAGCGAGAGCACCTGGGTCACGATGTCCTTGGCTGAGGACACGACGTGGCCCTCTTCGGGCTCAGGCGTCTCGCCGGCGTAGTCGGCATCGGCACGGTCGCCCTTGAGCACGTAGGCGACGTTGGACACCTCGACGGCCTCCTTGTCGCTCGACTCATTCTTGAGCTTCTCGGAGCTCGTGTCCGAGCCTGCCGCGGCAGGCTTGACGTCGATTGGGTCCATGATGGCCTATCGCGTCGAATGCACGCTTAGTAGTTACGTGGCACAAGGGAAAGATAGGGAGCAGGCCACAGTCGGGATCAAGAGGAGGCGTGATGAAGAAGGGGGGACCAAGGGGTGGGGTTGGGACAAACAGCTCTTGTATATGTTCAATCCATGTGGCCAATTGGAGATACTTTGTGGAACAGGCAGAGTAAAGGAAGCCGTCGAGCGGCGAAGTGAGGCAACGAGGCTACAGGCAGGGTCGCATCGCCTTGAGTGGCGAAGAGCCCGAGACGACTGGCATCGGTCAGGAACATCACCTGCACCCTTCAACGGGGAGTCGCAGAGGTAGCGAGCTGGGGGAATGCGGAAGGATGAAGGCCGAGCGCCGCAAGTTGAGGCGCGGGACATGCAATCGACTAGAGAGCAATCATTTGATGCTACTGACAATACGCCTAATACGGGCCGGCTGGCCGGCCTATCCGCGTGCGGTATCTGATGTGGCTCTGCCGAGCTCGTCCGACGAGCTGATTAGGACACGAGACGGCCAACGATCAGCACCACACAGGCGTCGTGCGGGGCAGCCGTCGGTGGGCGTGCCGAAACGGCGATTCAAGGTCCGTATCAGTCGACAGCGCGAGGCCCAAGCGACCTTGCTGGTCCAGAGCCTCACTGTACCTTACAGCACCACACGACATTTTCGCACAGATCGCTTGTGCCCCCCCCCCCCCTTCCCTCTCGCCTTCCTGTCCCCGCATGCTTCAACAGAGCTTGTCGCTTCAACCGAGCCCGGCAAGCCTCTATCGGCCCATGTTTGATTGCGCAGCAAAGCTCGTGGGCATGTGCAACAGAGCAGTACGGCCATCGACTGTGGTTTGGGTGCTCCGACCTGAGGTTGATAGAAACATCGGCATCCGGTGGCCGGCCAGTAAAGTCAGCGGCTGTCGACTATACACTGTGGGTGACAGATCCAGTGCGGTGTGGCGTAGAAGCCGCCGGCGGGCAAAGTTGCTTCGAAGAGAATTTCTGCGCGACAGGCCGACGGGACATGGCAGCGATAGAGCATTGTTGCTGCGAGACAAGGGTGCATGCCGGCGGCAGCGAGAGACTGTTGGCCGGTGTATCATAGCGTACTTGGCCTTCCACCAATCATACACGCCAGCGCAGGCACTGCAAGCGTCGCGAGCGTTATCTGGCCGAGGAAAGGGGTCGGTGCGGGGTAAGGTTTTTCGTCTGTGTTTTGACGGCTGCCATAGGGCAAACGGGAGGCAGGGTCAGCCGAGATGGCAGATTGAGATGGACGATTTGGGACGTTCGGACGAATGTCTTCCGCTGTCAGAGAACGGCGAGCGGTGCATGAAGCGGAGATTCTTTTTTTTGCCGGTCGCCGCGCGCCTGCCGCGAACCGCCTATCGCCTAGAACTGAAATCAAATTGCCAGCCACCTCGCCCGACGTCTCCATGTTGTGAAGGGGTTTAGGGTTTCCCACCCGCATGGTCGGTCACACCGGTCATGCGCATGATAGCAAGCACCACGCGTTGGCCTGCCAATGTTACAGCGATAAGTGATAGGGTCAGACTCTTCCTACCTCGCTTCCTAGTCGCTTGTCATCTGCAGGCGCGCGAAAGAGGCACACAGAACTTCGGGCGTCAACTCGCACATCACAGCGACATCACAACCAGTCGGGACACATTGAGCTGGTGGTGTACCACGCAGCACAGCAGCAGCAGTTCGCTTCTCGACAAGGCATCCGTCCAATCTGTGCCTGTGTGAAGAAGCCACGAGTGGCCGGAGCGGGGTTTGAATTTGCGCCATTCCTGCCGGCGGTCCAGGCCGCCGTCTTTTTTTTTTCCTCCTATATGACAATTTCACCTTCGCCTTGGAGCTGATACGGAAAGTCTCCTGACCCTTTTCAACAGCATCCGCAAATCGCCAACGTAGGGCGCCGATGCACTTTCGGGCCGATCGGATCTGACGGCCGCCAAAGCCATTGATCTGGCGACTGAGATAGTGCGCCCTGCCGATCCTGGCAGGCCGTGACAGCGTCGCTTCGCGTCGGTTCTTACCCGTTTCGCAGCTTAATTGTCGAAGACACTGAATCTGAAGAGCTGCAGCAGAGAAGGGGCCCGTTCCTGCATCTATAGCCTTGCATACTTGAGTTTCGGCAGCATACTGCCATCGTACGGCACTGACAATCACGGAGCATGGTGCTCCGTTCGAACTACGGACCGTTGCCGCGAGATCCCCTCGGTCAACCCTGGCGAGGTGTCCCTGCCAATCAGAGCGCTTCGATTCTCCTTGTCTTTGATGTACGAGCTACTGATACTGTATCAGATGGATGCTAAAGTAAGCGGATGTTTCCGTTCGCAAGTAGGAAATGACCATGTGATGCTGCTCCGGTTTTCGGCCCGCACTTTGTTCGATATCGAGGCGATAATAGGACCACGTGAGCAACAGTCTTTGTGGTCAGCGTTGCCGATGATTTGGATTCATCGGCCTCAGACTTGCGGCATGCACGGTCGGACAAGGTCGATGGCGACAGGGTAGGGCTTGATGAAGAGCGTGCTACATCCAAGAAAATCGAGCAGTGTGCATCCGACACAGACAGTCACAACGAACAATAATACAACCGCCGCCATTGTCGCAGCCATCAGCGCCACAGAGCGAGATGTTCGCAACCAGCGTGTCGTTCACAGACTCCACCTGGTCATCCGAAGGACTCGCCATGATCTTTGGAGTAGTATGGCATCTCGACAGACGACCACGAGATTTGACAGATTTGAGGCGTCGATGGTTTCTTCTAGGTCGTACCGCGGAGCACAATCGATGCAAATCGGACAAAGGACTTGCCGATCCAGCTCAGTAACAGCAAGATAGCTGCCTACAAAGGAGCAAACCCCTGCACACGTCATATGCACCGGGGGTGACACCTGCGCAGGCAAGCTTGTCGATCCATTCTGCACCGCGCGAGGAGTCGGGCGCGGCGCATGATGAGACGGATGGTGCTGCTGCTGCTGCGCCTCCCACGGGTGGCAGAGGCTGCTCTGGAGCGGCGGCTGCAGCTGATTCGACTGCTGTCTTCGAGGACGGCAGCGATAGATTCGTCTCGTCGCCGCGCAGGTCTGAATGGATGGCAGAAAGAGGCGTGGCCGACGGCGACGAGCGTGCATCTGTCATAGATACCGAGGGAGGTGCATCGAGGTTGGTGTGGGTTGGCGCAGGCCCAGGAGTCATAAGATACTCTTGGGGCAGGGTGATGCGAGAGGCAAGAGCGCCCACGTGTCCACCCGTTGCCCACTGATATGCCTTCAAGGAATCGGTCTCGGCCTCCTGCAAGTCTTCGACCAACTTGATCTGCGCCGTAGACAGCTGCTGCCTCCAGTCGTCCTCGCCAAGCAGGTCAATAGCAAGCCTCTTGATCCAAGCGGCAACAGCTCTGTAGGCCTCGATCAAGGCGGCGCAAGTCTCGAACCTTATCGAGCCACTGGGTCAAGGAGGCGTTGCTGGCGAGGGACGCGGGAGCTGGAGGTGCGGAGAGACCGAAGGAACGACCCGCCGCATCCAGTGCCTGCTTTGAGTGCAGTCGGTCTGCCCATCTGCCTCCTGCAGCGAAGCCGGACTGGTCGATGAGTGAATGGTCCGACACGTAGACATTGCTTGTCGTGGAGCTACTGGCGTAGCGGCATCCCATGAGCTAATAGAGCTGTGCATCTGAGATTGCAACATCTGCCCCAGTGGCAAACGTGCGACGATAGTCTTAGTGCGCATTGTCCCAGCCAAGCATCTCCCCGACATTTCTGAGCACTTCGCATGGCCACAAGCGTCATCTCATGCGCCTTGCGACCCTGTTGCTCGCAGTCGGTGAGTACAGACTGATCGCACAGCATGACAGGCATGCTGCCGCACTCCTTGCGGATCGTGAGGCGTGCGCCCGGCGACAGGCTGGAGTCGGCGCCTTGAAGAATGACGCTGCGAGCCGCCGCATCTATGTCTGACAAGTTCGGCTCGACATTTTTATCGATTTCCAACCTCGGACCTTCAAAAAGTGGGGTTCAGGGCCTCTTTCTGCATTTCTTCGGGCTCCACCCCCTCTGACTTTGCCGCACCGCTCACCCGGCTTGGCTCCTTCCATCTGCATTGGAAGTGACAGTTGACACCGTCAAGCATCGAGAATGACAGACGAGCCGTCTTCTACAGGCATCAGCTCGAGCCCGCTTGCCAAGCGGCAGAAGCTCGATGACGCTGCCACCGTTCCTTCCAGCACGGAGGCCGGTGTCGAGACAAGAATGACCGAAGCTCGTGCCGGTATCACCTCATATGTCGAGCCGAGCCTGGTTGGCTTCCAAGGTATCATCAAGCAGCGCTTCACGGATTTTATGGTGAACGAGATTGATCTCGCGGGTCAAGTCTGCCGCCTCACTTCGCTTGATCCTCCGCCGGGCAAGTACCTGCAGCAGCTTCGACCAGAAGACGCGCCAGCACGCTCCGCCGAGGAAGAGAAGGAAGCTGCAGAGCAGGCGGCAAAGGAACAGGTAAAGGCAGCCGTTCAGGGCGGAATGTGGCCCGAGGAAGCCGACTTGAAGCTGACGGCGTTCTTCACGGACGAGGCGATCGCCGGGCTCAAGGAAATGTGGGCCAAAGGGCGGCAGAGCGAGAACATGGCAACGGGCGCCAACGCGACCCTTGTTTCGGCGGCCAGTATCACGACACGGCCGCTGGAGGACAAGGAGCAGAGGACGCAGGTGCACAAACTTGTGCGGGAGCTGTTTGCGGGTAAGCTCGCCACCGACTCGTGTACGGTCCGGCCACGAGGTTCTAGGGCCGGCGATGACGACGAAGACGCCATGGCAAATGGCGGCGGCTCGGCAGCTGCGACGAGGATTGCAGTGCGTTGGGCAAATAGATCCGACCGAAGAGCAGGTGATGGGTTGTCGGAGGAGGCGAACAACTCGCCGCCCTACATCCACTTTTTGCTGCACAAGACCAACCGCGATCATCAGGAGGCCATGGGCATGCTCGCCGAAAGCCTTCGGCTCGGAGGCGGCGGTGGTGCTCGCGGCAGAGGTCGTGGCAGGGGTGGCTTCGGTGGACGCGGCGGAGGCAGGCCCCCAACTAAGGATCTTTCGGTGGCAGGCACCAAGGACAAGCGTGCAGTGACGGTGCAGAGGGTCTCGCTCAAGCGCAATCGTAAGACGCTCGACGATGTCTACCGACTCGTCAACGGCATCAACGCCGACATTGCTGCAGGTTCAGATGCCAATACCAAGGGCAAGGGCAAGGGTCGGACCGTTGCAGACGCCGTGAGCAAGAGGGCTGATCGCGGCCTGCGTATCGGCCATCTCGAGTACGCCTCGCAACCGCTCAAGCTCGGCCAACTCAAGGGCAACGAATTTACAATCACGCTGCGCAACGTCCGTCCGAGCACGGGCGGAGAGGTTGACGAAGCCTTCCTCTCTAGCGTGCGTGCGTCGATGGAGGTCATCCGCGACCGCGGATTCATCAACTACTTTGGCATGCAGCGCTTTGGCACGGGTGCGATCCCCACGCACCATATCGGCATTTTGATCCTCAAGAACGACTTCAAACAGGCCGTCGAGCTGCTCATGGCGCCTCGCGCGGCGTCCGGACCCGATGCGGACGATGGCGATTCCGCAGATTTACTCCGTGCCAAACAGCTCTACCGGGACGGAGAGTTGGAAAAGGCGTACCTTGCGGTGCCTAGGCACTGCGTGGCGGAGAAGCACATCCTCGACAAGATGCGCAGCAACCGGTGGAATCAGGGCGACTGGACGGGTGCGTTTGGCAATGTGCCGCGTACGCTGCGGCTCATGTATGTGCATGCGTATCAGTCGTACGTCTGGAACCGTCTCGTTTCGGAACGGATTTCCCGCTTCGGTACGCGTGCGGTGGAAGGCGACGGCGTCTTTACCGACAATACGGACGATTGGGATACCCACTCGACTGCGCACGATGCCGAGGATGCCGATGACGATGACGATGACCTTCGCAACGCCAAGCCGGAGCTGGCTACGTGGCAGCGACCTACCAAGCAGCTGTCTGCAGCCGATCTTGATTCGGCGAGCATCTACGATGTTGTCCTGCCGCTTCCGGGTTCGTCCATCGACCTGCCGGAGGGATGGATGTCGGAACTCTACTACACGATTCTAGCTGCAGACGGACTGACGCACGCCCAATTGAGCGCGTCCAAGATCCCGGAGTACCAGCTGCGCGGATCGTATCGTCGTATGCTCGTGCGTCCGCGTGCGTTCGAGTATAACATCACCCAGTACACCGACCCCGACATCGCCCTCACGCTCACCGATGAGGAACGATGCCTCGGCCTCACCCCCGCCACTGAAGCCGACACGCCAGCAGCAGATAAAAAGTTCACTGCACTCACGCTCAAGTTCCAACTGCCCTCTTCGTCGTACGCAACCATGCTCATGCGCGAGGCGCTCAAAAGCGAAACCGCCAGCTTCAAGCATCGCCAACTCACCCAGGCCAGCCAAGACCAACACTTCAAAGGCTCCGCCATCCAATGAATTCCAGCCTAGTTTGCATATCCTTATCAACGTCACAACTTCCAACGTCGGCTCATCCGCAATCAACACAGACACTACGAGATTGTGCCTGCGCAGAACGAGCGTTGCCAGAGACAGCCGTACAAATACAATGAGAATCAAAAATCACAAGTCACAAATCACTTGAGCGGGCCTAGCCGCGGGCGCCTTATGCTGCCTGCTTCTTCACGCGCTTCTGTTCGAACGTGCTTGTCGAAGTGTCAGAAGCGCGCTTGCTGCGCCCCGAAGGACGGGTTGGCAGCATGCTAGAGTGCAACCTTGTGGGGACAGCGGCGCTTGCTCCTGCTGGGGCGCTTGCACTGAGCAGCGCCGCATCGAGCGAGGGGACCTCCCTCCTGCCATCGACGATCACCACGTTCTCCATCGGATCGGTCGTGCGGACCGCACGCGGCGATGCGTGCGGGAAGGGCGACAGCGACGAGGGCGCCGGACTTCCGGAACTGGTGCGGATGTGTCCGGGACGCCCGGCGCGCTTGAGCGAGCCCGTCGAGTCGGTCCTGGCGATGGCGCGCTTGGCCAGCGTAGGTGCAGCCGCTGCCGTCGGCGCAACCGAAGCCTGTTGCTTCTTGGATGTGGAGGAGGCGCGTTGTCGGGCGGGAGCCGAAGCGGGCATAGCAAAGCGGCCGAAATGGCCGTGCGGAGAACCGAGAGAGGCACTGAGAACAGGCGGCGGCTGGGCATACGCCCAGGTAGAAGTGGGCATGCCGAAGCGTGCGTTCTTGCGACTCCACACAGAGACGAAGAGGATGCGCTTCATCTTGCGATTGTAGAAGAATGCAAACGTCGACCAGAGCAGACCGGCGCCCGTGCCGTCTAGGTCGTCCTCATCGTCGTTGAGGCTCGAGTCGTGGTACGACGAGTAGGAGGTGAGGCTCGACGATTCCATCGACGGGCGCCTCTTAGCGTCGAGACCGGAGCGCGAGAGCACCACGTTGCCATCCGGACCAATAGCGGCGATGGTTTGCGGCGCCTTCTTGCCGCCTCCGAGTCCGTCACCGTAGACGTCTTCATCAAACATCGGAGCGTCGACCATCTCTTCATCCTCATCAGCGTGCATGGTTCGAGCTCGCGGCGTGTCCTCGCGGCCGCGCATGCCGGGGCTGTCGTCGTCCCAGTACTCTTCTTCCTCGTAGGGATCGTCATCGCCCAAATCGCCTTCCTCCTCGGGCTCCGCGCTCGCGTGCGGGTCCGAGTCCATGTCGGGATGGAATGTGTACACCTCGCAATCGGAGACGTTCATGATGTCGTCGAGGATGTGCGAGAGAGCGGGATGGGTGATGAGCGGCGGCAAGGACCCAGTATTGAGGCCTGAACCAGGCGAGCCGCCGGTGGAGCCGAGCGCGAAACCGGGCTCCTCGAACGACCCTGGGAAAGAGCTGTAAGAGCGGGGCGCATTGGACGAGGTCTTGAGGCTAAGCAGTGTGGTGCTGAGCGAATTGAGCACCATGGCCGGGCTGGACTCCTTGCGAAAGTCGGCCGGGTTGACCTCGCTGAAGTCGTGGTCTGGGAATGCAACATTGAGGGTGGCGATGAGCAGGAATAGGGTCTTTCGCGCCGAAGCCTGGTCCAGGCGACCGAAGGGCGATGCCAGTGCCTCCTCGAGGTAGTCCGGGGGCGAAGTGGAGGCGGAACTGAGATAGGTGGACTCGAGATTCTTCAAGAGACGCTTCTCCTTGGAGACGGTCTTGCACGAGTAGGCCTCCATGCGGGTGAAGACCTTGCACTCGGCGGACTCGAAGGTGAGTGCCCTCGAGAGTAGCTCGAGCTCGGGGTATTCGAGATACTTCATGATCAGAAATCGACTAGTGAGGAGAGAGCTTTATGGAGTTTAAGAAGTTGCAAGGATCAGCGGAGACGAGAGGAGCGAGCAAAGAACGAGCCAGTGCAAGAATGGACGCAAGTCAAGACGAGAGCAGATAGAGTCAGCAAGCGCTGATGGATTCCAACCAAGCCTAGTGTCCAAGAGACGCATGCCTGACAACAGGTGCAATGTACAGCAGAGACATGCAGCAAGCGGTCCTGTTCCATTGCGAGGCGTCTTTGGGCTAACCTGCGCTTGATCCCACGTGTTGCAGCGACGTGAGAGCATGGACCTGACTTCGGTCCAACGCTGCGACGAGTGAGATGAGCGACGGGAATGCCGAGAGGCCACCACGAACGGACCAGGAACAGCAGCTGCAAGCCAAAAGGCTAAGGAGAAAGGAAAGGAGGAACTAGGGCGACAGGGAAATACTCACGCCTATGCTCGGCAGGTCAGCTCTGATAAGAATAGTGATTGAACGATCAATCGAGCGGTCCGGAGAAGAGGAGGCTTGTGAGGCACTCTGACGTGAGAGGAGCTTGCGATGGACCAGCGGATTGCGCTGAGCAAGAGCGATGCAAAGGTGAAGTGAGGACGCAGACCCTACGCGTGGATCGCGCAGGTCGGCCCAGAAGGAGATGGGGTGAACAGGTGGGGGCTATCGTCGAACACGCCTGGATTGGGTGCCCGAGATGGAGAGAGGGAGAGAGATGGGACGTATCGCGTCAATCGCGATGATCTCGTTGGACTCGTATCGGCGTATCCAATGGTGATGGTGGGAGAGAGCGTGTGCGGTTAAAGGCCGATGAGCGGACTTGGAGCGAGCGCGCAGCGGCAGCCGGCGCATTTTGCTGCGTCGGCTCAGGCTCCAGCTGATTAGCCGTGGAGCACACTCACGCAGTGCGCTCTGGCAGAGAGCACCTGACGGACGCGCCAGGGCGGATGCGCACGTTGACACGCCCTGGCCTCCAGCGCCGATTGCACGGCAGCGCCTTGTCACCCTGAAATTGAGAGTGCGGAGGGGCGGGTGAAAGCGGGCATCGAGCCTCTCTCGCGAGTCGAGTCGTAGCGCCAGACGCGTCTGGCAGCACAGATCCGCCATCTGCTGACCAGCGCTTCCACTGCATTGAGCCACACACACGTTCGCTGCGCCTGTCAGCCTCGCTGCGCGGCGGATCCAAGCAGAAGGTCTTGGCTCAAGGCCTCGGAAGCGTTTCTGGCGGTGCATCGGTGAGCGAGTGCACGGCTGTTGCGACGAGCAAGCTCAGGTCGCCAACTGTGCGCGCTTGAGACCCAACTTCAGCCGTGCTCCTACGGTAAAAATTAAGCTCCATCGTTCGCAGCATTGAGTTCAGCACGTCTGATATGACATCCGCACTTGGACATGCGATCGAATGCGGAGGTGATCATAGCAAGGGCACAGACCCTGCTTCGCTTTGCAGCGCTGCAAGCCGATGATGATGCACATGGACCCACTGCCGTCTGCTGCAGAGAAGTCGCCTCATTGGTGGAGCTGCAAAGCCAATGAGCGTCCATCCCTCTGTCCAATCTCACATGCTGCTTGGACGCCTCATCGGGACGACTGAGGTTGTCACGATCGGAGCGATCCTTAGCCCCTGATTTCCGGGGCCTCTTCTCGCACGAATATTCAATTACTCGAAGTTGGGCGAGAACGTGTGTGTAGCGCGACAGCGGCTTAGAAACGCGCTCAACTTTGGGGCAGACCAGCAGCGGACTGTCAAATCTGTGTGTGTGTGTGAGAGAGCCACGCCGAGACGCGAGGCAGAGTGATGTGGAGCCAGGCGGAAGGCCGACGCACACATGTGCGTGGAAGTCAACTAACATGCCCAGGCAAAGACCACACACGCGCCGAAAATTGCGGTCGGCTTTCTGGCTGACGGGAGAAAAAAAGAGGCAGTCCAAGCAGGGAGAGGGAGGGTCTGACGCGATTCCAAGGCCCAAAATCAGTCAGTCCGTCGAGTGAGAGAGTGAGACAAAACGCAGGGGAAGCGCGCTCGCACAGGTGTTGCTTTTTAGACGTAGGCAGCAGTCACAGAGTCTAGCCGCAGACGTAGGTGAGTGTCGCTCTCGGTCCCCACCGTGACACGCGCTCCCCTCCTCGCCCGATTTCCCCTCGCTCATCTCCTCACCATCGCGCCCACCGCTTCGCATCTCCCGACTTCCATCTCCTACGCGCTCGCTTCGGCATCCCGCTCGCCCATCCCCTTCTCCCCCCCTTCCTTTCCTCTTCACACCGTCACGCTCGTGTATCTCGCGTGCTTCGACCTATCACCACCTTGCGCGTCGTCTGCTCGTCCGCTCACGCATCACCTCGTCGCTAGACCCTCGCTTGGTTCCGTCACTCGATCTCACGCGCAACACTCGCAATCATGCCTGCAGCCGCCTCCGCCCGCAAGTCGACGCCTACGCGCAAGTCTACGCCCCGACGCGCCCGCTCTTCCTCGGTCGCCTCCAACGCCTCCACCGCGCCTCCCGCATCCCCCTCGGCCTCGCCCCGCAAGACCAAGAAGGAGAAGGATGCTGCTGCCAAGGCGGCCAAGGAGGTCAAGGACGCCAAGTCCGACATCGCCCGTCCCAAGCTTCCCACCAAGAAGAACCCCAGGCTGAAAGAGGTCGACGAGGCCGTCGTTAAGCTGCAGACCATCAAGCGCGAGGGCCACAACATCATCATTGGACGCGTCAAGCTGCCCACTGTCAACGGCCAGGACCACGCCTTCCTCCTCAAGCGCTTCGACACCAACGCCATGGCCGCCTCGTCCATGTTCCGCCTCGCCTTCCCCTTCGCCGACGGCAACGCCGAGGCCGCCGAGATGCAGTACCTCGACGCCAAGTACGACACCAATCGCGCCAACGGCGGCTACATCCTCGAGGACGTCAAGGCACCCGAGACGCCCAAGAAGCGCGGCCGTCCCCGCAAGAACCCTGAGACGCCCAAGAAGGACGCTGCCACCGACTCCGAGTCCGTCGCCGGCGAGAAGCAGATCCGCGTCCTGCCCGAGGGCAGCACCGGCGTGCGTCTACAGGGCACCTGGATCCCCGCCGAGGACGCCGTCGACGTCGCCGAGGACTACGGCATCGCCAAGTTCGCTCTCGCGCTCATCCACGCCACCGCCGAGCACGCCGAGGACGGCGGCCCGCCCGTGCTCACTTCGGCGCCCACCACCGAGGTCAAGACGCCGCGCAAGCGCCAACGCACCTCGGCCGCCGCTTCGGCCGCCTCGGACGCCGACTCGCCCAAGCTGGTGCAGAAGGTGACGCGCGTCGAGAACGCCGACGGCTCCATCTCGCAGGTCAACGTCGAGACCACCCTCGAGGGAAGCGCCAACGGCATCCCTGCCGCGCTCTCGCAGGCCGAGATCGAGGCGCAGATCGCCGAGGCCAAGGCACTCGCTGCGGGCATTCAGAAGCAGGCCGGTGCGACAGGCAAGGGTGCCAGCCGCGGCCAGAAGCGTCGCGCTGTCAACGACAGGCCCACCGCCGAGCTCGACCCGATGGCGGACGATGAGGACTACGCCGAGTCCGGCAGGGTCGTGCGCGCCTTCAGGAGGGGTACGCGCGCGGCGCGCAAGAGGCCGATCGCCACTACGGCCGGTGTGATGGCAGCTGCAGGTGCTGTTGGCGCCGGTGCGCTCGCGTGGATCTCGGGTGGCAACCCGGATCTGGCGCTGCAGACGCTCCAGACGAGCCTGCAGAACCTGGGCTTGCAGAACCTGCAGCAGTTCGGTGGCCAGCTTGGCGGACAGCTCGCCTCGATGCTGCCCTGGTAAGCCGTCGCTGTGCGCAGGGGGGCGCCTCCAACCCATCTCGAGTGCCAAAGCCCAGTCGGTGTGGGCCGCAGCACAGCTCGAGACGATACCTTGCCCTTCCCGTTTGCGCTGCCGACCCATCGGGTCTAGCAAAGCTCGCTCAACCGATCTGCCCAGCTTCTTGTTGTGAATACGCTCGACTCTCCTTTTCGACCTCCCTTCCTCCTTCCCCCGAGACGCGCCTTGACTCTCTCCGTGTACTTTTGCCCCCTTGCCCCCTTTTCCCACATGTGTGCGTCTATTTGGACTCTCTCGAACGGCCCCCTTCACTCGCGTCTCTCTTACCTTACCTGTACCAAAAAACAGCCTCTTGCCCTTCTTCCCCCTTGCTCGAAAGCGGATGAAGGTGGAGACGTTTTCCTTTCTTTCATGTAGCCGACGTGTACGGCGTGGCTTTTTTGCTTTCTCGCGTAATCTGATCCGCTCTCGAACTCAATAGTCGTCGATCCAGTGTGTGGGTGAGGAAGAAGGCAAGTGTGTAGGAGGGCAGACTAAGCAGTTTGGATTTGTATAACGAATTAAGTGAGGTGATTCCGCGAAGACGGTTGTTTAGGCTGGTTGAATGGAGCGATGTTGGGGTGAGTGTCAGTATTGTTGTTGATCATTGTTCAATGTTGTTTGAGGACTTACCCTTCTTGCCGTTGATGGCGAGGAGTTCGACGTCGAAGATGAGGTCGGCGTTGGGGGGGATGACACCGGCAGCGCCGCTGGAGCCGTAGCCCTCGTTGGCGGGGATGATGAGCTTGGCCCTCTCGCCAAGGCTGAGCTGAGGAACACCCTGGTCCCAACCCTGGATGACACGGCCAACACCAATAGCCGTCTGGAAGGGACCACGACCGGGCTTGCGCGAGCTGTCAAACTCCTTACCGTTGGCAGCAAGAGTACCCGTGTAGTGCATGGTAACAGTATCACCCGCCTTGGGGAAGTCGGTACCGTTACCAGGAGTAATACGCTCGATCTGAACCATCTTGACGCGAGAAGTGCTCAAACTACGAAGTGGGGTACGAAGAATGTTACGAAGTGACATGGTGGAAACAAGAATAACACCAAGTGCAACAACGTGCTTGGCCCAAGCACAACCCCCAAAAAGAGCTCTCTCCACCTTCGCCGCAAAGCCCCCGGCAATTGATTTTTTGTATTGCAACGGCCCAATTGGAGTGAGTATTCGACGCTCAGGCCAGCCCGGCAGTGCAAACCTGGCGCGATCGCACGTCATGGAAGCTTGCCTCATCGGCTTGATCGGATTCTCCCCTCGACCCGATCAGTCCCAAGACTCCGAACACAGCCATTCGCAGCCTTCGCAGCCCACAGGACCATGTCAGAAAATCGGTGACATTGAGAAGCGACTACTGACCCTGCAACACTCTGCGGGTGATCTTTTGCGGCGTCGATTCGTCCTCGCGCTTAACCTCGCTCCTCTCCTTGGCCCAGACGTTAGGCCCTTGGCCGTCCATCTGCCGATATGTGCACCAAGCGTACCATAGCGTGGTCCTGAGCGAAAGCACGTCCTCCTTCCATGCCTTCTTGTAGTCCTGCACCAGCTCCCTGAACTCGGCCGTGAGCTTGAAGCACCTGTCCACGTTCTGCGGACTGACAAAGTCGACGGCCACCTTGATGCAGTCGGCCAGGTTGCACACCTGATGCGCGCATCCAGCGGGGATGAAGACCGCCTCGCCCTCTTTCTGGTAGATCCTCCAGCTCTTCACGCCGTACTCTTGGAAGAGCTTGACGCGCTGCTTCGCATCGATGAAGAAGCGCTGGATGTGGATCGGGTCGTCCTTGAAGTCAACGTGTGAATACTCCTTGCGCAAGAATGCACGCAGCTTGTCGGCATCTTGTGCGCGGAAGATGTCCCACGCCGCCACACCCGGTCGGTGCTCGTCCGGAACGTCATCTCCCGTGGGTGGCGAGGCGTGCAGCATGATGTTGACCGCGTCCGCAATGTCCATGTGCAGCCGGGTCGTGCCGTTGCCGCCGGGTGCCTCGCTGCCTGGCCAGGCGTTGTACATCTTGGGCCCTAGGTCCGGTTGGATCACACCGGTCGGGTAGCAGCTGCCGAGATTCAACACTCCTTCGCGAGTCGTGTATTCGGGCGCGGGGACGACCCGATTGAAGTCGTCGTAGAGCTCTGGGAATTCGGCCTTGAACTCGGCGGAGGGCGGCCAGTCCTTAAGCTTCCAGTGCCCGCGTCCTAGTGCCGCTTGCTTTGTTGCGTCGTCTTGTCCAAAAGTGGCAAAGAAGTCGCCCACGCACACCTGCTTCAATGGTGCGTCCTCGACGTCCGAGCGCACGATGAGGCAATTGTCGCGACCGTAGCGCGACTGCAGCGCTTCAGGTCCCCATGGATGATGCATAGGCTTGGTGACATCGCGCACTAGCAAGGGCTCGCCGTGCGCCCACTCGCGTCGGAAGTCGTCGGTCGCAAACGAAGCGCTGTCAAAGGTGCGCAGGTGCAGACTTCCGACGATACGATCGGCTGCAATGCCTGCTTGATTCGGCGGCACGTCTTTCCAGTTGACCGGCGCGTGTTGATCGTCCTTTCCCGTCATGGTGATCTCCTCGGGACCTTGGTTGGTGCCCGAGGATGCAGCGAAAGGAGCGTCCTGTGCCTGCACAGAAGGGTGCACGCCTGCTGGCTTGGTTTCGGTGAGCATGCTGCTCATGGCGGAGATCTCCTGCTCGAGGAGCGCCTCGTCGAAGCGCGTAAGGGGGACGAGATCGGCCGACGTATGCGACTGCGTCTGGTCGCAGCTTAGGATTTTCTTGGCGAGCTGGCGATCCAAGGCATCGGCCTGCTCGATGCTGTGTTTGCAGTCGACGCAGTACTCTCTGCCGCAGCGGCGGCAAAACCAGCTGGCTGAGAAGATGCTGGTTGCGCAGAATTCGCACATCTGGCGGCAGTTGGTCTCGCGTGGCCTTCGAAGGATGTGTGGGAGGCGTGCGTGCAGGAGCTCTGCCTCGAGCACGGGGAGGAGTGCCCTGGCGACGTCGGCTTGGACTTGGGAAAGATGCGCAGGGGAGATGATGCGAGCAGTGGGCAGGTCCATGACCTCGTCCGAGTCGGGCGAGAAGAGGAAGGCTGGGACCGAGGCGCGGCCTTGGTCGGGGGTCGCGATCTGGTTGGTGTCAGGATCGACTTGGAAAGCGCGAAAGTCGATGAAGCGGCAGGTGTCGCCGGCGCGCTTCATTTTGCACTGAACGCACCTTCGCCAATGCTTGTAGAGAGCCATTTGGCAGCTATAGACTTGAAGCTCCCAGACGACGCCTTGATCGTCTTGGAAGCGCCGAGGCCGGCCGGCGGCGGGAGTCTTCGTGGCTGAGGATGTCGAGTGTGCAGCCTGCTTTGTTGTGTTTGGGTTTGCTGAACCCTTGCGGGAGGGGGCCGCAGGAGAAGCGGCAGAGGGAAGAGTCGAAGCATGCGATGCGCTGGTTTGCTCGAGCTTGGAGCGACCGCCGGTGGAAATGCGTTTCTTTTTGGAAGATGAAGCGATGTTGCTGGTGTCGATCGCGTCAAAGTCGGCGTACGACTGTTGGATCTGTTGGAAAGCGGCCTGGGCAGCATTGCGTTTGGAAGTGGTGCGAAGTGGAGCGTTGGTGGGAGACGGAGACTGGCGCTTTGGAGGCGGTTGCGTGCGTGAAGGGACAAGGACCACCTCGTCCGCGATGGAAGGTGGTGAGGACGACGAGGAGGAAGGGGTGGATGCTCGGGATGTGCTTTTCGACTTTGGGACTTCGTGCGTCTTGATGGTCTTGATCTTGGACTCGGCCATCTTGGCAGCTCGACGCTGCGGGACGAATTGAAACGATTCTTGTGCAGGATTGGTCATGGTCTTTGTGATGGCAGAGGGTGAGGATCGTGCTTGATCACCGAAGAGCGTTGAAGTTACGTCTGTGTGTCATTGAACTGTACCTGAGGCAGATGGCGTGCGGATGCGGATGGTGTTGAGGAAGGAGGGTGGATGTCGCGTGTGATTCTTCGAGGGACGAGACCAAGCCAGAGCTGCGCTCTCGGAGACGCGCTGGTTGAAAGAGTGTTGTTTGTCGGGTAGGAAAGTGCGACTTTGCCTCCGCCATAGATGAGAACGGATGGAGGTGGAGGCAGGGATGCGAGGCGAGGCGAGGCGTGGCGAAGACAATGAACTGCATTTCAGGGTCCACTCCGTCGCGCTGCCCCGCTGGTGGCTGCGACTGCGCATAAAGTCACGCCCAAGTCGTCAGTCCAAATATGAAGTGACGATCCGCGTGCGCCGCTCGAGCCAAACCTTGCAGCGCTTGCGCATCTTAGATGCGCAGTCGCTGCGCAAAGGCCCGTAGCCTTGATAGACCGCACCTTTGGTCTTGAGCGCGAGAGAAAGAGCGACTCAGCTCGGGTTAAGCCGAACGACAAGAAAGCATTCGCACACGACTCGGCTGCTCCGACAGAAACTGAGCGGAAATCCCGAAATGTCCAGGAAATTGAGGCCCATGAATTCCGCCAAAAAAGAAGAGAGGCACCCTTGGGCGTAAAGCCCGATAGAGCGGTGTTGGTCAGCTGTGCATCCGTGCCAGTGTCGGCTCACTCGGCAAGTGGAGGTGCAAGTGCCCCCTCGATGCGGCTCGTGGATGGACTCGAAGGCGACAGCAGCTTCTTCAAAAAAAAATCAACATCATCATCACCATCGCCATCCGCTCTCCTCCGCCCTGGATCTGGCTACTGTACTGATGCCGCTGTGGACGTGGCTCAAAGATGTGATTGGCGTGGGCGCGCTGCCCAGTCCGCCGTACTCGCCCGCGCAGCTTCACTCGGTGGTGCTGGCGTCGTTCAAGGCGTGGCCGTTCCTCATCCCCGTGCTCTCGCTCATCAATGCGCCGCACGGCCGCTTCGCCTTCGACAGCCTGCTCAACATCAACGGCAACCTGGGCTGGTTCCTCATGGAGATCCCCTCGCCCATCTTTGTGCTGCTCGGCGCCCTTTCCCAGCCGCTCTCCAGCCGCGTCGTCAAGGGCACGTACGCATGGATGCCGCCCATGTCGGCGCTGTTCTCGCCCTCGATCGAGCGATTTCTTGCGCTGCCATCTCCGAACCAGGTGTTGGTGGGACTGTTCCTGGTGCACTATACGCATCGCGCCGTGTTGCAGCCGCTGCGATCGCCGAAGAGGTCGCCGCTGCACATCTCGGTGCCACTTTCCGCCATCACGTTCAACCTCATCAACGGCTTTGTAATGGGTAGCTGGCTCGGTGGAAGGACACCGTGGGCGGCTCTGCCCCAGCCAGCACTTGCGTCGGCTGCCACCGCCGCGTTGTGCGCCAAGAGCGGAGGCATTGCGAGCAAGATTGCTGCCTCTGAGCTGGTGCGAAAGCTGATCGTCAGCGACGCACCCGATGCGCTGGGACTGGGTGCGCCAGGGCTCATCTCGACCGACGTGTGGAAACAGCCGCTCTGGTACCTCGGTCTTGCCGGCTGGGCGATTGGATTCGCAGGCAACGTGTACCACGACGAGATCCTCATGGACATTCGCAGGCCCAACAACAAGGCAGCCAAGGCGGACTCCACCAGCATCGGCAAGGGTGCCTCGGCTCGCAAGTACTCGATCCCGCGTGGAGGGCTGTTCGAGTACATCAGCTTCCCCAACTATCTGTGTGAATGTAAGTCTGACCAAGATGACCATCCAATAATCAAAGCGTTCCATCTCACTGACTCCTTCTCACTCTTTCGCGGGCAGGGTTCGAATGGTTTGCGTTTGCATGGGCGGCGCTTTACTCGCTGCCGATCTTTGCGCATCTCACTGCCAAGGACGTCGTGGCAACGGCGCTGTCGACGCCGCCATTCCTGTTTCCGTTTGTGCTCGTCTGCCTCATGGCACCGCGCGCGACCAACGGGCACAAGTGGTACAAGAAGACGTTTGGCGACCAGTTCCCACGCTCGCGCAAGGCGATTGTGCCGTTTGTCTTCTAAGTTGGTCTAGCACCCATGGAATTGCATCGTTTCGCAGTCAGACGCCTGCTTGGAGTGCACCTTGTGAGGTTGGCGAGGAGTGACGCGTGAGTGTTGTGTGCGGGAGAGGGATTTTCCCGGGTGTCGGGAATTTGAGCGTTTCGTTCGTGAGGATCCAGATTCGCCCCGAAGCCTGGTTGGCGTGTTTGATTCCTGCAACGATCAACGACACGATGGAGGACGACGAACTGCAAGCTATCCGTGCGGCGCGCATGGCCGAACTGCGAGGTGCCGGATCCGGCGGTGCCTCTTCTGGCGGTTCTTCCGCTCCCAGTGGTAAGTTGGCCACCCTGCGCATCGGGTCTGCTCCGAGGTTGAAGTGTTGCTGATTCTGTCGTAGGTTTCGGAGGTTCCGGTGGAGCCGCTGGCGCAAAGGGACAGGAAGATCAGGCTGCTCAGCAGGAGGAGATGAAGCGTCAAATGCTCAGTCGTATCCTCGACACAGACGCTCGTGAACGTCGTAAGTCGCCCGAATCACAAGCAGATAAAGTGGAAGCATGACTGACTGGTTGAGGCGCGGCATGGACAGTCTCAAGGATCGGATTGGTCAAGCCCCAGAAGGCGAGACAGATCACAGACCTGCTCATCCGAATGGCTCAGCAGGGCCAGATCAGAGGCAGGATCACCGAGGACCAACTCATCGGTCTCCTCGACCAAGTCGATCAGGCTTCAAGCGGAGACGCTGGAAAGATCACCGTAAGTTCCAAGCATCTACGCAAACCAATGCCACGATGTGCTCGGATTTTGACCTCCACTGCTCTTTCTCAATCCTCTCTGGGCGACGCTGGACACAGTTCACACGAAAAAAGACCGTTCAGGACGACGACGACAGCGACTTTGACATGTAACGCTCAACCTCACTTCCACAAACGAATCACACCCGGCTTTCTCCCATGCTAGATGCGACGTTCTGGATGCAGAGTGTAACGGGGTATACATTGTGGCCGTCGTCATGCCTGCGCACGTTGAGCAGATGATGCGCTTGGCGCTGGTGCTGCACTCTGTGCAGTCTTTTGCGTCTTTACGTGAAACGTGCACTGTGGCGCCTGGTTGGATTCGGCCACCACAGCACTCGGCACGTCGAGCTGTGCCAGTGCGCCCTTGACGATCCCTACCGGATACGCCAGATACACCCTTGCCTCCCTTGCGGTCACCTGAGCGCCGTGCGGTGTCGACACATGGCGAAGCGGCTGGAACTGGTTGTCGTGCAGCACGTACACGCCGCGATGATTCGTACGCAGGTTGTCCACTTGCTTGCCCCACATCGCCGTCCACACCTCTTTGCATACAAACTTGAGCACATCGAGTGTGTCGCTGAAGCGTGCCCGGTCGCGCGCGAGGTTCTCGGCCATGTGATATCCGACATTGTAGCCGATCGATTCCAGGCGAGCTGTGAGCATCGATTCGATCTCGCCCAGCGTGTCCGCCGAGTCGACGCCCGACACCTGCCGCACCACCTCCGTGTGCGCAGCTGCGGCGGAAGATTGCGGCCCCGCAGAAGTAGAACCTGCCGTAGTGGTTGTGATGGGGGCTGCTGTGGATCGAGAGGGGGCGGGAAGGTTGATGCCGGCGAGCTGGAGCTCTTGGCGCGCCAACGCTTGCTTCCGCGCCACAAAGCGCGAGCTGTGGATCAGCGTCGCCACCATCTCGGTCGCGAGCGTATGCAGCGATTGAACGTCCACATGATTCACAGGAGGCGTAGCTAGAGCGAGCACATCCGGCGTGATTAGCGACGCCGACGAGCCCGTGTAGCTGCCATCACCTGCTGATGCTGATGCCGGAGCGGAGAGGTTCGGAAGTGCATGCGACGGTCTCGTGCTAGGGGAAGCCGAGGCCGACCCGATCGAGAGCCGCTCGATTGCGGGCACAGCGCTCGCTGATGCCGTCTTGGACATGGCTTTTGCTGCAACGGCGGGAGGTGGTGGTCGATGTCGTGGGAGGATGTAACCTGCCATCTGGCTCCCAACTCGGTCCGTGCAGTGGAAGCCGTTCTCCCCTCCACCAGGATCTAACAAAATTTCGGGCAGGCCGCTCGCCTCCACTCGGGACTGGCATCACGTGAGGCGCGTGGGCGGGAAAAAAACGCGCGCTGTTTGGTGCCTTTTCCCCAGCTTTAGCAGCGGCTACAGCACACGGCTCTGTGCTGTGGGCTCGGTGCCTCGCCTTGGCCACGGCTCCAAAAAATTCCACCAACCACAGCCCAGCGCTCTGTGGTGGCGGCCGTGGTCCAGCTCAAGCCGTGGATTTGACCGGAGCTGCATGGGAGTGTGTTGTATGTGTTGCTGCTGCTGCTGATGCTCCTGCTGGCTGCGCTGCTGATCCCGCAAAGTGCTCCAGGATCTCGAAGATCAGTCAGGCCTCAGTAGCTTCGGCTACACTCCTCTGTACACAACAGCTACATCCTACGAGCTCGGTCCGCTTCTGCCCTCTCGACTAGCTACCACCCCTGCATCGGCTCTCGCCATTGTCTGCGACCAACGCACCTAACGCAGCAGGCGCGCCACTCGACCGCCAACGTTGCACGACCCTCGACTTCGCACGTCGTCAAGTGCAGCTGTTGTTGTGCCAGCCGTCGTACCCCGCATCCGGTGTCGAAGCTCGTAAAGCTCAGCCACGCTTTGGCCTCCGCTCGCGGCTCCTTAGTACCAACGGACGACGTCGACCGTCCACAATAACGTAAGTGCCGCCAGCTTGCTCGCCGTCGAGCTCGATCCATTCAAATGCGGGGGGCGCGTGTATTGACCTCTTCCCTCCCCTCTCCACTTACCTCCAGGTAGCTAGCAACGACGAGCCGTGTCTTACTGCTCCGATCAGCAGCATCGCCATCGTCCATGAGTCTCGTTCAGACTGTCACCACCACCTCGGCACCCGTCAGCAGCAGCAGCACCAAGACCACAATCATGCCTTCGCATCTATCGGATCCCACCAGCGCCTCTTCCGGCATGTCATCGCAGTCGCTCTTGCTCGCACCCCTCCAGTCGTCCGCCTCGTCCAATGTCGCCATCACCCCGAGCAAGGCCCGCAAGCAGGCCCAGGCACAGCGCACTCGCCTTGTCGCAGTAAGTGCGCCCGCACTCCTTCAGCCACTGAGCACCACAGAAAGCTGACTTGGATCATCGGCGTGGCTTCACCATCCCAACAGCTCTCCAAACACCTTATGACACGGCTGCAGTACGCCAACTTCAAGGTCGAACACGGCTGGGTAAGTTCCGACCGCGCTGATTCCAGCACTTGCCTTGCATGCAGATGCACAGAAACGCTGACCTGGCTCCTGCACCTCGTCGCAGTCCAAACAATCGCTCTCCGAGGTCGAAAACCTCTACTACCGCCAGAACCAGTCGGCAGGAACCACTTCTACCGCAACGGCTCGCACGCAGAAGAGCAACTCCACCTCGCCCGCCAATGGCTCGAGCAAGGCACCCGCAACGCCCGGCGCCGCAACAGCGCATGGCCAGAAGGGCGTAGGCTCGAGACTCTTCAAAGATGCCGCCATCAAGAAGATCGATGTCGAGGGCGGCGACGTCTTTGGCGGCTACGGCCTCGCCACGCCTCCGGCTTCCGCGGGCAGCGCGCCCGGCGCCACCTCGTATCTTTCGAGCAAGCGTGGGCGCTCCACCTCGTCTACCCCCATCTCACCTCCCAACACGAGCGCCCACTCTTCTGCGTCCAAAGGTGGCGATGCAGCATCGGCGTCCAAGCGCTCGCCCAACGGCGCTTTCAATTCATCGGGCAGCGGTTCGCGCGCTTCGCACCTCGCCTCGTCCGGTGCTTCCAAGGTCTCGAATCCCTCGGCGGCTGCGGGCGGAGCGACGAGCTATGCCGACTTTTGGAGCCGCGTAGGAAGCTCAGCCGCTGCGTCCTCTGCTGCGGTCAATGCGGCTTCCTCCAGAAGCGTCAGCCCGAGCAAGAAGCGCAGTGCTGACGAGGTGGCGGCGGGACATGGTGCGAATGAATCCGACGCCAGTGCTGTGCACCTCTCCCCTACAGGCAGGGAAGGCGTAAGCTCGAGTCCGAGCAAGCGCGTTCGCATGGACACCGACGTGGATCGCACCAGCTCTTGGTCGGCTACGAGCAGCCCTGCCAAGGCGGCGCTTGCCGAGCGAGGGCCAAGCTTCGCCAGCAGCGTACGCAGACACTGACGACAAGGCAGCCCACAAGCTGACATCAAAGAGTCGCGCTTCGCCGTGAACAGAAGCCCTCGCATCGCCGTGAACAGAAGTCCTCGCAGCCACTAGGGATCTCATTCTCGCAGAAGTGATTGCTCTGAACGGCGTCAAGACCTCGTCGACAATGGCCGCCATCCATGTCGTTGTTCGTGGCCGGATAAGTTTTCGTATACCATCAATTTCCGCAGTTACCCTCCATGTGATCCCTCCGCCCACCTCGCATCTTCCCCTGCATCTAACGTGGATCTACCTTTGCCGTCTGTGGGTGTAAATGTGGTTTCAGCAAGGCTGAGCGGCGGCAGTTCGCAGGCAAGCAGATCGCTGAAGGCTTAAGTCCGTGTGTGCGATGGACGGAAAGTCGGGGCTTTCAAACCTTAAGCATATGGACTTCATGGCGGGAAGGCAAGGGAGCGCATGAGTGCAGCTGGCACTTGTGTTAGGCTCAGAACTCTCGCACGACGACGAGCTTAGCCTTGAGGATCGGTCAGACGACCCGATTGCCGCATTGCTTGGTCCGATCCAAGATGCCGAATCGTGGTCGTAGGCTCTATCCGGGCTGAGCCTGGACGTCTCCACTCCTACAGATTCGAAGGGCAGCGGGAATGCAACGCCTTCCATGCGGCTCATACTCGAGACGGAGTTACGAGATTGCAAGCCTACTGCAGCAGCTTGCGCCTAAAATAGGCCATGGCGGCCACTCAGGCGTTGGATGTGCAAAGCGTTGATCCAAGATTGATCCAAGATGCGGGGACCGGGAGCATGCGGACTCGTTAAGAAATGCCGACGTCGGCGTTGTTCCTGGCGGCGAGTTGTCACGGATCTCAATTGGAATCGCGGCGCGCTGTCAACACTGCATCGAGCAACATGCGACGTGGCGCTGGATGAGCAGGCCACCTGAATTTTTGCGGCATCTCTATGTCACCGTTGCCAACATCTGCCTCGCACTTTGAGGGCGAGCAACAAACGCTCTCCGACACCAATCCTTACCCTCGGGAACAGCTGCATTTTCCGAGATCTGGACCGAGACTGGAAGATCGAGGGAGCGGAGCGGTTCGCCACACATTTGCGGGCCACTTTACGTCGATCTTGCCAACTTTGAGCGAAAGAGTCGGCCTTCGGTCTTGCCCGTTTTCCCACGCTTTTCGCACCCCAGCTTCGGCTTCTCCGTCCATCCGCCTCCATCACAAAGCTGCAGCGTCAGTCACCTCGCCAAGGGTCGGTCCGAAGTCCGAGGTGTCAAGGGGCGGATGGAGGACCCCGTCGGATGGGGTTCGCATCCGAGCGGGCAGGAAGGGTTGCGCTCTGGAGGCGTGCGAGCGACGCAGCCTAAGGCAAGCACTGCAGCACCTGCAGCTGCAGCTTGCGCACGCCCACGCCGTCAGCCCATACGTGAGACACGGTTTTCAGCGCTTCCAGGGTACAGTGAGCCAGCCCACGCATGTCAACGCGACGCACTGAAACCAAGAAACAAACCTGCAGTCGGGCATTTTGCCCTCAGCTTCTCCGGTATTCGACTGATGAGATGAAGCTCCAGATCAACTCCGTTCATCAAGAGACCGCTTTCATCGATGAAGTCACTTTAGACGGACTCTCAGCTTCTCATCGTCGGAAGCTGGCGAAGAAGCATAAAGCATGATGCAGCCAAAAAAGCAAAGCCGATGCAAGGGGGCAAGAAGCTTCTGAGCTCGCATACCGATAGCACGAAAATGTGGCTGCTCGGCGCCCGCCTCCGACGCATTCTTGCACCCTGAAATCATGAACTCTGCTTTCCTTCCAACTTCGTGTGTCTCCGCTCCAGAGCGGGAGCGCTGTCTGCAATATTGAATCAATTTCAACATCGGGATGGCCAATTGCCAAATCAGGCAGGTCGTGAGCAGGGTTCGGGGTGCGATGGGTTTCTTTGAGCGTCTGCCATCGCAGTGGTGTCCAGTTGGATGGACAGAAAAAAGGACGTGTGAGGGCGTCTGTCACTCCGCTGGACGACGGCGTGCATGCAGTGCATGCGTGATGCCATGCATGAGTTGGAGGGCGAGAAGATGGCGAGGATGAGCCGGTCTCGACCTGCGTGCGTGGCCACACGGACTGCATTTCACGGACCGCTTGGAGAGCCATGACAGCAGCAGCAGCAGCAGCCAGCAGAGCACGGCCGTTCGAATTTCATCTCCGCTTGGGCGCGGCGCCGCGCCGGCGAACAAGCGGCGAAATATCTTCTGAGGCGCCTGCACGATTCCGGTCCCGAGCCTTCCGATATGCAATCTCATGAGCTTCGAGGCTAGATCGCTCATTGACCGAAATGGGAAGTCCTGCTGAGGCAGGCGTGGCTCAGAACCCCAAGATGCTCTGCAAATGAGATGCAATTCACTCATTCAAAAAGAGAGACAGAGGCAGCGGGGGTGGAAGATAGAAGGCGAGGCGTGCATGTGTGGCTGCGGTGAGCTGCGCTAGCTAAAGGACCCTTGCACGTTGGCTTCGCGCTGTTCAGTGCCCTTTTCGCCTCGTCCTTGCCCTTTTGGCCTCTGTCTGGGCGGCTGCAAGCGGATTCGACTCGTCCGCACTCGCAGCACGGCTGCATGAGGACATGTGCACGATGGCGAGGCGGAGAGAGCAGTGATGGTGAGACAGGCAAAGTCATGCAAGAACTTTGGCGAAGCGAGGTGCTTTTGCGAAATCTCGGCTTGGCTGATCGCGCATCGCGCCCAACGCAACGCAAGGCAACGCAACGCAACACTGAAACTCGGCGCCCGCCGAAGCGAATCTCGGCCACCGTGCTGGGCAGCTTCGGTTGGAATCGAGTGCAGCTGCAGTTGCAAGTGCAGAGCCCTGCGACCCGTTCGCCCGCCCGTCCGTCCTCCTTCCTCTGCGCTGCCTCGCCCACTGCGACTTGGCGTAGAGCAGCTTGTCAAAAAACCTGTGGCGGACACATGTCGCTGCACGCACGACGGCCAACGGCAGCTGCTTGTTCCTCGGCTGGTCCGAATCCCCCAATTTCGCCTGACCCTAGGCTGCCCGCGTGTGTGTTTGTAGAGAGAGTGGACGTGCGTTCAGAGAAGGCGAGAAGTGCCGGTGCGGCGCGGAGGTTAACGTCGTCGTTAGGCTTGGTATGGCCAGCCAGCCCACACTCTTGGAGCCCGAAGTGGACCGTTGCCGGGGAACCTCACTCTTCCCGCATGGCCATCCGCTCCCCTACCTTTCACCTCATCACCAACCCTCGACATCGCCATCCGTCCGTTCCGACGCATCGCTTCCTCGACGTAAAGCAATGAGGCTGATTCCTTGCGCAAAGCTCTGAACCCTGCACGACTGCTGCGGTACCGGGCTTCGTCGTCGCGATCGCTTCCGCTCCGCCTCCAATCTGCGCCATGTCTGCAACTCTTCACAGCCACCCGTATCGGCTCAGCTCTCCTGTCTCGCCGACGATCAATGGTGCTGATGCGAGCCGGCAGCACAGTGAGAGCAACACGCCCAATCTTCCCCAGGGCGGCCTTCTGCCCCGCTCACCCGATCCGTCCAATTCTGCCCGTCTTACATCTTTACCGCAGGGAGCGTCTTCGACCTCACCCATTGCTTCATCTTCTAGGACTACAATGACCATGGCTTCCACCCCTCCGCAACCCAAGCCGGCTGCTGCCCTCGGATCCGAACTCTTCGATGCTATCGTGCAGGCCGCCGACCCGCGCCATCCCGACCACGCCGCCTGGCAGGAAAGGTACGGCTCACTGTCCAACCGCTCCTCACGCGCCTCCTTCTCCTCCTCTTCCAGGCGCGAGAAGGCTGGCGCGACTCTGGCAGGCACACCAAACTCTCGCAAGTCTCTCGACCATCCGGATGGGGCGACGAGGAGGAGATACGCCACTCGCAAGGCAGGAGCACCCCTCGACCTTTCACGTCATCACGCTGACTCGGCGACAGGCTCGGATGCCGATGATGCCCTCGTGTCCGCGTTCCTGTCCGGTGATGACCGTTCGACCCCTGTTCGCGCCTCCTTCGAAGGCTCGATGCATTCCAATCGCTCCGCTTCCGTCGCAAGCTCCAGCCACCGACGCCGCAACCGCAGACTGCGCGACGCTTCTCGACCCAAGCCGCTCGTCCCTCCAATCCCGCCACCGCGAGTGACCAGCTCCACCAACTGGCAGTCCACCTATGGCTCTCCGTCGCTTCCTACCCTCGCATCCTCTTCCCGAGTCGACAACCACCCTCCGTCTTCTAGCACCGCCAGCGACAGCCAGGAGCACCTATTCTTTCCAGCACCTGCAGAGCGCCTTCTCGCCTCGCCCGATCTGCCAGCCTCGGTTCGCATCGCTCACCCGTACGCATCGGCCATGGCGGCTGAGCCCGCACTCGAAAAGGTTTCGGTTCTGCCAACCATGCCATTCTCTCCCTTCGCCAACGGCCCAAACAATACCAGCCGCGCACGCCAGTATCCCGCCTCTTCTGCGTTATCTCCATCAGCCAGCCAAGCTTCTGCCCTCTCGCTACCTGCAACAGACCTGCGAGGGCCCGTTCGACAATCTCAGCCTGGACACCAGAGACGACAGGAATCGACCTCGACCTCGGGTCATTCCAGCCAAGTCAGTGCTCCGCCAGCGTTTGCCTCTCACACCTCGCCAAATGGAGCTTCGACCGAGGAATCGAGCTTCCTGCATCTCCCTCGCTCCAGGTCAGCAAGCAAGCAGGTCGTTTCGCCCAGGATCGGGAGTGAAGCGTTCCAAGAACGAACACCACGCCATGCAACTAGGGCGGACGGCATTGCACCTTCCAGAAAGTCTCTGAGCAAGATCCGCCAAATCCTCGGCAGCGAATCCCCTGCCCTCGACGGTCCGCCTCTTCCCGAAAAGTCGCAGGCCCAACTGCAGCGGGCTGCTAGTGAAGTACGAGACGCTGCCCCTTCTCTTCCACCAAAGGCTGGCAGCCGGGCTGCTGGTCAATTGGAAGAGGCGATCACGCGGAAGCCTCAGCTCGCTCAAGCGGGCCGAGATGCTGAAGCGTCAAGAGAAGCTGTGGACAGTTCCAGCAAGTTTGGTCTCGCTGCCTTCCCTCTTCGTCGCGACGACGAGTTCCGAGCGAACGACAACGAGTTCGAAATGTCCGATGATTCGGAGGCCGAGCAGGAGCCTGAGATTTCTCCGGTTGGTCTGCCACAGCTCTCGACCTCTTCCTTCCATCATCAGCATGCAACAGCTCCTCGCAAGCCGCCGAGAAATCCTGGCGCGGTCCGTCGCAGTCTCGATTCCATCATCTCGCCCTTCCGCGCCGGTCTCCTCAGCGTCGGCGGCGGGTCCTCAAGCACCGGGAGGAAGACGAACTCATCCACCACCAAGGCCGGTCTCACCGTCCCGGAACCCGAACCGATCGCTGAAGGACGTCGAAGCTTTTCGGACTCGCGCTTTGTGAGGCCCTTCCTGCCCCGCAATCGCAACGCGACGCTGTACAGGCGCCCACTTAGCAAGGTCCTCGACCATCCGGACGATGAGATCGAAGACGCAACGCAAATGCTGGCCGTGCGTCAGAGTGATGGGCACCACGCATCCTTCGGCATGTCCACGGTGACAGAGGCTCCCGCTGTCTCAAGCGATGCACACGCGAAGTCAGCTCCCCAGTCCGTCGAGACGTTCTCTCGACGCGATCGCACCATCAATTTCGATCTGCCAAAACCGTCGGTCGTGGAAGCGCCGAACCAGCACAATCGCAACGAAGGCTTCCAGGAAAGTGCAGCCTCTCTGGGCACTCCCGCAATGTCTGCAACCAGAAGGACGGGTCCTCGAAGGAAGAGGGTGCCGACCGATCCGTTCGCTGGAGCTTCTGGCAATTCAAATGGAGCGGAAGCAGGTCAGAAGTCTTGGGAAACTTCTACAGCACCAGGCTGGGCAGATGCTTCGATGCCGAGCATGTCAAGCTCGCGAAGCATGGCAAGCACTTTCAGTCGATCCACGAGCAACTTGCACGATGCCGGCGACTCGCCCTACGAAGCCTTTGCCCGCAGTGCAACGCTCTCGATCCAGCAGCAATCTCCGCGAGGCAGATTTGGTGGCTTCTTTTCCAAGGTCAAGGGCTCGGTTACACCAAAGGGAACACCTAATCTTTCTTCGAACGAGTTCTCCCCTTCGTCTGGGCATCAGCAGAACGATTCGGCTCAGTCATCCCCTGTGCCCATGGGCGGAACCCCGAAGAAAGCCGAGCGACCGTTCCGCTCCAGGGTCAAGTCTTTGACCTCGCCTCGAGGTCTGTCATCAACACGCAACAAGGACAGCGCTACCGTCATTCCAGCGGTTCCGGCTATCCCGAGCCAATACACTGACCTCCCCACAGACGACGACAGATACAAACACGCGGCAACGGTTGATCTGACGCTTACCAACAGTAGCACTGGCAGCAGTCAGGCTATGCACATGCCTGCCTCCATGTCGGCTACATTTGCACCGCCCGGATGGGAGCAGACGCAATCCGTATGGGAAGAGTCCCCCCAGATTCCTGCCTCCTCCACCTTTCCGTCGACCGACAAATCTTCCCGCTCTCTGGGTCGATTGCTGCGCAGGAAGAAGACGCAAGAGAATCTGGATGCGGTCATCGAGACCTTTGTGCCGCTGCCTCCCAAAATGTCGCATGCCGACGTGGCAGACGAGACAGCGCCTAGATCATCCATGTCGTCGCTACGAGGATTCGACGTCGTCGATCCGGCCGAACCGGCTTCGAGCCTGGGTCAGACGCGTACCACCATCCGCAAGACGCTGAGCCCAGCGCTGCTGAGCGATTCGCCTCAGCAGGGAATCGATGAAGTGCCAGAAGACGATTTCACCAGCTCGCTCGGCCACGGCGATGCCGAAGCCAGGCTTGGCGTCGAGAGGGTCGATCCGAGGGGCGTCGAAGGGGCAGGTGCGCTGGAGACATCGGAAGCTGACGATGTTGCTGAAGAACTCAGCGAATTGCCCGGTGACTCACAGCGCTTTCGATCGCCCCTGGGCCGCTTCATTCGCAGCAACGCACCCGGCGATCGTCTGTCGCGCGTGGAAGAACTCAGCGAGCGCCTTTCGCAGATCCCCGACCCCACTGAGGCAGGCGCCTTGCGAGGTGCCGTGTCATCGCCGACATCGCCGAACCCGCGCTCTTTTGGCGAGCATCGCTCTGTGCGCAGAAGCGTCAGTGGCAACGTGCGAGGCCAGGCGGTACCCCCGCCCACGCTCGAGCTCGCCGGCGTCCGGGAGGGTCGACTCAGGAACGCCAGTCTGGACATTGTTCGCAACGGGACCACTTACGAGGCGGCTTCCTCGCGAGGTGCTGTGCTTGAATCACCAGTCTCGTTTGGCACTACGGTTGCTAGTTCTCCAGCCGCAGGCAGGTCGGCTATGACGCCCAAGAGCCCGGGCTCGATGGCTATGTTCGGTGAGCAGTTGACGCCTTCCTGGAGGTCGACGAGCTTCAGCACGGCGCGCACCGGACGAACTTCGTTCTCCCAGGACCGGGATCGAGCACCTGTGGCCAGTCCGATCAGCCCTCCGATGCCTGCGAGTCGGGGCAATGGTGTGGGTCAGGCGATCAAGCGGCTCGGCATCAAGGGAAAGAGCAAGAAGACTGGCAAAGGCATCGGTCCGTCGGACGTGATTGTGCTGAATTACGACGAGGACGAGACGGCCGAGGATGCGTTGCGAGAAGCGGCTTCACGACCATCCATGTCGCTCGAGCCGCGTCCATCATTTGGCGGAGGCGCGCGACCTTCATTCAGCAACTTGGCTCGACCTTCTTTCGGCGGCGGCGCACGACCAAGCATCGAAGTCACGGGCCGCAACAGCTTGGTTGCAGCCGAGATGGTGACCAAGCTTCTAGAGGTTGAAGCGAGCGGGCTGATTCCAAGCCCGGTGACCCCCTCGTTCGGCAGCAATGGCCTTGGTCAGCACAGCCAGAGCGACTTTGCCAAGAGCACGACGTCGTTGGGCCGTAAAGACGCTGACAGCGGTACAGGCACTGGGGCAGGAGAAGTTGCTGGTCTCGGCATCGGCAGCGTCCAGTGGTGTGAGGGGATGCCGGTGCACAAGGCCGAGAGCGGCGAAGCCACGGGGAGCGCCTCTGCTTCTGACGGCACCTACACCTCGCAAGGCATTCAGACCCCGGAGAACGCATCTCTCTACCACAGTGCACCGATGCAAGCGTTCCCCAGGTCGGACCTGGCTGGCACCGATGGAGAGACGGACGCGACGCCCTCGACGCCCGGCTTGCCTCCGCCCAAGTCGGCCGAACTCGTGGCTCTCGAGGCTCTGCTGGGACGCTTCCCGCAGCAGCAGAAGGAGCTGCTGCAGGACATTTCTGCGCGCGTCGCCAAGACGCCCAAGGTGGACAAGAGGGGTGGGTGGGAAAGCCGCGAAGACGTCGCAAGCTCCTGATCGGGTGCTTTGTGACCCCAGTCGCACAGCCAGTCGGTGCCTGAGCTGGTCTCTTAGCTCCCTTTACTGTGAGAAGAGCGACTGCCCTCACACATACACTTTCATTACTTTTGCAAGTCCATATCTTTCATTTAAATGCTCTATATTGCTGCTCATCGTGTGCCGAGCGGAGTGATTGGAGCGTGAGTGCAGGGACGGGGACCGAGGATGGTGTCGGTGGTGGCCACGTGAGCGGAGCCATGGTTCCAGGCAAGGGTCCGGTTTGCCAATTTGGCAGGAAGTGTAAACGCGTCTAGACTCTTCCAGAAGCGAAGCAGGCGAGGCCGAGCGGGCTCAGTTGAGAATTTGCGAGGTGTGTTGGTTTGGATTTCTGAACCCCTCCTCCTCTCTTTTCCTCTCCCTCTTTCTTCCCATCGCACCTCTCTTTCAGCTCGACGACCTGGAGCCACGAGCTTTGCATTGATATGACAGAAGCTACTTCCGGTGTCTCTTCCGAGGCGAATGCGCCTGCTTTGCTGCCCGGTGGATTCCACGCATTCAACCCTCAGGCGGACTTCTCGGACAACAAGGAGACGAACAATGCGCGACCACTTACGGATGCTGTGATTACGATTCGTATCATCAAGTCGTTCGAATTCCGCTCGATGAAGGCGTATGTTGTCAAGTCGATCGATTTGACCACCACCACCATTGCGCAGCTTGAGGACATGTGTCGCAAGGAAGTCACGACCAACTCTGCCTTTAGGGCGTTTAGGAGCTATGCGGATAAGCTCGATACGCTCAAGCTGTACACACGTGCACACGGTGCCAAGACTACCAACCTCATCATCAACCTCGACCATCCCGAGTGGGTGCTGGAGGATGCCAATCTTGCGAGGCTGTCCAAGAAGAACGAAGAGGGAAAGACAAAGGCCAACACCACGCTTGCCGAGATTGGAATCGAGAATGAAACCGAACTTAGCTTCTTCAACCGCGAGGCGTACGACAAGTTCCTCGCAGACCCAAGCACCAAGTGGGACGCCACTGGTTAAGCAGACTTTCAGCACGCTTCAGCAAGTCGAACCAATCACACTATCCATGTGGTCCAAGTATCAAAACCAAGCGAACTCACCGCAGTATACCCTACGCACCGAAGCGGCTCGCTGCCCCTCCGCGCGTCGATTCACTACGCTCCCTCATCTTGTTGCATCTCACATTTCGTAATGGCCAGCGTGTACAATAACGTGTTTTGTAGACTACCGACGCCCGAGTACTACCGACGCGTAATTTGAGTCAAATTTCAGTATGGTGTCAGTACTTTCGTGTGATCGCGACGGGCGCAGTCTGTGAATGTTACGGGACCAAACTTACATTGCGTTGAGATGCGATGCTACGGTACACGTGGTGAGAGACGAATGCTACAGACGAACGCGAGATGATGTGGCGATGGGTACCTCGTCCCAGAAGGCACCCGAATATGAGTTGTCGTCGTTGATGGTGTCGAAGGGCTCGACAGCGTCGAGGTCGTCCAGGAAAGTGTGCGGCCATGGCGGAGGAGGGTCGTCGAAAGATGCATCGATGTCGTCGTCGGCATCATCGTCGGCTTCGTCGCCGTCGTCGACTAGGGCAGTCGATGGTCCCGGGTCGTGCTCCTCCTCGTCGAGATGGTGTCGGTGGTCTGGCTCGGTGGCGACGGGCGCCTTCGCTGCCAGCTCGCGCTCAGCATGATCGCGGCTGATCATGTTCTCGCGCGAGATGACTCGCAGGTCGCCCTTCCTTGGCATCGAGCGTGTCTTGCGGGTCGCCTGCTTGATACGATCCTGTTCGGCCCGAAGCATGGCGATCTCGGATTGCAGGACCGAGATGGTGTTGAGCGGCGCATCGAACGCCTCCAGGATCGCCCGCTTGAGTCTGTGCGCATCTCGTTCGTCGTTGAGATGGCGGTAGTCGTCGAGGGCGTAGTCGACGGCGGCGTTTGGCTGCGGCGCAAGCATCGGCTGCAAGGCCCGTCGTTCCTGCGTTCCTGATCGACGAGCTGCATCGGAAGCACCGGGTAGTCGGGCCAAGACCTTGTCCGGACTCGGGTTGAGCAAGATCCCGGAGTCCGTGAAGGCCTTTCGTGCTGCCGTCGACGTCATCGTCCTGCCACGTGCCTCAGCGTAGATGGTGGCGAAGCGTGCCTTGTCGATGTTGCCGACAACGTGAGGCGTGATATCGTTGAGTAGTCGGTTGTAGGCGGCGGTGAGCGGGCCGAAGATCGACACATCAAGCGGCTGCATGACGTGTGTCGAGTGGGGCGGAAGCAGGAACGGGATGATACGGCGGGACCAACAGGCGTTGAGGAAGGCGTCGCTGACGTGAGACACGTGCCCGTCGATGATGAGCAAGCGCCATTTTGATGGCGACGACGGTTTCGTATTGGGGTCGAAGATGGTTTCGACCCACTGGACGGCGAGCTCATTGGACGTCCAGCCGTTTGCCGACTTGGCGAAGTGCCACGTGGTCGGAACGCCCTCCATTTGCCGGTGTTCTCCGACCGTATGAACCTTACCGCGGGTGATGATGAGCGGCGGCAAAACCTGTCCGCCGCTTCCGATGCACTCAATCGCCGTTGCCATCTCGCGATTGGTCGCCTGCGACTTGAACCGGGCTGCTGGGTCGCCGTCAGGCACGACCACCCGCTCGCTTGCGGTCTGTCGGAACGGGCACCCGGTCTCGTCCATGTTGAAGACGTCGGTCGATGCTACGCCATACTCACGAATGATATCAGCGAGACGATCAAACCATGACCGTATACCGGCCTCGTCGGTGGCTTTGAGGCGTGCATTGTCGAGACATCGCGACCAGGACGACTTGAGGTCGGGGTGGCGAAGGAGGAAGTTCCGGAACCAACCTTCTCCGACGTCGATCGGGTCGGAATGGCCCGGAACGGGGCGGGCGATGGTACTGGCGTAGCTGCGCACGTGGGCCGGGGTCAGCGGGAAGCCGCTGCAGGAACAACGTCGGATGTAGTCGACAAGGGCGGTCTCGGCTGCAGGCGACAGTGCCTGCATGCCGGTTTGCGCCTCCTTCTTGGGCCGGCGACCATGCATACGGTGGCGTAGCGTTGCTTCAGGCACGTCGTGAGCACGTGCGGCGGCCTTGATGCTCGCATGGGCGCCGGATGCGAGTTCTGCCGCTGCGAGCTGGAGGCGAGACTCACGCTCATCCCGGTCGGCGGCGGATGCGGCCCGGGCGGCCTTGGTTCGGCGCGAGGAGGAGGCCCGCGGCATGACCGGCGACGGAATGCATGGAACGACGTTGATATTGCGGGGAGAGAGGAGCGATGGTGGTGGTGGCGACGGTTAAGGTTTTGCGGGGTAGGCGGGGTTGGTGGGGCTCAGGAACGGATGGATGGCTCAGCTCGCGATCATGCACGCGTCTCACTCCATATTGGTGGGGACATTCAGAATTACTCAGCGCGTCGCTAGTACTCGCGCGTCGCTAGTCTACAAAACACGTTAAACTTTCCCGCTCTGAGGTCGTATCGCATTAAGGAACTGAGATCGGTATGCATTGAGAACACAATTACGCTGCGACAGTGAAAAAGGAGTGCAAAGGAAAGTGTGGATTGGAAAAAGCTTAGTCCTCGATGGCCATGTCTTCGAGGTCGTCGAGCAACTCGTCCATGCCGACACGCGGTGCATCGTCGTCTCCCCACTCGCTCTCTCCGTCCGTAGTCATGCCGTCGTCGCCATCTCCATCCTCCTCCATGCCGCCATTTGCGAGAGCTGCCTCGCGCTCGGCCTTGATCTGTGCGGCCCTCTCCTTGCGCAACCGCCTCTCCTCCTCCTTCTTGGTGTCCCTGTACAGGTTGACGGTCTGGCGCATCTCGTCGTCCTCCTCGAGCTCGCGCAGGAACAGCTCGTAGTCCCTCTCGACCCTCTGCGAGTCCAGACCGCCACGCCTGCCGACGGCACCGCGACCAACGGCACCCTCTGCGGACGGATCTTCGGCCTCCTTGGCCATCGATTTGAGCTTCCACATGCGGTTCTTGGAGCGCTTCTTGCGTTCGGGATACGACTTCTTCACCAGCACCACATCCGGCAGACGGTCGGCAGGCAACGAGTCCCACTCGGCCGAGTTGAAGTTCGCCACGCGCAGATGGTAGCCCATGACGGTATCGCCGGGTTGGAGGATGGCACCGAGGTGCGTGCGCGTGTGATAGACTGCATCCGCCTCGCCGAACGACGCTGCGTTGAGCGGCGACACTTGCGCGTCGGCCTCTTCGAGTCGGCGGTTCTGCACACCGTGCGTGTTGGTTGCATAGCGACCCGTGGGCTCGATGTCAAGCACAAGAAACTCGACCATCTCCGGGATGGTTGCCAGCGCGGGCAATGGGTCGCGCCAGTACTTCTCCGCTGGCACTTCGGCGATCTGGAGGCTAATGGGGTCGATGAATCGCAGCGAGTTGGTCACCTTGTGGCAAAGCACCAGCTGGCCGATGTTGCCGAGCTGCTTGGCCATCCTGGGCGGCAGGCAGACGAGGTCGTCCTTGCAGATGGGAGCGATCTCGACCGAGTAGGTGAACTTGTAATTTGTCGTCGAAGTGTGCACGTCCATGGAGATGACCTGTTCGGACTTGGTGGTCTTGATGGGGACGACGCTGTTGAGGAACTCGACCATCTTGATGGCGTGTGCGCGCTGGGTGTAGAAGAAGTCGAGACCGTCCTTCTTCTCGTTGATGCTGACGGTATTCTGGTGCGCGTTGTGCTTGAGAATGAGCTGCTCGAGGTAGAGGAAGGTGCGCTTGTGCTGCACCTTCTGGCGCACTTGGACCATGGCGCGCCACGTGTTCTTGGCTGCGAGTCTTGTGCAGTCGGGGCACTGACCGTATTGCACCACGAACTCGACCTCGAAGATCTGCTGGAGGATGGTGGATGTGAACACCTCCTTCTGCACAGTGAGCTTGACACGCAGACGCTTGCTGTGTGGCTCGGTCCAGATGAATCCAGCGTCGATAAGGCGAACCTTGTTGAGGCCCTTGAGCTTCTTCAGGCAGATAGCGAGCAATTCTCTGGACTCGAGGCGAGCAGGCACCCACGAGTTGGGCGGATTGAGGTATCGCTCGCAGTTGCGGCAGAAGTTGACCGTGGCCTGCTTGGGAACGGACTCGGTGATGTCGACCGAGTTTCGCAAGCACGACAGACACAGGTTGGCGTTGTTGGGCGTGATGGGAGTGCCGCAGTCGGCGCAGAGCACCATGTGCTGCGCTGCTGGTGGATGGTACTCCATGTTGGAAGTGTTGTCCAGCAGGAAGGAAGGTAGGTGGTTGATGGTGGGGAGCACAGAATCACCGAGTGTCTGTTGAAGCACACCCTGGATGCTCAAGGCTGAACTGAGCTTCGTGGCAAAAGTTGAAGTCCAACGAAGCCATCTGCAAGCACCCTTGAATCAAGAAGGGCCCGCCGCCCTCGCTGAGGAAAAATTTGAGTGGAGCTGCGCTTGCTTCTTCTTTTCTTGAAGAGGTGGAGAATTTTTTGGCGGATGAGCGGCCTGTCGAACGCCGCCACAAATTTCCTCTGCCTCTGATGCCCTCGAAGGATTGCCGGACTTTAGAGCGCAGGTGGGGTCAGAGCCGATTTTCAAAGAAGAAAGTGTTAGACTTAGTCTACCGCTGAAAATAGAAAAAAATCCAAGTCCGAGAACCGAGCCAGTCGTGCTAGAACGGGTCTTGCCTTGACGTAAGTCCTAGCAAGTAGGGCAAGGTGGAGGGCCGCCGAGCCAAAAGTAGCTTTCTTGTTGAGACCCTCGAGGTGAACGACCTACCCTTCAACACCATCGACGCCAGCGACCGACAACTTGCGCAACGCCACATCGAGATCAACAGCCAAACTTGAAGCATCCTCACGAACATTTGACGTCAAAATGTAAGCCCAAAGCTGTGACAAAGCAGTCGGACGTCGGCCGAATGCCGTCAACCTCGAGCCTACCCAGCGTGCATCGCTGACCCGAAGACTTGCTCGTTGCGTGCTTGTTCCCGTTCTCGACAGGTCGGGAGCATCCTCGAATCTCACAGAACGCATGGACTCGCCAGCGCACGAGCAGACGAGGCAATTCGTTCAGCAGAGCGGCGCAGCCATCTTCACGTTGGATGGGTGAGTATCGGATGGGCCCTCGGACATTCCGAAAGCAGCCCGGCCACCGTAGCCGCCGTGGGCAATCCGAACATGTCTCTGACCTATCTCTGCTGCATTGATGGATGCTGTTGCTACAGTGAACGAGGCTCGGGCAGGTCGCAACTGTGCGCCAAGCAAGCAGACGGCCGATTGGACTGCAGGGAGATCGCCCTCGAAGGTAAGCTTCAGCGTCATACGCTTTGGTGGATCAAGCTTTGCGCTGGACTGCGTATGCTCATACACTTTTGCCCACGCTCAATCTCACGCTCGAATCCGCCTCGTCGCAGCCAAGTCGCTGTTCTCGACAATGCAGAGCCTCAACTTCTTCTGCACGCTGCCCCAGGACCCAGCAAAGACTCACATCAACTGCCAGCGCATCCCTTCGGCATAGCTCCAGCCGGCATCAGACTCGTCCATCCAGGAATTCTCATCCACCCGCACTGTAAAGAATCGCGGTCATATTCTTTAATCAACGAGCTTGTCAGATGTCCTCTGTCCACCATCCGATGCCAAAAAGGCACCCCCACGCACAGAGCCGCACTTATATCCGGCTAAGCCTTCCGTCTCGGAAGAACTGCGAAGCGCAAGTGAGAGACTAAGCGTAGCCTCGCTCTGAGAAAACGACAAGCCATAACCGCAAGCAGAGAGCAGCCGTTGCGAGCCGGCCACAGCTGCGTTGGAAATTGGCGGATGAGGAATTTGGCTCGAAAAAGAAAGGACGCGGATGACAAGTGGAAGATCTGCTGCTTCGTCGGCTCAGCCGTGCGGGTGAGTGATGTGCTGCGATGCGATTTTCAGATGGCGCGTGGGCAATTTTATTTAGCTGGTGCGCGTGTGTGTCGGGCAGGGCCGACAGGACGAGAGCAGCGATAGGCGGTGCCGATACAAGCAAGCTGAAGATGCTCATTCCTTGAGCGTGGTGGAGCAGTTCGCGGCGCGCCCTGCGTTGGGCGGCTCGCTTCCGAAACGCTTGCGAGCCTTCCCATCCCGCCTTCGGATGGATGCATTTCTGCGTCGACGCGCCGTGCAGCCCAACCTTCTTGACGGCCTCATCACACGCCGCCGCTTCCCACTCAGCGACTTGTCGAGCGCAGTGGTTCAAGGCTCCAGCCCACTCGACCACACTCAAAGCTGCATTCGGCTCCATTCCGTCAACCAATCCGTCGCGTTCACGTGCTTGCTCGGCGCAAAGCAGTCTCAAACACGCTCTTTTCTTCTGCACCACGTTCCTTTGATCATCACCATCTCCAACGCCAACGCCAACGCCCTCAACTATCTCAATCACTTCGACGAAACCTTCTCCTGATACCGTCAAACCAGATATCACTTTGCTGAACGTTCCGACAGCACATCGCTCGATTGAGCACAGCAACGCATCGCTTGTGTAGCCGCACACTGTGCTTTCATAGCGCATTGCTCTGGTACTGGCGTGACTGCGCCCGTCGATTCGTTCAAACACGCTCTCGTCATCGCTCGGATGCCGTTGAATGTTCCGGATGTCATCGAAATCGGAAGCAGCGGCAGCAGCAATATAGCATCCTCTCCCCTCCCCGAACTGACCTTCACCAAGATGAACGGCAGATCCACACATCCCCTCGATGCCGAGGATGAGGAGATGCCTCGGTCCTCCTCCGCCGCCTCGCGCGTCTCGCTCGCAAACCTCTTAGGCCCAAGCGGTCCAGGCTCCTCGCCATATTCAAACACGCCACGCACATCGCCTCGCAAACGGCCAAGCACCGACTCGCCGGCCACCAGTCTACAGCCGCCAACCGAGAATGTCAACGGCGGTCGCAGCAGCTCAGGCAACGCTGTCAACGAACGCAATGAAAGGCGACGTTCAGATGCGGCCGCACAACGAAGCTCTGCCCACGCGGCAGCTCTTTCGGACGCCGCCCCCGTTGGCGACGAGAGCACAAATCACGACGTGCCCACCGTCGACGTGACCGAACCAGACGGCAAAGCGCCCGGCGACCGCGACGACGATGAGGACGACGACGACGAAGACGACGAAGATGATGACGACGACGACGATGACAAGGCCACCACCGATGCGGGCAGTGCGTCCGAGGCCGAGGGCGAAGACAAAGCCGAAGGATCGTCCGCCAAGGACGGCGCCGGCCCCGGCGAGAAATCGGTAGTGCCCAAGAAGCGCTCGCGACGCCGCAGTCCATCTCCGCCAGAGGCTGCCACAGCCCCTCCTCCCCCCAAGAGGCCCACTGTTCGCATCTCGATCCTCGAAGCGAGGCAGAGCGGCTATCTCATCAACGTACCTGAGCTTGTGCTCGCCAAACTCAAAACTCAGGACCACCCCTGGGCAAAATGGTACGAGGAGCAGCTCCTCGAAGCAGCCGAGCCCGAGCCTGCGCCAACCCAAGCTGGGCCTGAGGTGCCCCCGGATCTCGAAGGCTTTGGTAGCCTTGCAAGACTGCTAGCAAAATATCCGGCCGGCGAAGGATCGGCTACAACATCTGGCGCCAGCAAGAAGCGCCGAAAAGTCAACGATGACAAGTACGACATCGGACAGTACGACGTTCGTGATCCCTTTGTCGACGACTCGGAGCTTAACATCGATGAGCCCACGCATTTTGCCAAGCCCAAGGCCGATGGCTTCTACGTCACCCAGGGCACCGTCGAGCTTGCCAAGGCCAAGGCTATGGGCAAGGGACAGCCGTTGTTGGGCAAGGACAGACCCAAGCCGCTCAGTATTCGCGACTCCAAGTTTGGCTTTGCTGGCTCGCTCAACAAGCTCGTGGCCAAGAAGGCGCAGCAGCAAGCCGAGCTTCCCCCTATGCCAGCCTCGTCCTCGATGCAGCTTGGCTCGCTGCTCAACAATGGCGATCCGGGCAGCCCTGCGATCGGCGCAGGCTCGGCGCTCACCAACACGCAGAGGCAGGAAGGGACGCGTGATTCGCCCATCAAGGTCGACGACAATGACTCGCAATCGTCCAAGAACGCCGCCAAGAAGAACCGCTATCCAACCGAGCCTGTCGACCCGCGTCTGCAAGCGGCATTCGACGATCTCAAGAGCAAGGTGGATGCAGAGAGCTTTGCCGTCAAGACCAAGTTCCCTCCGGCGCTCAAGCCGCCGCTCATCGAGACGGCCAAGCTGGCCGTCATGCTCGGCGAGTACGACGACAATTTCTTCAACCATCTGCCCACCATCTTCCCGTACAATCGCTTCACGATGATGAAGCTCGTCAAGCGGGAGTTCTTCCCGCACCACATCAAGTACTTTGAGGATCTCAAGCAGGAGCACATGGATAAGCTCGGCAGCATGATCCAAGAGAGCTTCCCGCACCAGCTGGCCGAATTCGAGGCGGCGCACAAGGCGTGGGTCGAGCGCGGCGAAGCGCCCAAGGAGGGCGAAGAAGCTGCGCCCAAACCGGCCAAGGACGCCGATGGAGACCAGTCGATGGATGTGGACGGCAAGGAGGACGACGAGTCGGTGGAGCCCACCAAGCGCTGGAAGTGGAGCGAGGAGATGCGCGAAGAGGTGTTTGTGCTCATCACCATCGAAAACGCCATGAGCGAGATCCGCAACGAAAAGTACAAGCTCGAGAACTCGGCGGAGCAGTACAGCGAGATCAACGCTAGGAAGGCGTGCTACAAGCAGATGGCCGAGCTCTTCCCCGAGGACGGATGGACGACGTCGACCAACATCTCGCGTGAGTATGCGCAGATCAAGAAGAAGAAGGACCGACAGGAGGCGAGGGGCGAGGAACTCTTCGGCGGCGACTCCCGGGCCAGCAGCGCCGTTCCGACCTAAGCCGCAACAGCTGGAAGAACAAGGGCCGCCACGTTTGGAAGACAATCTTCGGCTTGGCGATGCGATGCAGTCATGCGAGGGCAAAAGTCCGACTGCGTTCGAGAAGCAGACCGAGCAGGACTTCCGAGACAAGATGCGAGCAAGGCGATCCTAGAGTCGTGCTCATCCGAGCAGATGGGTCGGCCGGATCTGGGTGATGCTGGATGCTGGACCGGGACGATAGACGAGCACGAGATGCCTCGACGGGATCTGGTCAGCAGGGATCCTAGTAGGCAGAGTCCGCCGCCGCCGCAGCAGCATGGTGCCAGAAGCGGTTCGTCAATCAGGACCCAGCTCTACCCAGATCCATGACGAAGCACCCTCTTCAGCCGGTGCTGGACATGTGCTTCCATGTGACCGCAGCGACGAGGGCACCAGTAGCGCAGGATTGTCCGAGGACAGTAGGTCAAGGCTTCGGATGCCGTGTCCTGCTGAGGTGCTTTCTTCGGAGCGCTCGCAGCTTCGGCATCTTGCACGCAGCTGCAGCTCATCAGACGCAACTTTTCAGCCAGGCTTTACACTCGAGCACGGCTTTGCAGCCCAATCGGGCTTGGACAGCGTAAGCCTCGTGCACTTGCAATGCAATCCCACTTTTCAGCCCACCAAGCCGTCCTAGACTGAGTCGCGCGGAGCCAGGGGCGCAAAGCGCACGCACCAGGGCGTAGAGCAGGACCGGAGCAGGGCAAGCGACCATTCAAGTGAGCTTGACAGGAGCCGGATCGAGGGACACACACCCAGGAATCTCACGCTGGGGGCTGATGAGAAGTGCCATGGTTGCACGACTGGAACCTCGACTGTAGCGGCTTGTGACAGCGATAGCAAGTGGGTGTGGGTCTGGAGAAGCTGCAAGCGAGATTGGGCCTGGCTTGACAGCTCGTGCGATGCTGGTCGTTTGAGAGCATGGATGCTGTTCCTGTACTTGAGCTGTATAGTCCTTTTCTCAGGCCTTGATCGGGCTGCTCGGCTCAAAGCCTCATCACGAATCACAAGCCCTCGTCAATGCTCAGAAACGCTGCTGGTAAGAGATGCCTGTCTATGCCCTGCTGCCTTGCTGTATGAGGAGAGAGGGGTTGGACTTTTCTCGTGCGCAACTTGAAGTGTCACTCTGAGGGGCGCGCGCGTCCGTGCGCGGGCAGGTCCTGCAGGGTCTGGAGAATTTGAGCCGGCAGGCGTGTGGAGGTTTGCGCTGCCCTTGTTTTTGGGTGTGGTGTTGAGCCGATGCACCTCGGAGTGAGGATGCCGTGCTGAATGCGAGGTTCGCCTTGGGGCCGTCGACAACGCATGATCTTGGCTTGCACTGATGCCGAGCCTAGCACCTCAGCCCAACCGAGCTTCTGGCACTGCATTTTCGCTCGCAAGAGGACAACAGACGCTTTGGGCAAAGTTGGCAGACGGAAAGGGTCTCATGCATGGGCAAGTGCATACTTTGCCTGAGAGCAGAAAACGAGACGGCTGAACTTGCTAAGAGATTCACCCAGAGTGTGAGCTCAGAGTGTAATGTTGCTGGGCGGAGTCGCACGAGCTGGGTTGCGTTGCGATACGGTCGCCTGAAGGCGTGCGAGTCGCCTGTGTTGCGAGGGCTCGACTTGGTCTAGCCTAATCAAGATGGCCCGTGTGTCTTGGTCCAGACTTGTGCCGCTCTGCTGCGGTACCAAACACATCCCTGCGCTTGCGCACGCATCCACAGTAACCCAACCGTCCCTCTCCCTCGTTCCCCTCCCAAATACACCTCCTTCCAGTCTCACGGTTTCAACACACGCCTTCTTTTCTGGTAGCTGGGAAGCACTGGCTTGACTTGCACTCTCTTTCAACTTTGTCGACTGGAAAGGCTGGATGGAACGCAGCTTATCGAGCGGGGGAATGCGTGGCCGTGCAGGGGCCAATGCAGCGTGCGCATGGATAGGCGCGGGGCTGGTCACAAGACGTGCTCTGTGCGGCGAGCCTTGGCCGGTGTTGCAAGCGAGAGACGCCTGGGTCGCAGCCGAAAAATCGGTGCTGGAAATAAGTGCTTTTGGCTGGCGAGCGAGCGAGCGAGCGAGCGATAACGCAAGATGAGGTCGGGACCGACTGAGCGGAGATAGAAAGCGCATTGCAATCTCGCATCGCATGGGTGGGCGCGGTCCAAGTCGGCAATCGAGTTGGTTTAGTGGATGGTCTCGGCATCTTGGCTGGCGAACAATGCAGGCCGATTGCAGGGATGGGAGGGTCATGGGGTCAAGGGAGTCATGGCTGGCCACGTCACACGGACGCGCGCTCTCAAGCCCAAAACAAGAGCGGCCAACTTGAGCCCAAAAAGCGGCAAGAGGTCGAAAATATGCACAGCTCCAGCACCCTGCATATTTACCCCGCACTTTTTCTGTGCATCTTTTCCCTT
Organism: Moesziomyces parantarcticus; assembly: GCA_023212605.1. Classification (NCBI taxonomy): domain Eukaryota; kingdom Fungi; phylum Basidiomycota; class Ustilaginomycetes; order Ustilaginales; family Ustilaginaceae; genus Moesziomyces; species Moesziomyces parantarcticus. Next base: position 189,849 of record JALCCF010000022.1, on the reverse strand, counting down.
CTCTGTGTGGAGGTGACAGGGCGCCGCAGCTCAAGTGCCTCGGCAAGCCTGCCTGAGCCGAGCCAGGCTAGGGAGCGCGGCCCCACAAGTGCGGTTGACAGCAGGTTCACCTTATCTAGCGTGGAGCTCGGCTAGATGGACCAACACACTCTGCCTTGCGGAAACCAAGCCCCGCAGCCGCTGTGACCAAGCCAGCCTCTGCTGCCATCTGAGCCGGCGCTGAATCCGGTCGCTCCAGCAATCCTGACGTGGTCTCGCTTGACCGGACACAATACACTGTACGTGCTTCCCGTGTCCCTCGTCCTTTCTTTGGCAGCCGACAGAGATCTGATATGTGCAATGGTTCTGCAAACGGATCTGAGATGCATCGGGTCAACTCGGCGGAAAGGGGGTCGTCGAGGCGGCATTCACTTTTATACTCTGCGGAAAGGGAGGGCGGGAAAGCCGATGTAATGGCGGAGGGCTCGACTCAGAGCGGAAAGGCTGCAACTTGCATCTGAAGCCTCCACTCGGTTGCTCCGACCGCGCCTTTCTGGCTTGCACCCCGTCGGTGTTGAAGCTCCACTTTGCGCAGTTGGCAACGAACGCGCGGCGCCTAGTCTCGGCTGCTGTTGGGCGAGTAGCGCGGCCCACCCCACACGAGTCCGTCAGCTTGCAGCGGCAGCCTGCTTCAAGCTCCGCGCACCTGACCCTGCTTGTGGAGCCGTTGGTCGCTGTCCACTCCACCGCCCCCCGTAACCTCCCTTCTGATGCCTGAGTCGTCGGAATCTAAGCTGGGTCGGTAGCAACATGGGTTGAGCTCAAGTGAGGACAAGAGCTGGGCCAGGGCCAGGGCATACGGACATCTGGCTAGCGTCGGCTCTGAAAGCCAAACACAAAAGATAAGCAGCGGTGAGCAGGCCGCTTTGGCGTTACGCCGCAGGCCGGTATCCATGAGACGGGTCCTCGTGAGAGCGACACCACGCTGCGGCTTTGCGTGCCGCGCACCCCAACAAAGCACGCCAGCTAGGAGGAGCCGAGCTTGCGCCTGCGCTTCAGGATCTCGAGTGGAGCCTGAGCCAGTCGCACCCAGGTCTCTCTCTCCGCTCAACATCACCCTCACCGCGCCCTTGGCCCTTGATGCGGGGCGACTACAGTTCCCTCGAACCTCTGCTGCTTCTGCGGCTTCTGCTACAGCTGATGCTGCACTGTGACAGTCCTATGCGCCTCGCCGTCCAGCCCCTCTCTTCCACCTCAGCTATACTGCTGGCCAGCTGCATCTGGCCAGCTGAGGTGGTTCCTTCGGCTACCCCGCCCGGCTCTCATGCTCCCTCAATGCGCTCCCTCTCCGCCCCACACTCGTCAATCGACACTCGCCTGGTGCTGGTCCCCACATAGAATCCCCGCCCTCCCCACCCTTGACAGCTCACACTGCTGCAGAGGCGTCTCGCTTCGGACTCACCCGAATCGAGCTCACTTTCGGCGGCATCCGACAAGGGCCCGGGTGCAGTGGCCCAGAGGCTCCTCCCCACACTGTCACGCCTGCTGCACGGAATGCACTCCGCTCGTCTGACCGCGGCTCGTCCGCAAGGTGCTCCATGCGTGTCGGTCAATTGCGTTCCATTGCCAGGCCTTTCTCTGCGTATCCGCCTAGACTCTTGCGCCTCGCCGTACCGCACGTCCGGCCCCACAGACCTGGTCGCTCGACTTAGCCTGCCTTCTTGCGCCGCCCCCAAGGCGACGAGGCCAAGTCGAGGGACCGTGCGGTGGGGCCAACTGCCTTGCTCACACGCCGTCGCCGTCGTCCCGGCCCTTTCCTAGTCATCCAAGGCGCCGCCTCCTCGAGCGAGCATCGTCGGAAGCGTCAGCCTATAAAGTCGGCCCACCTCGATACCTCCCTCCTTCCCTCCTCTCCATCAGAACACACAACGATATTGCCATCTCTCGAGTCGATCTCTCGCTCAAGACAATCAACTTAGCCAGCTCTCACACTCTCACACTTGACGCAGCGTTTGCTCCTTTGCCCTCGTCGACACTCACGTCCACCAGCGCACCTTTTCGCCGCCGCCGTACATTTTGACAAACGGCCGCCGCTCTACTCACTACCTCTGGACCGGTTGCGAGCGTTCTAGTATCTAGTCGTTCGCTTTCGCTCCTCACTCCAAGCAAACCTCCTCGTAGCCGCTCGGGCTACGTTCTCCATCAACTCTAAGCGTCTTTAGCAAGGCTACCCCCCTCCTCCCTCTCAACCCCCCCCCCCCCTCATATTTCCTTCCGCCAAAATGGGCAAGAAGCAGAACAAGAACCAGGAGCAGGCCGTCGACCTCACCAACGCAGTATGTATTGCTCGCCACCAGGCGTTCCCGATCGCCAAGGTTTCCCGCCATCCCCCGATGTTCTCCAGTACTGACGATTGCCTACGCTTCGCTCTTTGATGTTACAGGGCCCTAAGGACTGCGGCGTGATCTTCGACAGCTCTGATGCGGTCTTGGACGAGGCCAGGAAGATGGTCCGTCTGAACCACGTCTCCAAGCCCTGGACTCGCGAGTCCTGGGAGAAGGCTAGGCCCTTCATCCTCGAGCAGCGCCAGAAGCTCGAGACCTCTGGCTGGGCAGGCACCGATTCGGCTCGTACCGAGCTCTACGTGCTCCGCCGCAATGCTCCTCACGGTGCCTTCACCGAGGACGGCTTCATGTACATCAGGATCCCCAAGAAGTTCATCGACTTCCACCGATCCAGCCGCCCCGCAGACGAGGAGAAGACCGAGGAGAACGACGACGGCAAGCAGCGCAAGACGCTCCGCCGCCGCAAGGAGAACGCTCCGTCGTACAAGCTCGACAACGAGTTCATCTGGAAGGTGCGCGTCGATGGCGACGGTGACAACAGCGACCGAGACCCCAACGTCATCCTCGACACCCCCGAGCCATTGGAGAACATCTTCTACCTCGTGCAGTGCCTGTCGCCCGGCATGGCCCGCCTCGAGTACAACCGCAAGGACGCCATGCAGCCCAACACCAAGCAGTCGGACCTCCGCGACGACCCAGAGGCCCCCGCGATGCGTCACCGCGCCGTGTTTGCCGCCAGCGAGAAGATGATGCGCACCCTCCCTCCCGTCTTCTGGATGAAGAAGAACGAGATCGAGCTCCGCAAGATCCTCGGCGCCGAGGCCTTTGAGGCTACCATGCGCGCCGCCGAGGACCCCGCCCGCTCGCACACCCGCGACGTCAAGGGTCTCAACGAGAAGGTCTGGGAAGAGGCTCTGCCGCCCCGCACCGAGTCGGAGAAGAAGAAGAGCAAGAAGGCAAAGGCGCCGAAGGTCTCGAACGCGGTTGCGGCAAGTGCATGAGGAGCGGCTACGTGTGGCAACTGATCGCCCGTCGTCTTTTAGGCGCGACGGGCACCGATGATCACTTGCTACGTTGTTGCTGCACGCAGCCGCTCCTCATGCGCTTGCCCGCATACCGCCTTTGCTTCCGAATCCTGCCCCGTGGCCCGTTTCTGCTCTAAGCTCCGTTCCGTTCCGGCGACGCGCACAATGACTACGCAAGAAAACCCATACCTACTGGCTCCGTCGAGACCGGCTCCGTTTTCCTTGTTCCTGGTCCCTTCCAGAAGACTACTGCTCTCCAGCCGTTTGGCGCGTCCTGCGCTCTTCCTCTCTCCTCTTGGGTCGTGCATCGCGGCAATGGGTGGCACTGGCTCTGCGCTGGTCTTGTCAATCCCAACTGCTGGCACATCCCGCCATGCCCACTTTACTCTCTGATCGTACAGCTCGTCGATCGTAACCATCTCTACTGCAGCAGCACATCAACTCGTCCTGCCTCTCATCTGACTCTAATGTCCATGTACCATCATCGCAACCTATCATCATCATCTTCCGCATCCAGTCGGCTTCATCCCTCCTCGTTCACGCACCTCGTCGAGTAGAGGCCTGGCCCCGTCCAACGGCTTTTTTGTAGTAGTATCAATGCATCCGCACACAGTATCAGTATCCAATATCGAACAGCGTCTTTTCCATATCAGATTGCGCGAGCGTGAGAGTGATTGTCAAGAACAAGTTCTCTGCTGAGGCGACGGAACCAGGGGGCGTCAGCGTCGTCATGGCGCGAAAGGGACGAGACAAGGCGAACATTTCCTAGCTGGTCGTGATCTTCGCCGTTCTGTCTCCGCTGAACACGTGAAGCCTGACCGGAGGTGCCATCGTTGTCTTTGCATGCTACTCTTTCACTTGACGCCGTTTCTCGACTCGAAAGCGTGATTCTAACAGCGCCAGCCCAGTCCCGCCCATAGGTGCTTCGAGACAGTTGCTGCGACCGTCGCCAAAGCGGAAACGAATGCAGCCCGCTTCAAAGGTCTGCTTGGAGGCACGTGGATCCGACTCCTACTCGCCCGGCGCCGTGACCCGGCTTATCCGCGCATCAAGCGGGCAACCGGCCATCCTTTCACAGGACTCGTCAACGTCGCACACCGCCTTACGCTTGCTGTTGTCGACCTCAAACACTCCAACACAGACTTCCACAGTGACCGGGCATCGACAAACTCCATGGTGTCTGCAGGGAGTCAAATATTGGCCATTGCATACAACAAAGTGCCGCTCATTTCGACTCGGATTCATCCGCCTGTTCGAAAGCCTCCTCGTCGTCGTCTGCTGCGTCGACATTTTGATCCGCCTCCTCGTTGACCTTTTCTTCATCCTTCTGGTCGGACTGCTCCTCGTTTTCAGGCGTGGAAGGGCGTCGGTTGCCAATCCACTCGCGCCGTGTCTGACCGAGTGCAGCGCGCAGCTTGTACTCGTACAGTCCTTCCTGGCCCCAGACCTTGTCCAGCGTCTGTTCGTCGTCCCAGCGCTCACGCTGCTGCTTGAAGCGCTGCTTGGCCTTTTCCTCCAGCTCGCGGGCTTTTGCTGAAGCAGCCGTCGCGGTCGACTCGGCGTCCACCTCCTCGATCAGTGCCTGGTTGACCTGGACGTAGTTCGGTCCCCACACCTCCTCTACGAGAGGAGGCCCAGAGGGGACAGCCAGGATCTTGCCGTCGGCACGGTCGATGTACCGGAAAAATGGAGCGGGCATCTCCTTGAGCGCCTTGCGGGAGAGCTCTTCTCGTCCGCGGCGACGAGCCTGCTCAGCCTCATCGTCCGAGTCCTCGCCACTGCCCGCGCGCGGAAGCTTGTTACGACTGCGGCCGACCTGCTTCTTGAGCAGCCTATTGATCGTCTCGACCTTGTCGTCTTCGAGCTTCTTCTCCACCTGGTTCTTTCTCTTGCGCGCGGTCTCGCTCCGGCGCAGAGCGATCTCGTTCTCGGTGAGCTTCTTCTTGCGGTTGGGATCAAACATGGGCAGTTCGAGGTGCTCGGACTCGACGCCGCCCTCGCGCGCAAGCTGGCGCGCCGTCTTGCCGATGATCGCCTGCATCTCGGCGGCGGTCGCCTCGTCCGGCTCCGAGGACGAGTCGGAGCCAGAGTCGTCCGGATCGGCGGTGACGGCGCGCGAAACGTCGGGGTCTTCGTCGTCGAGCTCGTCGTCCAAGGGAGTGCGGATCGAGTCGTCATCCAGGTCCGAGTCTTTGTCCTTGCCGCGCGGCTTCCATTTGATTTTGGTCGAGTCCTTGGCACGGCGCGGAGCTGGTGCGGCTGCTGCGGCACGCGTCGGACGGTTCGAAGGGGCAGGAGAGGCTTCTGGCGCAGGGGCGGGCGCAGCGGATGCAGCGTTCGGTGTACGGGTGAGCTTGACACGTAGAGACTTCTTGGCACCCGTGCTCGCCGGTGTGGTCTCGACGGCAGCAGTGCGAGCGGACGCTCGGGAGGCCCTCTTGGGTGTGTTTGCACCGCGGGTCGTGGCTACCGACTGTCGCCCCGACGTGCGTGACGGTCGCGCCCGAGAGGTGGATGGCGCATCATAGTCGTCGTCGTCCTCGTCAAGCTCGTCGTTGTCCTCCTCTACCTCATCTTCTTCCTCCTCTTCGTCGTCAAGCTGGTCCGCATCATCCTCGAGGGCATCTGCTACTTCTTCCTCGTCCTCATCGTCGTCCTCTACGGCACGCACGATGCGACGGCGCTTCTTGGAGGGTGTGCGTGGGGCGGATGCCATCACCTCGTCGTCGTCCTCTTCGTGGTGGTGGTCAGAGGCAGAATCTTCACCGGTGAGTTCGCTTCCGTCCGAGAGTGCGTCGTAGTCGGCCGGCATGTTGTCTGCGTCGCTGCTTGATGGCCGAGTGTGGGTCAGCCGCAGTTATGCTTTATGAGTCGTGACGAGATGGCGCGCCTGGATGAAATGAGATCCGCGCTGGCAAGTGAATGAAGTCGCGGGGCGCGGTGAGTGCTTTGTGCTGTGCGTGGGAAGACAGAGATGAGCTTCTTAAGTATCTCGTCTTGTCTGGTGGGTGAGGATTGTGACTCTTGTGGTTGATGGGTGCGGAGGTGTGTCAACGGAGAGATTCCGACACCGCAGGGACCGCAGACGCGATTTGATCGGGCTCATGACCTTTTACACGGTTGCATCGGTGATGTGCGCGGACTTGCGATTTTTTGAGGCGTCACCTGCATGCGAGCACCGGACAGTGGCCGCGAGGCAGGTCTGTGTGAGAAGGATGCATGAAAGGGCGGCGCCAGGGCGTGCAGCACCGGCTCTAGGTGACACGCCCGAATGTGACTGCAGAGGGTGACGCGCGCAACCCACACGCGCCCACCGAGCACAGCCAAAAGTGTTGGTCTCGGGCGCAAGCGCTTGCTTGCGCTCATGCTGCGCCACGCCTGGCCCAACGATCAAGTTGTCATCGTCTTCGCTAGCACGCTCCATGTCTATTCACAGCCCTTCGTTCCCTGCCCCTCCGTAACAAGACACTGCTGCTTTTGCCGCTCGCAACAGCGCAAAGGTTTTGTAGCAAAGCGTCCGGAAAGGCGCGGGCGCTCTCGATCTCGAAGCACTGCCATTCGGTCGGAGCATTCAGCAGTAATCCCTCCTTCGGCTCCTCCGGGCAATCTCGTCTCACATTATTCGGACGCGACTGGTGTTGCTTCGGATCGCCAAGATGTCGGCCGCTTCGTCGTCTAGCAGCCAAGATGCTTCCGGCGGCGGAAGCTCCGAAAAGTCGAGGTACGTTTCGTCACTGAGCTCTCGTGCCGCGAATACAGTTGTCACAATCTAATCACTGCACTTCTCAACAGCGTCATCCTCAAAGTCGGCATGGTCGGCGACTCGCAGATCGGAAAGACGAGTCTGATGGTGCGCTACGTCGAGGGCAGCTTCAACGAAGATTACATCCAGACGCTCGGTGTCAACTTCATGGAAAAGACCATCTCGATCCGTAACACCGAGATCACCTTCTCCATCTGGGATCTCGGCGGACAGCGCGAATTCGTCAACATGCTTCCGCTCGTATGGTATGTTCAACTCAAAACTCGAGTTGTTCCGGTGTGGCTGCTGATCCTCTTGTATCGCCCTCCAACAGCAACGACGCAGTGGCCATCCTTTTCATGTTTGACCTCACGCGCAAGTCGACGCTAAACTCGATCAAGGAATGGTATCGACAAGCGCGTGGCTTCAACAAGACCGCGATTCCATTCCTTGTTGGTACCAAGTATGACCACTATGCCACGCTGCCGCGCGAGGAGCAAGACGAGATCACAAAGCAGGCTAGGCGCTTCTCCAAGGCTATGAAGGCTCCGCTCATCTTCTGCTCCACCAGCCACGCTATCAACGTCCAAAAGATCTTCAAGGTCCTCCTCGCCAAAGCTTTCGATCTCAAGTGCACCATCCCCGAGATCAAAGGCCCAGGCGAGCCTCTGCTCATCTATGTAAGTCCGCTTCGAATCCTCGCCGCAGCACCACATGTGGCAATCTGTGCTGACTCTGAAATTTCTTTGCGACGAACAGCTCGACGTATAGACTCGGCTCAGCTCGGCTTGACCGTCTTCACTTATTCCTTGTTCCATTCAGTATACCCGCCAAGGCCACCCTCTCGTTCATTCCTCCCTTTCTTCAGCCCACGCCTAATGCTCACCATGTTCAGCCAGCGCCTCGTTCGTCTCTATCATCATGCCAGGTACGCGCACGCGAGTCCATTGTCAAAGGACACCAGAAGTCACCTCGGTCTGTCTACGTTGCGGCGAGGTCGTGTCTATGATGCGGAAGAGTAACGATCAGGGGAAGCGAGTTCAGACACGGCGCACGAGGAGGGAAGAGCGAATACCGGCCATAACAACTGCGACAGGCTCGACCTTGTACGTCTTGCCGCTTTCAGGCAGCGGCCCGTCCGTCTCCCACTCGAGGTCCGCGGGGAGGTTGAGTTCCTCGATGTGCACACGCACGCGCGCCGTCAGAGTGGCAGCGTTGATTCGCACCTCGGACAGTGCGACGATCGCCGTCAACGGACGCTTTGAGAGGCCGCTTTCAGAGTCCTTGCCCAGGACGGCGCGCTGGAGCAGAAGATGGAGCCAGAAACGCTGCGAGATGCGCATAAGCTGTTTTCCGCTCATCTCTTGTCTCTCAAACTGCGGGAGGAGGCGCTCGACTTCGTGCTCGCCGAAGCGCGGCTTGCCATGCACCAGATGGTGCTTGAGCTGCCAGTGCGCAAGGATGTCTGGGTAGCGGCGCAGCGGACTCGTTGTGCGCACGTAGCCTCCGTTTGTGAGGGCATCTCGCATATGCGGCAGCGGGGCATACGGGCCTTGTGTACCCGCGGTGATGCCGAGCGAGAAGTGCGGAGTAGATCGCGTTGAATAGCCACCGGCACCGAGCGTGATGCCGCGTTCGATCATATCGTCATACGACACCTGACCGTGGGCGATGAACCCCATCTCGCTAACGGGCGACACAGGAGGAGCACCCAGCGTGCTCAGATCCGGCATCGTGGTCCGCATCGCTAAGAGCTCCTCGGTAGCTGACCGTGTTTGCGGTGCACTTTGATACCTGTATGCCATCGCGAGCCCGTGCTCTTCTCCATATGTTGCCGCAACACGTCCGGCGAGGACCATGAGCTCGGCCACAACAAAACTGGCCACCATCGGCACCTCGTCCACCTTTCCTTGCTGCGAATCCAACGCCTGGGACGTCAGGCTGATCTGCGGGAAGCCGGCGAAAAAGTACGGCCTCTGTAATGCTGATGCCGATGCTGGCACGTCCGGCAGCGGTAGCGGCGACACGCTCACCGACGAAGCGGGCCTGTACGGGAAGACCGCTGTGCTTCGCGTGCGGTTCTCGCTCAGCCGCGTCGCCACCAGGCTCAGCAGGGAAAGATCCGCCGCACGACGCGCTTCTGATGGCGCCGCCGACACGCCGGCGATCAAGTCGCTTGCCTGTCTGTATGTGATGGCCTGGACATCGTGTACGAATGCCGGTCGGACCTTGGTGTCTTGTACGAGACCCGAGGAGAGGTCGACGAGCGCACTGAAGGTCATCACGCGCTGACCTTCTGCGTGATCACCTGCGCCGGAGACAGGTGAGGAGCGAAGGCCCACGCCGCTGCGAACAAAGTCGTCGGGCAGCATCGCCCAGCGTGCCTCTGGAAAGTACAGTGTCGTGAAACGGCGTTCCGATCGCTTGGCCAGGCTGTCACCCGGCTGCATCCACGCCGTCGGATCGGCAATGTGCACATGCACCCATGCCTGCTCTTTCTCCCGGCCCGGCACGCTCTCGACCGACAGACCGTCATCGAGCTCGAAGGCTGTCTCGTCGTCGATGACATACACCGGATGGCCCCTGCCAAAATCGTGTCGAATCGCCTCCACGTGCTCGTCCGTGGACACGCCGAACTTCTTGGCAAGGCTCTTGCTATCCGCCGCATTCGACTGGGCCCTTTCTGCCTCCGTCGGCTCGCGCTCGGGTTCACCGCCGGCATCGCTCATCATTGCGCTGCGGAAGCTCGCGTCGAGTCGTACAGGATTCTGCCAGGGCGGCATCGCGCCGATGTCGGTCAAGAAGCGCATCACAAGCGCGTGATGCAAGTCATTTCCTGCATACGCATCCGTGCCGACCGTCTCGAGAATCGCCCGGCCGAGCGGCTGGTCGCTATCGGCCAGCAGCATGCGCGCGGCCTCGTCGATTTCTAGCAGCTTTTTTGTGTTGGGGTGCGGCAGCAGACGGAAGTGTCCACCGGCGCGCTTGATAATCTGGCTGGCGATGCTGCCGTGAGTGTCGGCCTGCAGCTCACGGCGCGAGCCCAGACTGATGTGCAGAAACTCGATGATCGCTCGGTCCTCCGCAGTCCACTCCATGTTCTTGAGCGGTTCGGGCGTATCTACAATTCTCGGTGCGCCGGAAGGGTCGTACTGCTGGGATTCGGACCATTCGCGGATCTTCCTAGCTTTGCGGCAGAAGGCATCGATGAAGCCTTGGCCCTCCGAGCCCGAAGGAGCCGCAATCCAGCCGGAGATCGTTTCCAGGTTGGCGCGCTCAGCTTCGCTGCGGCAGTTGAAGAGCTGACTGGTGCGGTGCGACAGTGCGTCCGCCAGGAAATGCGAGGGCTGCGACATGAGCAATGTGTAAGCGGCGTACACGCTGCTTGCCGTGAAAGGCGCAGGCTCCCGCGATCCCGTCTGCTTCTTGCCCTTTGAAGCACTAGAAGCGCGCAACTCATGTAGCTCGTGCATGAGCGTCGCCGCCTCGAACGTGGTGATGCTTCCGGTGCGCAGATCGGTCCTCTTTTTGCTGAGCTTCGCCACCTCGCGCGACTGCTGCGAAGCGCCATGCACGAGGAAGAGCGACTGGAAGCTCGGGAGCAATCGCTGCAGCTCTCGCTCCTTCTGGCGTTCGAGGATGCGCATCTTGGTGCAGATGGCTGCGCGTGCCTCGAAGCGCGTTTCCTCGATCGGCTCTTCCTGCAGCGCGGCACCATCTAGCGGATTGGCATCTCCACTTGTCGTAGCCGAGTGCTCGTCGAAACTGCCATCGGAATTGACGGGCGTGTCGAGGCTCTTTGTAGTCACGACGAACCTCTTGCTTAACGGTGCTGCAGCCTGCACGAGCTCAGGCTCGACGACGTTGGGGATCTGGAACATGACGTCTGTATCCCTGAACAGCACGACGGAGCCCGAAGTAACCAGCACATACAGGTCCTTGACAGCCACCTTTCTAGTCTTGTCGTCCATGTCCGTCTCTTCAGATCTGACATCCTCTGGAACGGGTAGGACGATTCCTATATCGGTGCTTTGGCGTCGAAGCTCGACAAAGTCGCCTGGTCGGAGATCTTTGCGGGGCATGACAAAGTCGCGTGCCGAGACCTTGGCGCCTGGCCTTGCACTGTCCGTATCTGTCAGCGACTCGGTCAGCACTGCAGTTGAGTGTGCACCTAGAAGCGTTTCAATCTTGTGTGTTGAAGTGGCGCGCTGCAGACTCTTTCTTGCATCGCGCGAGAGTGGCGGTCTCCCTGCGTTACGTAGTGAGCTCGGTCCTGGTGTCGGCTTCCATCCCGAAAAGCGGTCGGAAGTAGCCTTGTCGATCCGAGCAGCCTGATCTCCCAGTCGAGATGCAGTGAGCAGCGTATCTGAAACCTTGCTCTGTTTGCGGCGCTGGTTATGCTGCCGACTTTTCGAGCCACCGCTGTTGTAGGTATCGCGGTTGGCGAGTGCCGTAGAAGCAGAATGGAAGGTCCGAGATGACGGCGACGCCGCCGTTTCCAGCAGCGCACGACACGAAGCGGCTCGTATACTCATGGCAAAGTTCCGAAGCTCCGTGTGGACAGAATAGGAGGACCGTAAGTGAGGGAGACCGTATGGGAAGTCATGGCAAGTCTTCTGGAATCTTACTCATGTCGGAAAAAATTGGGACGCTCGCTCGGGAATCGGCGATCGAAAATCTCCTCCACTTCTCGTGTTCACCTGTCACCAGAATCTGACAGCCAGGAGCGTGACCCAAAAATTGAACACGACCCGCTGCTGTGCCTTCCAATCCCCTCAGATCTTCGGACCTCGCCACACATTCACATTAGCCCAGGCAGATGCCTAGGGCTGGCGATGCGGATATCTATCTCTGAAATGCAAACAAGGAGTGGAATCTACAGAACGGCGATGTGAACAAGGACTGCAATGAAGGCCGGCGAAGTGCCATGGATGCAAAAAAGAAGGTGCCGAGAGAATAAATGAGTGTGGAAGTGTGCGCCGCGCGGAGGGAAGCTTCAAGCTGCGTAGGCCCACCGCTGACCATGAGTGAGATCCTTTTCTTCCAGATGGCCGATCTCGGACTCGATACCGACGTCCTCTTCGCCCAACTCTCCTGGGGTGAGATCATCGAAGGGATGCCAGCTGGCTCTCCTGTCGAGCTTGAGCTGCTTCTGGCCTGTGGCATCCATGTGGGCGTAAAGCTCCCGACTCTTGTCCGCGTCGTATCTGCGACCCACGGCGCCAACTTTGCCGAGTGTCTCAAAGAGCACGATCGCTGCGAGACTTGCCGCAACGGTGCCGAGCAGATTGAGAGTCTTCCAGTCGGGCTTGAGAGGGAGCAGTGCAAACTCGATGGCGGCGAGGAAGCGCACGGCGATGCGCGACCAGCGCGGCACCAGCGTCGATCCGTGCACGTCGAGGTTGCGATGCATCATGCCAATGAGACCGAGACAGAGCATGACGCACGAGATGGAGCCGCCAAAGTACCACAAGTAGCCGCCCTTGATCTTGGTGTTGGAGATGAGCGACGACAGCGATGCGGCCATGAGGATAAGCGAGGCAGTGAGTGGATAGTGGATATGGCCAAAGGTGATGCTGGTGAATGAGTTGCGGCGGAGCGCGTGCTGATAGACACGGCTGCCATCGGCGTCATAGTAGAGCCAGATGACCAGCACGCTGATGGTGATGCCAAGCGCCATGCGACCGAACTCGTGGTTGAGACCAAAGTTGCCCGGGCGAGCGACAAAGTTGCTGCTGATGATCGACTCGCCGACGATGAGGATGACAAAGAGCACATAGCGTTCGATCGAGTGTTCGTGCGACTGGGCAGGGATGAACATGTGATTCCCCGTGCGTTTTGACCGTTTGTGGAACAGCTTGATGGCCGCAGCCACCACGTAGGCTCGAGCAAGCTCGACGCAGATACCGGTGCACATCAGGATCAGAATCAGCAGCGGACTGTCGGTGAGTATGATCGGGATGTAGATCGCCGCGATCACGGTCATCGCCAGTGCATTGAGCCAGAGCGCCTTTCGAAACTTGGGCAGACAGAAGCCGTAGTAGAGGTAGATGCCCAGCCTCCAGAGCTTGGACACAAGGAAGAAGCCGACGGCGGCGTGGATAGCACGGTTGTACCCATCGGTGAACCAGAAGCCGCCGAACGCGGGCACCGCTAGCTTCACCTCCTCCGCTCCTGCAGGCTCTGCCGCTGCAGCACGGCGGAAGATCGACTCGATCTCTTGGACGATACCGTGCGCAATCTCCTGTGAAGGCGCATCGCCCGCCGCCTCCTCGCTGTGCAGCTGTGCCAGCAGCTCGGGCGTCGCCTTGATCAGCTCCACTCCCGACACGTTGGCACAGTATCCTCCAAGCAAGATCATCCAGCCAAGCAGCAACAGCCTCTCCAGCATATCGTCCGTCCCGCTCGTGTTGAGGAAGAGCCTGACGTCGGTCCATATGGAGAAGCACGGCCAGAAGGAGAGCACGAATTTGAGCACGTTGATCGCCGAGCTGCTTTCGGCCGTGGCATGACCGAGGCCGTTGACCACCGCGACGAAGATAAGGTCGAAAACGAGCTCGAACTGCGATGGCTTGCGCTCGTCCTTTTCGCGGTAGAGCTTGTTGCCGTGGAGCCACTGGCGGATGACGGGCCTCTTGATGAGATGGCGCAAGGTGATGGGCACGTCTTCGCCGTGCGCCTCGATGTGCGCCTTGTCAGACATCTTGCTCCTCTCCTTGCCGTGTACGAGATCGAACAGACTTCCGGCGCGAGAGTGGTGCGTCGCGAACCCCTTGGACCTGCGGCGCATATGCGACTGACCGCCGAGTGGCGGCTTCTCGAAGCTGGAGCGCACCGTGAATCTGCTGTCCTGCGTATAATCGACAGCCATGGGTGCTGCATGCGTGACGAAACCTCTCTGACTCGCAGCAGAGAAGGACTGCGTCGCCGAGTGCGTCCGGGACATGCTGCCCAGCGGAATGGCGATCTGGAGCTGCGGGTCCACTGGTTGTGCGTTGGCGACGTCGGTGTGATGACGATGCTGCTCCGAAGTCTCTACATCGTGCCAGGATGCATTTGCCGCATGCGTTCGATGGCTTGGATCAGCGTGATGCGGGATGTCGACGGCGCTGTCGTGGTATCGATGGCCGAAGGGGCCATAGAGGTTGGGATCGATGACCTCGGGCTCGTCGTGGATTGCCGTTTCAGGAGGAACGCTGGCTTGCTGCTGGGCACGGAACGGCCGGTGGAAGTCCGACATGGCTGTCGGCCCGCTTTCGACTGTCAAGCTCTAGATGACTCCAGTCTCGACAAGAGCTTGCAGGATGCCGGAAATGCCGTAATGTGACGATCGTAAGGGTTTCGCAGATGGTGGCTGTTGGTCAGGGGCTCGCCTGAATGGCAGGTCGAGGCAAAGATATACAGCGAGGGGAGCAACAGAAGCAGCGACTGCAGGTGGACCTGAGGGTGGGCTGGAGTTGGACTGAGCAGGGCTCGCTGATGAAAGGACATGAAACGGCGGCTTGAATGGGCAAGACATGGACACACCGACGGGCGGCGTGGGGCGCGGCCGTTGGCATACACACACGCATACTAGCAGGAGGGCTGTGCACTGTTTAGCGGCCGCCACGATACGAACCTTCGGGACCCGAGCGCGGAAGACCCGATAGCTTAGGCATTGCAATGCATGCATGCCAAGACAAAGAGGGAGCTTTCCGGAACGACATGTGAGGTCTGTTGTCGCCCCTTCCGCCAAAAATTGCATGCACCGGCCCGTTGCACCCACAGGATCAAAATCAAAATTTGGCAATCGAGCCCGCCTGTAAGCCAGATGGGCGCCAGATCCAAGAACCTCCAGGTAGAGGGGTTGTGTGACTTCGCCATGCCTAAGCCACTCGAGGACAAGTTCCCGAGGGAAGCATTCACATCACTTCGGTTTTGGCCTGGCTCCATTTGGCCAACACATAGCGTCGCTCGCGCAAGTGATGATGATTTGCAGGGAAAGACGCGTGAAGCCCTCTAGCTCGCGTGGCTCATAGTTCGGCGTATTGCGGGGGGTGAGGGTTGTCGCTCGAGCGCCAGTACAAGCAGCGAGAGCGTGAAGTACAGAATGGGGGACTCAGAATAGCTGTAATGCTGTGCTAGATAGAAAGTGCGAAGCGCGAGCGACCGAGTCGATGAACGCGGGAAGGAGGGGCGCGGTGATGAGCCCGGTGGCAGACCAACACTTGCGTGTGTGAAGTGTTGGTCCCTCGGCCGACCCGCTCAACGCCGACGCGTACGCCTTTTCCAACACGTGAGGCAGGCGGGCTTTTGCATCCCCGAGGCCCAAATTTCGCCGGGCCGCGGTGTGACAGATGTGGTGATCATGCAGTGCGTTTCGGGGGTTGTCAAAAAGGGTCGTGCAGAACATGCCAGCGCTCGCGGATCTCCTTCGACAGCTGTCTACGCCGTCCGACTCGTCTGCGGCCTTGCCATGCTCGGTATTCTTTCCGCATGCACCCTCGCCTGCTGGCCAAAAGTTTCTCGATCCAGTAATGCATCTCGCTCGCTCGCCATTGTCGTCTCGGCATCGTCCCCACCGGCATCCAACACAGAATGCCTATGTGGCTATTTCGAACAATGCCCGCGCACAGCCTAGCCGAACCCACCTCGCAGCCGTTGCGCCATATGAAGCTGAAAACGCTCGCGCCTGCAGTATCTCATCAGACCGAGCGCCTGTTGCTAAGTGTAGCCAGCCGTACACACCCACCGCCAAGCGACCCCTGAGTCCACACTTGCCGCGCCCACTGATGCACTCGTCTCGTGCCTCCGTTTGAGCCTGCGCGATATAAGTCCCCGGCAAGAAGCTGCTGGCCTTTGTGCACTGGTGTTGTTTCGTTTGGCCTGCTTCCTTTCCACCACCTCCAACAGACTCTTCGACAACATCATGACCAACGCCTCTGTTCTCCTCGCTACCCTTCTCGCTGGCGCTGCCGTCGTCTCGGCTGCCGGTCCCACCATCAGCACCCCGGCTTCGCTCACCCAGTGCCAGCCCGTCCTCCTCACCTGGCAGGGCGCCCAGGGCAAGGGTAAGTTCGGCATACAGTTTCTCATGGCCATCACAGAGCTCATACTGACCTTTGAGACCATCTCCGTCTGTTGCCCATGTCAGCCTATGTCACCATCCTTCCCGGCAAGCAGATCTCGGCCGCCCCGCTGGTCAGCTTCGCCGCCCAGGATGCCAACACCGACAGCATCAAGTGGGTCCCTAACGTCGCCGCCGGCACCGAGGTCACCTTTGCCATCTCGGATGACACGGGTGTAAAGAACTACAGCGGCACCGTCAGCGTCCTTGCTGGAACCGACACCTCGTGCCTCAACGACAACGCCTCGGCTGCCGCCAGCGGCTCCTCCGCCACCACTGGCTCCTCGTCGGGCTCTGGATCCAGCTCTGATTCTGGCTCCAGCTCCGGCTCCAGCTCCGGCTCCGGCTCTTCCTCGGGCTCGTCCTCGGGTTCCAGCAACTCGACCAGCAGCTCCTCGGCACCCAAGACTACCTCCACCCAGTCCTCCTCCTCCTCCTCTTCCTCTAACCAGAAGAGCGGCGCTTCTTCCTTCCGCCCCGACGCCATGGCCATGGTCGGCTCTGGTCTTGCCCTTGCCGCCGCTGCCGTCGCTGTTTTCGCTTAATCGTCTTGTCGTCCGCTATCGTTTCCCTCGTATGCTACAGGGTTATTCGCTTTG
Organism: Moesziomyces parantarcticus; assembly: GCA_023212605.1. Lineage (NCBI taxonomy): Eukaryota > Fungi > Basidiomycota > Ustilaginomycetes > Ustilaginales > Ustilaginaceae > Moesziomyces > Moesziomyces parantarcticus. The sequence goes on along the minus strand of JALCCF010000022.1, from coordinate 173,053 downwards.
CATACGGTCTTCATTGGTCCATATCCATCTGCATCTGCATCAAACAATCATTTTCGCATGTGCCGCCTTCAACCAAACAATCTTTGCCCAGCTGAGAGAGGGTATCGTGTGAGTCGTCCTGACTTGTGGCGAATTTTGCGGTGTTTTTCCACCATAGGAGCCGATACTCGACTCACTCGGAACGCAGAGTGAGCTGGACTTTCGTCCCGGGCAGGCTTGGATCCGTATTGACGGACCGAATCGAAATTAAAGGTCCTCTTGCAATCCAGAGCCCGATACTTGTGCTGGTTTCAGCGTCGGTCATGCTACTTTGTGCTGCGAGAGCTGCTGGGGGCCAGCGGTGCGGGCTGGAAGAGCCGCTTGGTTCTGGGCGCCATTGCCACCGTGGGTGCTGCCGGCTCTTTTCGCTTTGATCCTTTCTGTGCGGCTGCAGGCGGCTTGTCCAGCAGGTTTTCGGCATGCCGGCGCTCTTCTGCCGAGCTTCCGACCGTGCGGTACAGGGGCAACGCGAGACGGCTGCCGCCGCGGCTGCTTGGCGCAAGGCGTGTGGGCGGGATCGGCCGGCGCATCGCCGCTGTCAGCGAGAGCGTGCCGTCCGGCCGGCTGCGAGTCGCCCGCAGTGTAGACCATTCCTCGCCGTCTTTGTGGCGGCTGGACGAGGCTCGGTTTGAATCTGTATCTGTGGGGACAACAGGACAATCAGCGCGCATGCACATGGGCATTCAGGAGTGGCTGGGAGCTCACCTTGACTTTGTGTCCGAGCGCGTCGGCTGGAGCCTCGGAGCGCCTTCAGCACCACTGTGTTATCAGAACGCAATTTGTCGTCAGCTGAGCGATCAATGCTGTAACGTCAGGAAAGATCGACTGACTGTCCGCTTTGGCCTTCTCTTCTTGAGCCTGCCATGGCGTCTTGCGCGTGAGAGTCGTGTTGTGTGCGCCAGAAGGATGCGAGAAGGGCTGGCTAGGCTGCACGTAGCGTGGCGCATGTGTATGCTGAGAAGCGTAAGAAGGGTACACTTCAGGCTGCCACGATGCCTGGCCTGTAATCTGCGAAGTACCGTACTGAAAGTCGTGCTGCGGCTCATGGTAGTAGCCTTCGTTCCGCGTTGTCACAAAACCACACCGATCATGATGATCCGTCGACTGCCCAGGTAACTGATGCCACTCTACAGGCGCGTACTGGAACGCATATCCCTGTGAGGTGAACGGAGGCGGATAAGGGGCCGGCTGCGGAACATAGGCCGAGTCGCCGGACGGTGCATGGTAGTAAGCTGTCTCGGTCGGAGCCCAATACGAAGTGTCATATGTTGTGCCTTCATCTGTCATGAGGGTGTCCATTTGGGCGGAAGACGAGGCAGGGGATCTCGCCTGGCATCTCGGGACAACCTCGCGCTCCAGCCTTTCGTAGAAATCATGGTTCTCCTCGAACAGCTGCTCCAACACGCTCTCGCTGCCCAGCTCTACTTCTGAGCTACGTTTCGCCGCCACGCAAGCCGGCTCCGCTTCGTCCCCAGGAGGGCACCGCGCCCAGGAGCTGTGCGAGACTTCCTCTTGCGTCTCGCTGTCAGAGGAAACCACAATGACCTCGATAGGCTCCTGGCGGCAGAGAGGCTGCTGCACTGATGCTGAAACTTTGCTCAAAGATGTGAGCTCCGATGCATGACTGCTGTTTTCTGCGGCCTCATCAGGAGCCCGGCCCTTCCCTTTGCCATCGCTAGGCTGTGTTGCCGCATCAGCTTGAAAAGGCTTCTGTCGCGCTTTTCTGGACTGCGCATTGCGAGCAGCGATGGTGCTTGGAGTAGGCAAATCGTTGCTGGTCAGCTTGTCTCCCGTATCAAAATGTTTGAATGCCTGTGTCGAAGCTCACAATGGCGTTTCGATGAAGCCCACCTTCTCCTCGTCGTCATCATCAGCAGCTGTCGGAGCGGTGATCTGAATCAGTCTCATGTCAGTGGCAATCCCAGGCTTGAGCCCATCTCCTCGCTAGAGTCCGCTTCTCACCAGTCCATCCGCAGGAGTGGTCAGACCGCCTTCTCCTTCCGCTTCGCTGTCCGTATCCGGGAAGATATCGGCAGCAGAATAGCCTAGTGAGTGCGACCATTCAGACATGACGAGACAGGAAAGTGTAGCAGCTAAAGCTTCCTCCGAGCTCGATTCTGGCTAGTGAGGTCAGATCGAAACAAGATTCAGCCACATGAGCAGGATTGAGGACTCTCGAGATGTCATTGTGATGCTCGCATGTCGCTGTTGCTTGAATCTGGCAGCATTTCACACGAAGCTCTGGCCCAGTTTGACAGGAGGGCGGGTCGGCCCACCGGTTATGCCCAACTCGCGGGTCGCGATTCCTGGCGGCACGCGAGTGTGGAGTGCAGCGCGCCTTAACCGGAGCTCCGGAATTGCCGATGGCCAAAGTGCGGGCGGCCGGAACGCGGCTCGCTCTGAGGGTTTGCCCCACACTCGACAGTCGGCGGGGACTTGCTTGGAAGCTGTGAACCCGTGAATGTGGCTCAGCCCTCCCTTGATCGGATGTGCCGACGAGCTTGACCTCGCTCTCCCTCTCTCTTCTCTCATCCGTATCATGCTACTGAAGCCGGCCTTCGCCCTGCTCCGTACAGTCGCCAGTCTACGTCAAGCGGAGCTCCCGAACCTCGTTCGCTTCCATTTGCTCGCAACCACCACGCGCAGAAGTCACACTCCCACGCTCGGTAATCAAGGTCCCAGCCGCCGCTTCTTGTCATACAGTCACGCTCCTCGCATCGAAATGGCGTCGCAAAGCTCTGCTCAGGAGTGGAAGCCGTCCAAGCCGCGCGGCCAACAGCGCCCGTCGGATCACAAGACGGGCACCAAAGGCGAACCCATGACGCCGCTCCCCTCGGCCACGCTCATTGTTCTCTGCCCACGATCCAGCCGTGAAGCCGATGGTGGGCTGCAGTACGATACGCTCATGGTGCAGCGATCCGCCCGGGACGGCTCCAGCTTCCGTTCCGCCGTCGTGTTCCCGGGAGGCGCACTCGACCTGGTGGATGAAGCAGAGGTTGAAGCGGCGCTTAGGTCGACGGCACCAGGCACGGGAGCAGGCGCAGACAAGGAGAAGTACATGCAAGCCCTCAAGCTCTGTGCCTTGCGCGAAACTTTCGAAGAGACGGGCTTGCTCCTCCTCCCGTCCGCGACACCTAGCGTCTCTGGTTTGCCTACCAGCCGTGCCGTCGGTCACCAAGAAGCAGGCATGTCGGCCGAGGAATGGTCGCACGCTCGCAACGACGTCCACCACAACGCCGTCGACTTTGCTCCCTTCCTGCGCAGAGTGACAAGCAAACTCGGCTTGACCGGCAAGCTTGGAGCAGGAGACGCAGCGCTACCCGAACTTGCCCCAATGGCCCACCATTCCAACTGGATCACCCCGCGCAGCGTGGTGCGCCCCGCCAAACGCTTCGATGCTCATTTCTTCGTCACAGTGCTCGACACGGCGGATGTGTTTGGGCACGACAAGTCGTTGCAGATCTCGGCCGATGGCGCAGAAACGCTGTCGCTGCGTCTGCAGACTCCGCGCGAGATCATGTACGCCGGCATCACCGACCAAATCTCACTCTTCCCGCCACAGTTCTACGTGAGTTCATTCGTCATAGCATCCTGTGGCCTTCGATCATTCCAGCGTAGCAGCCCTACTGACCACGCATACGATCGCCCTCTTTGCACCTCGCCGCTACTCAAACAGATTCTCGCCGATCTTGAGACTGCTCTGCGAGCGGCCACACCGGACGGACGTATTCCCATCATTCCACTCATCTTTGACCCGAGCCAGGCGACCGATCGCGTGTCTGCGGATGCCGAGTTCCGCGTGACGCCGGTCGAAGAGGAGAGTCGAGGCCTCAAGGGTCGCAACTACTCGTGGGACCGTAAGGACGTAGCATCGAGCACTGCGCCGCTCACTTCGTGGGTGTCCGACACCAACCCGCCGCTTTCGAAGCTGCGCGCTCTGGGTAGCGATCCCGAATCCTCTTTCCCCGAGGTGACGGCGGTGGAGCCGCGCGCGTTCCCCAAGCTCGGCGCGATGCTCGACATCCGCAAGGAGATCGACGAGAACCGCGTGCTGGCGGAACAAAGCAGCGAGGGCATCGACGCTGCAGAGCGCGAGGACAGCTTTGTCTTCCCACTCGTCCTGCCGGGCGATTGGCAGGCGTCGCCCGCACAGCAGCAGCGCGCACGCGCCGGCCTCCTCCTCCCAGGCGGAGCGGCAGAATCCGCCGCCAAAGGAGACGCGCAAGCACAAGCACCGACACTCAAGGGCACGCCGCTCAATCGGCTCTACGTCTCGCCACGTGCACCCGAGCACGGCGGCGGCATGACGGTGCGCGGAGCGGTGCGCAGGGGCCTCGCCCACCTGCGCGACTTCCAGGTCGGCGTCCTCCTCGCCCAGCCCTCCGAGGCGGAGGATCAGCAACGCTCCAAGCTCTGACAGCACATACACACTCGCATACTTGCACAAGACAAAGACATTGTAAAGCGACAGAGGCGATCACATCAAAGCGTGTGCACTTCTATATTGATCTTGAGCATTCCATGTGTGTGTGCGTCTAGTCTGGACGGGCGGGCATCACTGCGGGTCCGAGTAGAACAGAACCGCATTGGCGAGCAGCTTCTCCTCGAGCTCGGACCAGGCACCCTTGATTTCGTCGACCACCTTTTGGCGTTTGGCATGATCGGCCGCCTTGATTTTTGCTTCAAAGATAGCGGTTACTGGACGGTGGTCGCTGATGGTTGCTTCCCAGCGTCGGTATTCGAGGCAACGGATGCGTTCGGGGTTGTGCGACTTGAACAGGATTCGATCACACCATGCCGGGATCCTATTCTTCTCGGATGAATCCCACTCGTACGTGCCTCGATCGTACTTGTAGGTAGGCAAGAACGAGATAGGCGCTTCTGAAAAGTCCTTGAGTCGGAAAGCTGGATTCTGCTTGAGTTCCTTTCGCAGCTGATCCTGTTCCAGCAACGGCGTGATCTTCCGCGCCGCGATCGCGCTCAACACTGTCTCTCGCGAGAGGTCGATGCGGTAATTGAGGTCACCGGCCCAGATACAAAGCTCGTGATCAAGAATCATACTGCCATCGCCACCACCAACGTACGCCGCTGGATCGGCATGCGCATCCTGGAAGACCGTCGGATACTCGAGAATATCCGCCACATCCGCATTCCTCTGCTTGACGTGCTTCTGTCCGGCCGCCAGATGCGAGTTGACGAATACCATGCTCGTGTCCTGCACCACCATGCGCGCGATGACCGCACCCTTGTTGCCGTACCTGCCGCCCATGCCCGTCTTGACCGTGCTGATCGCCAGCTCTCGGATGTTTTTGAACTCGGTCTGCTTGACGAACACGCACGTGAAGAGACCCACGAGCGACTCGGACTGCACGAGCAGGTAGCCGCAAGTCGGAGGCATGGCGTACCGCACGATCTGGATCAGCTTATCGTACCACGATCGATACTGGCGCGACACGCGATCGCCCAGATCATTCGCCTTCTTCTTGCCTCCCCCGAGCAGCAGGCTCTTGGCCGTCAGCTTCTTGCTCTCGAGATCGATGAGCTCCTGGAACCCGAATACGATGATATCCGGTGGCCGGTCTGCCGCAAGCGAGTCCGACCCAATCTGGCACGCGTTGCGCAGCATCGAACCAAACACCTCCATGTTCTCGGCCGACGTCTCCAGGTCGGCGGGCGATGCCGCGTCCATATTGAACGTCACCTGAAGCGTCTTGATGCTGCGGTACGTGCTGAACTCGTGTTCTCGCTTGCTCTGCTCTGCTTGGATCCAGTCGAAGGACAATGTGCCGTCCCACAGATGCACCGCAGCGTCGAGACCGCCGGACGCAACCTGCAGACGCCCCACTTTCTGGATGCCATGCTCGTCGACTTTGATCGCGGTGATGGGCTCCTTGTGCGCCGTCCAGATCTTGATGGCTCGCCACGGAGCCGTGTCCGTGTCGAACACCGAAATGGTGCCTGCTCGAGTTGCGACCCAGAGGTATTTGAGCACGCCTGCAAGAGCTGTGATGCCGTGCGGGCCGAGCTTGCGCACACCGACGCACTCGTACGTCTGGCGCGACCAGATGGAGACGTGGCCGGAATCGTGGCCAAAATATACATAGTCTGGGCGTGACGGAATGACCGCTCCGCCCGTGACGACGCCGACGCCTTCGGCCATATCGGGAGGAATGGCGGCCGCCTTGGAAAGCGCATTGAAAGGCTTATCGTCTGCGAAAGGGTTGTAGATGCGAATGCGAGGGCCTTTGCTGCCCGTATAGTCCTTGGCATTCCTCTGAGCCGATGGGCCCGCGGCGACCCAGAGCTGCTGGCCGACGATGCAAGCATGCGAGCCCTTCTCCATGGCGATGCGCTGGGTGATGGGCTGGTTGGACAGACGCAGACCCGCGATCGCCGGATCTGGGTCGGCGCTGGGTAGCCAGATCGAGATCTTGCCGCCTTCGTCGAGGCTGAGCATCCTGTTGCCGACTCGCTTGAGCAGCTGGATGGGATCGCTATGCACGTTCTGCCGCGAGTGGACCACCTGCGCCTCGGCGATGTCGAGCTCCCAGATGTGGCCGTCTTTTGTTCCACACCAGAGGTACCTGCCTTCGTCGGCTGTTTCGCCGTGCGAGCGTCTGCCGATCGCAGGCACCGGCGCAATGCCGTGGTTGGGCGGCCGAAATTCCAATGCGGTCAGCTTGACCTCCTTGGAGAGATGCTCGCCGACCGTGCAGAGCTTCTCGCCAACGCCGCAGGCCGACTCGCCTACGCGATAGACCTTGACCTTGTCTCCGCTACCGGTCACAACGGTGTGGCCGCAGACGGCGAAGCACTGGAATCCTTGCTTTGACGAAGTGCCGCAGTCTGGATTGAACTTGGGCGCACGACGGTTGGCATGCGAGGTGTCGGGCAGTCCGCCCGGCGTCATGTCGGCGGCAGCATGAGATCTGCGCAGCCCCGCAGTGGCCTTGAACGACGACGATGGTGAGAGGGACGAGGCGAAATCTCCATCGTCTTCCTCGTCGGAGCTGTCAGAGCCAGGCTGATGGCGAGCGAAGACAGAAGAGCCAAAGCTTTTGGTGGCCGCAGCTGTCGATGCGGTGCTTGCGTTGCGTACTGGTGGCGGCAAGATGGGTGCGGCGACGAGATCGGCATCACTGGGAGTCAAGCTCCGAGCATGCTTTGGCTGCCTGGCAGCCAGGCACGGCACGGCGATGGGTTTCGCCCTCGCACTGACTGTATGTGCGCGATGCGGCACTGCACTCGAGACTGGTGGCGCCGCATTGCGCTGAGGCGGTGGCAAGAATGCCGAGCCATCTTGTGCGATGCCTGCGTCTCCACCGGGAGGTCTACGTGCGGGCAAGGGCGGCGTGTCGAGCTCCTCAGCTGGGAACATGTCGGATAAGACCGGCAGAGAGCCAGTGCTCTTGGAGGCACTCAAGCTCCTGCGACGGAATTCGGCATTGTCGATCGGAGTTGAATCTCGCGCTGGCAGAGGTGGTGGAGATGCGACGGTCACTGTTGTCGCTGGTGGTTTCGCAGGGACAGCGGGGAAAGAGCCGCTGTCCTCGTCGAGGAGGACCGACGCAATGGAGCCAGGAAGAGCGGCGAGGCTGTCGACGGACACGTCTGTCTTGAATGGTCGTGGTGGCACGGTGGGCGGGAGTTTGTTGAAGGGGTCCGAGTGTGATTCTGCCGCAGCCGCGGTAGGCGAGAGCTGCTCGTTGGAACGCGAATACTTGAGAAAGTGGCCGCCGGTGGAGATGCGGCCGGGCGTAAGTGTGGCATTCGTGCCTGCAGCTTTGGGCTTGGCGGCCGAGTGACTGCCAAAGATGTTGGCTATGGATGAGACGCGGGATGAAGAGCCCATGTGAGCCAAACGCTCGAGGTCCGAGTCGTCGAGAATCTGAATGCCGTGTGACGATGCGGACGGCTTTGGTGGTCTGGGCGGCGGGACTCTTGCCTTGCTCGGGCCTTCCGCATCAGAAGCGGAAGCTGAGGCTGTGGCCGAGGCGATGGCGGAGCCAGGCTGGCTTAAAGAGGACTCGCGTGCGTGAGAGGGCTTGGATGCACGTAACGAGCGGTCGGGTTCGCCGAATTTGGAAGCGGAGGCAGCGAGTTGTTTCGCATGTCCCGAAGGCGCTCTTGTGTGGCTGATCTGCCTATCTTTGGTGCCGGCCGGTCTGACCTGGTCTACGCTGGAGGTGCTCGAGCCGGCCGAAGCCGAGAGTGCGGCGAGGTCGGCGACGCTGATGGTGGAAGGACCTGCATGAGCAGGCTTGTGCGAAGCTGCTGCGTCATCCGAGGCAGGTGATGGGGCCTTCTTTGGCTTTGGTGGACGCACGGGGCCGTTGCCGGCATTCTGAGCAAGGGACAACTTCTTCTCGGCCAGACCAAAGGTGTGGGTAGCGTTGAGCTCCTTTTGTCGGAGGTTGTTGGACGAGGTGTGTGGTGTATGCGAGGGACGGCTGGACTCGGACTTGGACAGCTGTTCGAATCGAGAGCGCAGGTTAGAGACGCCGCCAGACAGCGCGCCGAACTCGTCGGGCTCTTGGCCTTCTTGCTGGTCGGACATTCTGGACGATCGCAAGCGTCTATGGGAGGTTGAATGGAAGCGCCGGCGTGCTCCACATCAACTCGGCTCGCTTGGTCGAGTGCAGGAGCAGCATGGCACGCACCGCCGTGACTGAGAACGACGAGTGTTTAGTGATGATGAAGCGGAAGAAAGGAGCGTAAGCGTGCGCCCAAGTTTTGGTCGAAAGCGGCACGGGCGCAGGCGGCTAGTTGCAGGTCCATGCGTCAACACATGCGTCTCGATGCCGAGAAAAGAAAGGGTCGCATTTCGACTTTGGCCGGCCAGGCTGCGCAGCAGGCCCGAGCTCATGTGCAGCTTTCGGCCATTCCGCTTTCCTCCATGGCCTGATTCTACATCGGTACACTCCCGGAGCATCCGATCGGCGCTGTCATACGCTACTGAAACTTGCTGAAAGCACCCGCTGAGCAGTCATCATCGTTAGCAACAGCGTCCAGCGCTTTGGAGCCGAGCATGCATGCCATCTCGCGTCGAGGCTGTGCGGCGCCAAATTTCCCGGAAGCTCACCGTCGCTTGTTTCGGCGATTTTTCTCCAGGCCACGCGCGGAGCATCGGCTCGTCCAGGCCAGTTCACGTCCCGATTCCCACCGCCTCCCCACCGCCTCCACAACAGCTGCACGAGCCAAGACAGCCGCAACGGCATATCCGAGCCGACGATGGCCGACCATCCTGCATCGATTGCAAAGCTCGACAACGACGACCATAAATAGCACTCTCTCGACGCAGGCTTCATCAGCAGCCCGCTCACACACCCACCGCCGCGCAACCATGGTGCTCACGGCCGTGGCGCAGATGAAGAGCACCGGCGTGATCGCCGACAACCTCGCGCAAGCCGTCTCCATCATCCAGCGCGCCGCTCGCTCGGGGGCCAAAGCGATCTTCCTGCCCGAGGCGACCGACTTTATCGCGCCCACCGCTGCGGTTGCCGAGCTCACGCGCTCTGCGGACAACGCCGAATTCGTGCGGGGCGTCCAGAGCGCCGCGCGCGAGGCTAACGTGTGGGTTTCGGTCGGCATTCACGAGCCGCCAAGTGCCGAGCAGGATGCAACGGACAAGGTCGAGAACCGTGGACGGCTGCGCTGCTACAATACGCAGCTGCTCATTGATCAGCATGGAGATATCCTCGACAAGTACCGCAAGCTGCACCTTTTCGACGTCGACATCAAGGGTGGTCTCAAGATCCTCGAGAGCGACTCGACGCTCAAGGGCAGCCAGTTGTTGGCGCCGAGGCAGACGGCGATCGGCAAGATCGGCCTGCTAACGTGCTACGATCTGCGCTTTCCTGAGCCCTCTTTGTCGCTGAGACGCCAGGGCGCACAGGTGCTCACGTATCCGTCCGCATTCACCGTGCGCACGGGCGCCGCACACTGGGAGACGCTGCTGAGGGCAAGAGCAATCGAGACCCAGAGCTACGTGCTTGCGGCCGCACAGGTGGGCGCACACGACGGCACCAAACGCGTCTCCTGGGGCCATGCTATGATCGTCGATCCCTGGGGTTCCGTCATCGCACAAGCACCGTGAGTACATCCCCCCTCCGTGTCGATTGTGCTGGTAATGATTCTGACATTCTTTCCCGCGACGCCTTCTCGTTTTTCGTAAACTTTGACAGAGACATCCAGCCGTACAATGCCACCTACTGCATGGCCGACATTGTAAGCATCGCCTTCCCCTGACCACTGCTGCAACTTCTGGCTTTGCATGGCTGACTTTTTGTGCCTCGACTCGCTCTCAACAGGACCTCGAGGCGCTCGAAAACACGCGCCAAGAGATGCCGCTATGGCAACAGCGCCGCGACGACATCTTCCCGCAGCTGTGAGCTCGCCCTCACCCCAACTCTGAGCTTTTCCTAAGCAATCAACCAGCTGTACTGTGCGAACCCCGTGATCGCCCCAGTGTGCCCCTTACAAAGATGTCGCAGCAACTCGCAATGCGACACTTGCGACGCGGTCCACCTCACGCCTCTCACCGGCTCGCGCCACACACTAAACACTATGGACGAGATTTGTGAACTGTGTATGATTCACGACCGATCACCAGGACCGGCCGTACATCGGTTGTTACTTTGCCGCGTCCGCACCAGCCAACACCTGCAGTCGGTTGGCCAACTCGTGCGGATCGAGTTCAAACTGCGGCTTGGCCGCCGTATCGTCGAGCCTAGTAATGACGAATCCGAGCCAGCCTTCGCTGGCGCCGACACTGTGTGCGCTGCTCTTGGTGTTGGATGGGTTCTCGCTGTTGTAGCGCATCCTGTGGCTGCGCGGCATATCGACGACCACCGCATCGGCCACCTTGATGATCGGCATCGAGTGCTCGGTGCGCTGGGCGGGGAGCTGACGAGCGGTGCGGCTGAGCACCATGGCCATCGAGTACTGTGCCCACAACACGAGCGCGAGCGGCACGGCAGCCTGGACGAGGAAGACACACACGTAGGTCACTTGGTCGCCCAGCGATCCAACGAGCGACGTGTGCGGATCCGCGTTCAGTCGCGATGACGAAAGCAGATGCGAAGATGCAGGCATGCCCGACGAAACGGTGGCGTTGGAAGCCGCCCGGTCGAAGCGATCGCGATAAAAGGCGGTGCGGCTGAGGCTGCGAAGCGCGGCGAGGGCGATGAGCACCTGGCAGAGCACATGGGCGCGGATGAGACGCGAGGCGAGATCGATAAGCCATCGTCTCTGCAGCGCCAGACCCGCGACACCGACCAAGGCGAAGACGGACTGCGAAAGCATGAACGCCGTCAGAGGCACCGAGGCGGCATCGGGGTGGATCGACGTCTCGAGCACGCACAGCGCGACAATGCTGACGCTAAGCGCAGCGAGCCCGACGGCCACCAACGGCGCGCGTACCGACTGCGGACGGCAAGCGGCGTCTCGAGCGCTGGATGCGGCGGGGTAGGCGTTGGGCGCCGGGCCGGTCGGCTGCTTTTCGCCTGAAACCAAAAGCTCGGCGTGGTCGGGCAGGTGCGAGATGGAGAGGCTTCGATGCTTGCGCCAAGATTGGGCCCGACGATGCGCCACGGGAGCCTCGTAGATCTGGCTCTTGAAGCTGATGGCAGGACGGCTTGCCGGCGTCTGATGGAGAAGCTCGCGGTCCTCGGAGCTGCTCTGGCGAGATAGATTGGGCGTCAAATCTTCGGGCGATTCAAAGACGGCTTGCTGACGCGATGCAGCGAGCGATGAGGCGGCGCCGCTCGATCGGAAGAGTCGGAGCCGCTCGTGGTCGGCGGGCAAATGAGCGTGGTGTTGGACGGGAGAAGCGCCCTCGAGGTCGTCATCGCCGTGCTGGTCGTCGATGGCGACGCCGAGGGTGTCGACGTCAAAGATGGAGCGCAGTTCCTGAAGGCCAGCCTTGAGGTAAGGCGTGGTTGTGGAGTGCAAGGTGTGGTTGAGGGCGCTGATGCTCATCCTGCGCGACATGGAGTTGGACCAGCGCCTGGCCCTGCGTGTCCAGTTAGAAGCACCGTACTCGGGAGAGAGGCCCTCTACGGTTGTAGGAAGTTCGGAGGAGGCGTTGAGCGAGAGGAAGCGAGATCCAGCGGCGAGGGCGGCACGTTCGTCGCGCGCTGATCGGAGCGATGTGGAGCGCGAGAGAGTGGAGGTGGGGCTGGTGAGGCTTGGCGTGCTGGACATGGAGGACTGGGTTTCGTCGACGGGCGCGTCTAGATGCCAAGCCGAGTGTCTGGGAGCGGACAGGAGCGCGTCTGGATCGTCGTTGGTGGCGGAGAAGAGGAGGGTGGAGACGCCTGTTGATTCTGCGTTGCGCGACGACGGCAGACGGCGAAGCGAAGGCGAGGTGGGAGCTGGGAGAGGCAAGTTGCGTGCAAAGCGATCTGGACTTGCTGGTGGGGCATGGTCGCGATCGGAGAAGACGCGACGCTGGCGCGAGTAGGCGCGCAGGGTGTCTCCGCGCCGCGACGGGCTGATGGCAGGATCGCGAAGCTCGGCGGTGGTGGTGGTGTATGTGGACTTGGGAACAGCCGTGTTGAGCTGAATGGGAAGAGCGAGCTGATGAAGTGGAGCACCGGCCGACGGTGACAAAGCTGTGGCGGCAGTCGAAGAGTGGTTGACAGGATAGTGGATCGTTTTGCTGCGTCGAATGGCTTGGTGGTGTTGTGGGGCGCGCAAAGACGATGGCCCGGCCTCGGCTTGCGTATCCGCAGCGAGCACGCTCATGAGGGGCGAGCGAGCGTGAAAATAAATCTGAGCTGGGGAGGTCTTGCGAGTCTAGCGCATTCGCGGTTGAGGCTGTTCGGCGGTGGCAGGCTGGAGGTCGAGGTGTGGTACAGTTAGAGCAGCATTGAATGCTTGGGTGGTTGCGAAGCAGTGAACACGAGCACGAGCTGTAGGATATCGACGAATGCAGAAAAAGGGTATCGTTGGTGGATGGTGATGGTGATGGAGGTGGATCTTAAGCTGTGCGAGGATGGAGAGAGCGGACAAAGGAAAGGCGGCGAGTTGGTGGGGCTGATGGGGCTGAAGGGTGTGAGTGGTGGGGAGTGGGTTCATTCGGCTGAGTTGGCTTACAGCGTTCAGGGCCCACACGGTGCTTCTCGGCAGAGGCAGCCGGGAGTGTGCATTTGTGCATTGGATTTGCAGCAGCGGCTGCAGCAGCAGCAGCAGCGGGAGAGGTGGGTTTGACGCTCGGGAGCAACGGCCCGCGGGGGAGCAGTCCAGGGTTCGGAACACAAAGGGCCCGCGCCTTTTTTTTCTCCCTTTCAGCCAAGCCGGCATTGCGGAATGAGGCGAGCGTTGGTGTGTCTGAGTTGGGTAGTCATGCCGTGGGCTCACACTCTCTCACTCTTGCCGAACAGAGCATCATCATCTGATACTGTAGAACGCGGATTTCCTTTCTTTTTCTTGCTTACGACCAGGCGCGGTCGAGGCTCTCCACCTGCTCGCTTCGTGGCTCGCTTGCAGCCGAGACGGGCGAGACGGGCGAGGCACGAGATCAAGGCGAGATGCCGTCGTCGCCGTGCGCGGCTGCCATCCATGCTCTCGCTTGGCTTCGTCCAAGCTCTCTTTTCTCTTTTTGCCAAGCCTCCTTGCCGACGCAGATGCAAACATGCTGCCGACGCATCTGCAAAATGGCCCCCACCTGACGACGGTATACCGTGTTCGTGATCTCGGAATGCAAAGGGTGGGTGATGTCTGAACCATCGACGCTTGGCCTTGTCTTGGCCTCAGCTTCGCCAGCCGCATCGGAGGATTGCTTGCTCGTCAAGCTTTGCTCTGCGCCTGCGCCTGCGCTCGCGCTCGCAAACGTCAAAAGAGGAGAGCGAGAGGTCTGGAATGTGTCTCCCGAAAATTCAACGTCCGCGTGCGTCTCCCCTGCTTGTCAGCTGCCGGTGGGGATAAGCTGACGGCGCAAAGACGCAGGCGGCCCTGCCGAAATCCCAATCCAATCCACGCAGCGAACCTCTGTGTGCTTGCGGTTGGTGCGGGGAGGCCGAGTGCGTCCCGTGCTCGCTTGCCTGTTTTCCGCCCCGTCGGTCCATGACTCGCTTGAGTATGCACACAGAACAGGCTAAGGCGGCTGTGCGGACACTTTTGGTGCGGTGGAGGCGACTGCCAAGCGCCTAGGCCGATCCGCTCACGCAGCTATGCTACGCGGCTGTCGAGCTAAGCAGACGCAGACCCTCCTGGACGCTGCAGTGTGAGATGCTGTGTAGGAATCTGCTTCGGCCGCTTCCGCTGCGGGATGATGCTTCTACGCACCTTTCAGTCTTTGGGTCGAATCATGCGATTTTCCAGGTCCACTTGGCATCTCGACTGCACGCCTTGCCAAGCCCTTGGGTCAGGATCGTGCCTGCCGTTCTGCATGCCATCGCAGCTTCGGCCTGCACACACACACTCCCACCTATCTCGGAAGTACGTAGCTCCATGCAGGCACGCCAACATCACCGCGTATTGGCATCGCATGTCATGCGCTCAGGAACGCGTCGTTGGGGATGAGGAATGTGGGCCACATTCCTTGCAGCGCCAGTGGCTCAGACGCGCCGTGACCATCCACTGCCTCCACAGTCAAGCGTGCGTATCGAGTCGTGTCTTGGACGGTCACGAGACGAGCCCCTTTTCCGGTCCAATCCTCGCCTCCACCGAGTTGTTCGAGGTCATCCCATCGCCCCCGCACTTTTCAATCAACTTGGCAGCCTCGCAGCCTGTCAGCACCTCAACAAAAGCCTCGGCCTTTGGGCTGCATCCATCGCTCTCTGCCGTCAGCCCAGCTAGACTGGACTTGGATTCGACATGGTCAGCTGACTTGCCTCGCGTACCGCCAAACCCATTGTTTGCCCCACTCGCTTCAATGCAGCTCCCAGCCCTGACGACATCCTCCATCTGCCATCCACCATCCTCGACGCTACTCCACGCTCTAACATGGTGTCAGCCAGCGCCAAAAACCATGCAAAAGAGTAAACTGCAGCACCTAGGATTCCCGCGTGGTCCCCCACCGCAGTACTGACTAGGCGATACCGTGCTTAACTTCGCAGATCGGACGGGATGCGGTGCTTTCACGGTCCTATGGCCGCAGATGTCAATGCCTGTCAAGGTTGTGTCCATGTATCACTGCTCTTGGTGAGGTTGCGATCAACTCAAACTCAGAAGCACAGGCTAGGGACAGACGAGAGCAGACACAAGTCGCAGATGATGTGCATTGCCAGAATGTCGGTTGCTATGGGCGAGTGAGCCTGCTCGACATAGTTACGAAAGCAGGCCCGATGAAAGCGTGCCTTCAACGCCCGATTCGCACCACCTTCTTCCTCTGTCTGCGGCCGAGGTTGAGCGGGTTCATGGGGTCCTTCTTCTTGCCTGCCGCCTCCTCCTTTGCAGCCTCGTCCTCGTCGTCCTCGTCGTCATCGTCGCCGCCGAGGCCCATGCCGCCCAGCATACCTCCAAGTCCTCCGAGCGCATCCGCACCCGGCATGCCCGGCGGCATACCACCCATGGCTTCCGCCAGGTTCATGTTGAGCAGGCCACCCTCCACCGCGGGCGAGTGCGCCGGCAGACGCGCCTCGAGTGTCGGCGGGAAGCGCATCTTGGCCAGGCGTGCGCGGATCGGGTTCGGGTTCGGATCGCGCTTCGCCTGCAGAATCTGCTTGCGCTGCTCTTTGGTGAGCGTGGGCTTGGCAGCACCCGTTGCCGCAGCACTCTCCTTGCTGCCACCCTTTTTGCTCTTGCTCTTCGACGACGAGCCCGCAGCAGGCTGCGACCCCGATGCAGCAGCCTTAGCATTCTCCGCGAGCGCCTCCTTCTTCATCGTCGACGGACGCACACGCTTCTTGCGCGGCTCGAGCGCAGGCGGCTTGCCACCACAGTTGGGCTGCAGAATCTCGGCAATCGCATCAAACAGCTGCTTCTTGTTTGCGAAGCGGCTGTTGAGCGCACTGCCATCGTCGTTGAAAAGCTGCACCTTGACGCGGCCCGGGTTCTCCCAGTCTTGAGGATGCGTCTTGTACGGCTCCTGCACATACTTGAGCTGCAGCCGCCCGACGGCCTTGGCAATCCACAGCTGTGTTGGGAAGGGACTCGCCTTCTCGTAGGAGACGCGGCGGCATCCTTTGCGGTAGTGGCGCTTGGCGTCAAAGTAGATCGGATAGACGCTCACCCACTTTTTGTGCTCGCCGTCATCCTTACCCTTGGAGCCGCTCGCGCCGGACACGTCTGCAGGAGGTCGGGTGGAGCCAAAGTCGCCCGAGCCTGGTGCTTGGCCCATCTGCTCCATCATCTTCTGGAATGCGGCCATCTGGTCGGCTTGAGGTGCCGAAGCTCCGGCGCCTGCCTGTGCCTGTGCTACGGCGGGAGACGACACGGTCGGAAGGTCGAACTGTGTTGGCGTGCGCAAATCGAACGGTCAGTCGCTTGAATGTGAGCTGTAACGGCGCGAGGCAGATGCCTAACTTACCTCGAAGTCATCGTCAAAGTCCTCGACGGCTGCTTTGGGCGGCATGGTGCTCTATGTCCAGCGAGTGAGGCTGAAGCTGGAGCGCAATACGGCGATGGTTGTTGGACGCTTGAATGGCCGATGTTGAACGCATGCGAAGGCGTCAAGGCATCTCCGCTCGACTGGCTCTCGTCGGTGCAGCTGCGTCCAACCGCCCTTTCCACGTGACGCCGCCGCCACTCTTCTATCGCGCGAGTGGAATTTTGCACGGCCCACGGATCACCGCTGGGAAGAGTGGAGGCGGAGCTGAATTTGGACCCTCGACACCACCAACACCTCCAGATCCTTCGACACTCTCACCGACGATTCGACCGCTCCGTCACCCACAGCGCCCACATTTGCCAAACGCAGACAGACAAAGCTCAGGTCAGGGCCTTGTGAAGGCCAAACTCTCCCTGTCAATGGCATGTCTCTGAGCCACATTCGCTCCTGCACGCTGCATCGATCGCTTATACCCACCGGCTCGCTCAGGACTGGGAAGCCTTCAAGCCTGCCTCGTCGCGTATTCGTTCCAGCAGCTCAGGCCCGCTTTGCGACGCAGAGGCTGGTCAAGTTCACCATGCGACCCGATGCGCAGATCCAGCTGACCGAGCAGGAGGAGGCTATCTGCCAGCTGCTCGACCACACTTGCACGTATATCCAGCGCGAGTCGCCCGAGATCGACGGCGTCGATGCGACGCAGCGCAGCGGCGATGGATCCGAGCCCTGCGAAGCGCGCATCGCTGGCGGCTGGGTGCGCGACAAGCTACTCGAGCGCGACTCGGACGACCTCGACATCTCGCTCTCCACGCTCACCGGCAACGCATTTGCGCTCTACCTCAAGCACTTCCTCTCCAGCCCCACCTTTGCCGCATCGTCGTTGGCGCAGTCGCCCTACTTCCGCGAAGACGGTCACGAGATGGGCAGGATCGGTAAGATCGCCGCGAATCCGGAACAGAGCAAGAACCTTGAGACCGCCACCGCGCGCGTCCTGGGCCTCTCGCTCGACTTTGTCAATCTGCGCAAGGAGACCTACGACCCGGGGTCGAGAATTCCTACGATGACATTCGGGACGCCAAAGGAAGACGCCGAGAGACGCGACATCACCATCAACTCGCTGCTGTACAACGTGCACTCGCGCCAGGTGGAAGACCACACCGGACTCGGGCTGCAGGATCTTGCCAGCGGGCTCATCCGTACGCCTTTGCCGCCGCTGACCACGTTCCTCGACGACCCGCTGCGTGTTCTGCGCTGCGTGCGCTTCGCCAGCCGCTTCGCGTACGAGCTGCACCCGTCCATCATTCGCTGCCTCACTGCGGCGGGCGATGGCGAAGCGGGCGCGGTCCAGTTGGCGAGCGCAGACGACCCCAGAGTATCGACGGGAAACAGCGCAGGCGTCGAGTCCGGCCGAGATCAGATCCGCGATGCGCTCGTCAGCAAGGTGTCGCGCGAGCGATTCGGCATCGAGGTCGACAAGATGCTCAAGGGCCCCAACCCGCTACTGGCGCTCTTCCTGCTGCACCGACTCGAGCTCTTCCCGCTCGTCTTCCATCCCCAGCCGAGTGCAGGTAAGCTGTGGGTCGCTGCCGAGGCATCGCCGAGCCAGGAGGGAGCACCGTTGGCGGATGCTGTGGCGCTCAACGCTGCGCGACTGCTCGATGCGATTCTCAAGCAGAGCACGCTCGATGCCGCGCCGATGAACCAGGACGTGGCAATTGACAGTCTTACGCTCGCCGACGCAAGCGGCCACGCGGCAGATGCGCCGGGCAAGACGGATCTCTCGCGCGAATTCTCTGCGCTGCCTGCTTCACCTTTGCCCAAGGCGGTGCTGGAGGCGCTGCCGTCGGACTTGCTCGCGAGCTGGTCGCACGCCGCACTGTCGTCTGAAGAGAAACGTCGGCTGTGGATCTCGGTCGCACTGCTGCCGTTGAGGCAGCTCGTATACGAGGAGAAGAAGAACAAGCACGCTTGGGCAGGCGAGAGCGTGATTGCGACCGGTCTCAAGCTCGGCACCAAGACGCTCAAGGAGCCCGTGGCTGCGCTGCACAAGTGTCTGGAGCTGTTGCCGCTCGGACGCCGGGCGCTGTGTCGCGATGCACCCTCAGCCGAAGATACCGAGGCCCTCAATCGCGCATTGCATCTCCCACCCGGTTTAAGCGTGCGCTCGCGACTCGGGCTGCTGCTGCGCAATCCCAATGTGTCGAATGCGATGCTTCAGCTGCGTCCCCGACCGGCGCTGTTGCTGTCGTTCATCGGCGAGGCTAGCGAGCTCTGGCGCAGCTCGCAAGATTCGTTCAACAGCCTCACTTCGGACCTGGGTGGCGTGCAGGATCGCATCGTTGGGCTCGCACGCGAGTACGCGCAGTTCTGGTCGATGGTGCAGCAGTGGAATCTGGTGGAGCGCGCCGACGAAAAGCCGGTGCTCGACGGCAACGCCGTCACGGCGTGTCTGGGCTGCCATCCACGTCTGATTTCGCAGATCCAGACGTTCGTACTCGCATGGCAGTACGACCAGCCGTCGAGCGGGTCCGAGCTCGAGGCACAGTGCTCGGAATGGCTCAAGCAAGAGTGGGAAAAAGGCGGCATCGTCCCCGTTGATCAACGCCCTCCACCACCTCCGAGCAAGGCGGATAAGGCCAAGAAGAAACCATCTGCAGTCGAGACACCCGACCGCCGAAAGCGTCAGAAGAGCGAGTAGCCCTGATGGCGAAATGGCAGCAGAATCCAATCCAGTGTGCTTGCATGTGATGCGGGAATGTGCACGGGTATAATGCATTGCTGTGCCACGTCGGGCGCTACATGCCCCTCCAGATGGCGAGCGAGTCGCGGTAGCCATCAGAGGCGTCATCGTCCTGCTGAACCGCATCGAGAGCGTCTTCAATGTCCCGAATCTTGCGTGTCCTGTTGTGCAAATTCAGCGAGGCTAGTGGCAACACCGACCTAACCCCCCAGCCCAAACCACAGGAATTGAATCGAGTCAGTTGAGCGCTTCGTCACCAGGGCATTCGGAAGGTTACGCACCACTTTGGAAGCCATCGAACGTCGATATCCCTCCACACGGCCGACTCGTCGTAGAGCTCGATGAACTCTTGGTCCATACTGCGACTTTTGGGCCAAGAAAACCTCCTGTACTCGTCAAAGATGGTGGTCAAACTCCACTGCTGCAGCTTCCTCAGACATCCAATCAGACATCCCGTCCTGTGTTTGCCCTTGTTGCAGTGGATCAAGATGGGATGATTCCTTCGGTCCAAGATGGTCGTCAGAGCCGCCGTGATCTTGTCCGTGGGAATCGAGACGAACGGCTCCTTGTTACCTGGGATGCCAAACTGGAAAAACGTGATGCCGTTTTGGTCGAGGAAGCTAGCATTGGTCTCGGGATACTCTTCGAGGATGAGCGTGAGCACGGAGCGTAGGCCGAGCGTGCGCAGAAAGGGGAAGTGCTTCTTCTTGGGGAAGCTCGAGCGGTAGACGTGCGAGTTGACCATGGCAAAGTTGTCCGGCGGCAACAAGTCCTCCTGAAAGTCGGTCACGGCGGCTGCCCCTGGATTGGGAGCCGAGGAGGCCGCGGCGGGAAGCGTGGATAGAGAAGAGGGAAGCGAGCGTTGAATCTGGTGCGACACCGTGCTGGTTGTGGTGGTGGCCGACATGGGCGCTGCTCGTGGTGGTGAGTGTGAGGCAAGAGCTGCGGACCGTGCGTCGTACGGATAGGAGCCAGAGCTCATGTTGGAAATGATGGACCCGGTCGAGGATAGTGTCGAGGTGAGCGGAGTCATGAGGGTGGTGTTTCTAGACGAGAGCGAGACGGTCTCGGACAGGGATGCAGGCGATCCGCTTCGAGGCAGAGAGTCCATGGTGGCGGTGTGGGAAGTCTTTGGCGAGGTGACGCGGGAGAGGGTTGCCGAGGTAGGGTTGAGGAACGCTGCGGTGAACGATGAAGAAGAGCTTGGCCGTGAGGAGCCTGTCAGACTGTGGACGGACGCGGACGCAAGGGCGGCGGCGCCAGTAGCACGTTTCTTGGATGAAGCGGCATTGAGCGCGGACATCTTGCTTGACGATGCGTCGTCAGGTACGAGCGGGATTCCGGCCGATCTGAGCTGCGGATACGCCGAGAGCTGCGAGAACCAAGGCAGCTCTTCCTCCGCCTCGACTGCTTCCGCTTGGGGTCCCGTCGCATCGGAGCTCGACGCTGTCACTGATTCTTGTTCCGAGGCATTATCTCTTCCGCCGGGTGCGGGCGTCTCTGCTAGCGTATTGGCTGTCTCGCGCAGATTGAGGCCATTTTGCACGGCTGCGATGGCGCCCGCTCCCGCCTGAATCGCGATCGAATCCGGCTCGTCATAAAGCTGCGTGTGGCCAGGAAAGGAGCTGGTTGTCTGCTCGAGGCTAGAGTCCAGCTCCATGTCTCCACCTTGGATGCGATGCTCGTTGAGGATGCGCTGCAAAAACGCATACGGTCTGGGTTGATCCTGGCGAGGGATGGTCGGGTTGCGGCGGCAGTAGAAGTTGGGCGGCTCAGCCTCGTCTGCATCGCCGCCGTTGGTTTGCTTGAGCTTGTCCTTGTCCTTGCCCATGGTGGAGGACTCGATTGGCTCCCGGTCGCTTCGCTCGCTGACCTATGCAAGTGGTGATGGTCGGCAGAGCCGGAAGAACGAGGATCGAGCAGCGTCAGTCGAGCCAACTCGGGAGCCGTGCGTTGGCTCGGCCGTGCTCCGACTTCCGCACATGTGGAGCTCTGAAGGCGTCGGGAGGTGCTGCTGCAGGGTTCAAAAAGGTGGCGGCGCTTTGGGATTTTGAGCCGAGATTTTTTTGGTTGAATTTCAGCGGCTGTTTTTTCAAAGTGGACTACCTACAAACTGACGGCGTTTCCGAGCCTTGACCGTATCGTTCCCACCACCATCGCTTGATCCGAAACCAGTTCAGTTCAAGATGGCGCAGGGATTCAAGCCTGCCAAGCCGAAGAAGGCGGCTGCCTCGCCCAAGTCCGGCTCCAAGGCCAAGTCTGGCCCCAAACGTGGACGTAAGTTGATTTCTTTCTTTGGAACCAGCCTCGCAGGGCTTCTAGGTGCCGGCCTCGAGCCTCGGTCCACCTAGTCGATCTAGAAAGATGCTGACTCGATCCTGCTCCTCTTTTGATCTATGCGCTGCCCAGCTCGCGTGATTGCGCCCAAGAAGAAGGCAGCAGTGCAGGCGGCCAAGACCAAGCAGAAGCAGACCGCCTCCATCACCGCGCGCATCGAGCAGGAGATGGTCGGCCGTGCCTCCAAAGGTGGCCCGCTCACCATCATGAAGAAGGCTGCCGACGGCGATGCAGACGACAAGAAGAAGAACCAGAACAAGAAGTAGACGCTCCCTTTCATCCACACGCCATGGTGCTTTCCAACCTACCCCACCTTTCACCAGGGTCCCGATCATATATTTGTACTTGTAGCCCCTTGCATCAACACCTTATCCTCGTTCGAGCATCAACCCTCACACGAGTGCTCAGCGACACTTGCTTGCGACGACCTGGCCGTTCGTTGTGTAAGCAAGACGGGCAGCATGAACTGATGGAGAGGGAGTGCCAAAGTTTCGAGTTGTTAGATCGGAACTTAAACCTGGGATCACGTGAGGCTTCTCGACGCGCAACCAAAATTGCGTCGTGAGGAAAACAGCAGCTCAAGCGCAGCAAAAGTCCAACACCTCACTTTGAGCCACGCTGCGCACCCGAGCTTGAGCTTGGCGGCGGCTGCTGCTGCTGCTGCTGCTGCTGCTGCTGCCGCTGCTGCTGCTGCTTCCTTTTACCCGCACCAAACACGCGCGTCGCATCGACACCTTTTTCGGCGGCAGCAGCTCCACAGTCAAGTCAAGCTGCGCAGCTCAGACGGCGTCGCTACGCAACCAACACTCGTTTCGCCTCGACTTTTTCCTTTTCCCATCCGCAAGGCAGTCGATCCGCCGGACAATACGCGCTCGAGGCTGCAGGGCCTTCATCCTTTCGCCATCCACCATCCGCGCACCTCACCGACCATCTTTGTTCTGGCACGGCGTCCTCCTTTCTCGCACCACAAGGTTCTCCGAACGCTCACCTGCGTCGAGTGCGGCTGAGCCTGTCGCAGTCGCGCGTCCTGCGCAAAGCTAGTCGCGAACGTCTCCTCTGCCTTTGGCCCCATTCCATCGACAGGCGCGTCCATCCATCATGCCGTCGCGACACTCGTCATCATCATCGCGCGCGCCGCTCGAGGAGTCGCGCGCCGCCAACCGATCCATCTCCGCCTCCTTTGCGGGTACAAAGCCCTCGCTCTCATCAGCAAAGTCGTCCACTTCCAGAAAGAGTGCAGCTAGCTCCGCCCCGACAAAGTCGCGCTCAGCATCCGCAAAGATGCGCGGCCGATTCGACGACGACGACGACATCGAAGAGGAGGACGAGGACGAAGCAGACGACGGCGACAGCTACGACGAGGAAGAGCCTGCCAACCATCGCCAAAGCTCCAAGTCCAAGCCATCGGCCAGCCACGCCAAGCCCGCCTCGCGAGCTCCATCGCAACCAGCCAGCCGCCAGGCTTCTGGCTCCAACAACGCGAATCGCTCCATTCTCGCTCGCTCCAATCCGAACGCTTCCATGCTCATGGCCGCCGCAAACACCTCGGTCGCTTTCCAGAACTCGCGCGTCGCTGCGCTCGCCAGATCCCATGCCGTCGTCGATGCATCCTCCATCATGCGTCCTCGTGGCCAGGCTGCCCATCCCTCCGCTGCAGCGGCTGCAGCCGCCGATCCCAACGGCTCCGCACCTCCCGCCGCTTCGCTCCGCGTAGACACTTCCAGCTTCGAAGAGTGGATGAAGATGGCCACCGACAACAAGATCAACTCCACCAACACGTGGTCCTTCGCCCTCATCGACTACTTCCACGACATGTCCCTCCTCCGCAACGACAGCGGCGACGGAAGCATCAATTTCCAAAAGGCTTCGTGCACCCTCGACGGTTGTGTCAAGGTGTGGACCTCGCGTGTCGACTCGGTCGTCGTAGAGACCGGCAAGCTCCTCTCGGGTCTGCAGGACGACCTCGAGCAGGCTTCTCGCAAAGACCGTCGCAAGGGCGACGACGATGGCGACGATGACGACGCAGACGATGATGGCGACGATGATGGCGCCGGCACGTCGTCCCGCAAGAGGAAGAGGAACAAGGAGGCCACACTTGCAAAGACGTTTGGTCACATTCAGATCAAGAAGTTTGAGCTCGAGTTCACCGTCGATCCCCTCTTCAAGAAGACCTCGGCCGACTTTGACGAGGGCGGCGCCAGCGGCCTGCTCATGAACCATCTCGGCGTCGACGCGTCCATGGCCGTTATCTTTGATGCCAGTGACGTCGCAGGCGTAGGCAGCGACGACGACATGAACAAGATGCTCTCCGCCGCCGAGGGCGAGGAGGAGCAGGCCGAAGCTGCCAAGCCTTCTGCAGCTGACGACGACCAAGTCGAGCTGGTCGACCTGTCCAAGCTCAGCGCAAAGTGGCTCGAGTTCGGCGCAGCCGATGGATCCGAAGACATCGAATCCATGCTCTCGCGCCGTGTCATCTGCCCTACGCTGTGCAACTTCCGCTTCTCCAAGGACGACGACACGCCCTTCGGCGTCGGTCTGGACGAGTTCAACCAGCAGACCTTCCACTCGGCGAGTCAAGTCAACCCGGCCTTCTTCAGCACGCGCGCCCAGTCCGAGGAGTTTGTCGGCGGCGGCTTCCAAGACGACGTCAACCCGCTCATGGACGACGCGGGCGCAGACGTCGACTTCTTCGATGGCGGCATGGGCGCCCCCATGGACGACAACGACGACGATGGCAACGACTTCTTCGATGCGCTCGACTCGGCGCCCGCCTTCCACCACGGCGGTCCTGTCGTGCTTGACGGCACCACGGGCGACGTGCAGGGCTACGGTCCCTTTGACCCTTCTGCTGGACCTTCGTCGGAGCTGGTCATGGCCATGGCCTTCAACCCCGACACCGGCCGACCCCTGGACGGCGCAGACGCCGAGAACGGCAGCGACCTGTTCGACTACTTTGACCGTCGTCTCATGCGCAACTGGGCTGGTCCCGAGCACTGGAAGCTGTCGCGCGTCACCGGGCCCCTCGGCCTCGGTGTAGCCGGCTCAGGTGCTACTGATCCAGCTGCAGCAGCCGCGCGCAAGGAAAGCAAGAAGAGTAAGGAACCCTTTGTCATCGACTTCCTCTCCGAGGAAGGCGCCGTCAACGTCAAGGAGATCTTTGAGCCGGCCAAGCAGGCCGCCGCCATCACGCTGCCGCTCAATGCGCGCAACAAGATGGCCAGCCTGGCAGCAGCGTCTTCGGACGCGTACCTGCTTCCGGAGGACCGTCACTTCAGCTCGAAGCAGCTCTTGCGTCTGTTCCTGAAGCCTCGTGTGGCGATCAACATGCGTCGCAAGGGCGCGCAAGGTGCAGGCGACGGCTTCGGTGCCGATGCGCAGCTGTGGAGCGATGCGGACGGCGACGACATGGGCGGCGCTGATGCAGGCATGCCATTCGACACGCAGTTCTTCCACGACGCCGACGACGGCTTTGACGCCAACGGTGCCGACCTGGGCGGTCTCGACGACTCGCCGGCCAATGCCACTGTTGGCGGCGACGAGGACGGCGATCTGACCCAGACGCTGCAGCAGCTGAACCGCGTCAAGCCCGAGTATGTCAACTACGCCAAGAAGGCGAAGCGCGTGGATGTCAAGAAGCTCAAGGAGAACATCTGGAAGGAGCTCGGCATCCTCCCGTCCACCGACGATCCTGCCGCCGTCGCTGCACGCGCGGAAGAGCAAGACGACGAGGCCATGGACTCGATCGATGCGCAGCAGGCCGGTGCGGAGAGCGTCAAGACTTTCGAATCGGTGCTGTCCGGTCTGCAGAAGGCGTATACGCAAGACAGGATGGAGGAGATCTCGACGTCGTTCTGCTTCATCTGCCTGCTGCATCTTGCCAACGAGGAAGGACTGGCGATCAGCACCGGCACCGAGGACAAGATCCAAGCTCTGCGGTCCAAGCGTGGCCGCACGAGCACTACACCGACCAAGTCCGAGGGCGGTCTCTTCGGTCGCTTGGCAGCTGGCAAGATCGTGCGCCCCAGCATGGAGGATGACGACCTGGGTGGTGAGGACGATCTGCCAGTCGAGGGCGAAGAGGGCTATGAGGAGGACGAGCTGCGCGTGGGCAAGCTCTCGGCCTTGAGGATCATGAAGGATCCCAAAGCGTATCGGTCCGCCTAAGCTCGATTCATGCCACGACGACTCTCCTTGTACTTTAGGCTTAGGAAGGCTGCGTGTATGTCTATGTAATCTTGGGTATTTCACATTTTCGACGGTGTGCCATGTCGTTTGCGGATGAAGGAGGTGTTAGAAGCTGAGGGGATTGAGTTTCCCGTCCTGATCTGTTGGGAGCTTTCCCTGTTCCCGTTGTAGCCACCAGTTGGTGTCCCAGCCGTCGAAGATGAGGCCGAGTTCGCGCGATGCGGACTCGGGCGAGTCGGAGCCGTGGAAGCCGTTGCGCGTGTCGCCGAGACCGTAGCGCGAACGTAGACACTGCGGATCCTCATATTTGGACCGATAGGCTTTGGTCGGACCGAGCATGGCGCGCCAGCGCTTGATGGCATTGGGTCCAACAAGGGCGAGCGCCATGGCGGGGCCGCTGATCATGCCAATAATGAGACGATCGTAGTAGAAGCGACCGCGATGCTCGGCGTAGAATGCATGTGCATCGCTCGACGTCCAAAAGATGCGCTTGCTGCGAGCGACCTAGCGTGCCAAAAGTAAGAGAAGGACCATATCATCAGTATCCGACTGCACCGTTACACATGCAAAAGGAGAGGAGAGCGTACATTAAGTCCCGATTGCTTGATCTCCTTTAGGATGGCCGACACGTCAGGTTGATACGAGCACACAGACGGCTTGATCAGCGCAAGTGTGAGCTCAAGCTCTTGTGACGTATCCTTGGTCGAAATGGCTCGGCTAAATGGATGTGCTGCTTTCGCTATTGCTCTGTGAGCTAGGCCAGTGCTGGAGGCTGGTGCGGATAGAACAGACGCCGAGCCAGAGGGCTGACATCGCGCAGCCAGACCGCGGAGTGGGCCAAGCGAGCCCGGCATCGATGCTACCATATTATCCTGTAGAGGGCAGGCCTACCGCATCAAGATGCTGGCTAGCGGTCCCGTTCTTGTCGTTGTCCGAACGATGAAAGTGGCAGAGGAAAGCATGGTGTCAGGTCGGAGGGTCTCGAGGTGGAGGCATCACTCGAGCTCTGACTACGAATTATATAATGAGCGTCGCCCAAACTCGGCTCTCGGAAACGCGCCTCGACGACCGCGTCCGGCTCGGAATGGGGCTTCCATCACTCCACCAGCAACCTGCTACCACCCTTGCCAACATTCTTTCGCACACGCCGGCCTCCGTCTCTGCCGCAGCCCTTCTGCACGCTCGTCAGGACTTGCTTTGCTCGATACTGGCTCGAAAATTCCGCAAAGAAGCACAGTGCATGGAGGAATAAAGCTGCGAATCCAGCACTCGAGTCCCGTCTCGTCGACAGTTTTGATTCGCGGCCAAGTCTTTTGATAGGCGCGGACAGTGGCCTAGTACTTCCATCATGGCCACAACAGCATCCGTGTACAACACGTCGCGGACGACTCGCCAGATCCTCCGGCGCCATCGCAAGGACAAGCCGTCGCTCATCCTGCACCTGCACAACAACCACTTCCGCTTCGAACGCCAGAATGGCATGTTCCTCTTCGACTCGCCTGTCAAGGCATTTTTGGGATTCATTCGCGACCAGAAGGTCCCTGCCGATTTGATCGATGTGCTCACCGAGTCAGGCGTCAAATTCTTCGAGGGATGCTTGCTGGTAGACGTTCACGACCATCGCAGCCATGCGGCCGCATCAGCGTCGCCCCTCGGCCCGCGCGAGCTCATGGGCATGAGCGCGGCAGGCTCCTTCCGATCGAGGGAAGAACGAGATCCCATGTCTAGCTCCGCGCTCGGATTCGATGCGGAGGGCGGCCTCGCCTCGAGCCTGTTCTACTTGCAGGAAGGTGGCCGCTACGGTGCGCGCAAGCTGCTAGGCGGGACGAGCTCGAGCGATCCGAGAGGAGGCGGAGCAGGTAGCGTCGAGATTTACCGCATCGTGCTGCATCCGACTTCCGAGACGCTGTGGGCGGATCTCAAGATGCTCGACGATATGGCGGGGGGCATGTGGACGGACCAGGAGGCGCTCGAAGTCGAGGCCAAGATCCTCGCACTCACCGCTCCGCCCCTCTGCCTCACTCCGGATCCGCAGGCTACGCGCATCGCCAATCTCATGCTGAGCGCCACCGCCTTGCCGTCCGCATACAGTCCGTCGCAGGATTCGCCGTTCCGCTCGTCGAAAAAACGTGGCGCCAACTCGATCGAGATGGAGCGCGAAGAGATGGACCGCCAGCGGCGCGAGAAGATCATGCGCCTCATGCAGCACGGACACAAGGGGGCGCTGCACGCCGGTGCAGGCTCGGGAATGATGTCCGGTGCCGGGCGGCCCGGTTCCGCAGCTATGGATCCGTCGGCGATGCTCAATGCTCAGGGTCCACCTGCGTCCGCAGCTGCAGCTACAGCGTTCGTGCCCACATTCGGCCGCATGGGCTTCATCGAGCGGTGGAGGATGGGGCGCAATGCCGCCATGGGAGCCGTCCCCGGTGGTCCGGCACCAGGCGCAGCCGCCGGTGCCGCCAATGGTGCGCCGGGCGCCGCTGGCAAGAAAGACGCCAAGAACGACAAGGAGGATGCCGATGCGGGCAACGCCTCGACGGCCAAGAAGCCTCCGTCCAAGAAGAAGAAGAAGGCGCAGCGCGAGAAGGAGGAGGCCGAGGCAGCGGCGGCCGCCGAAGCCGCCAAGAAGAAGGCCGAGGAGGAAGCGGCCGCCGCCGCCGCAGCCAAGAAGCCTAAGAAGAAGCTTACCAAGAAGGAGCGCGAGGAGAAGGAGCGCAAAGAAAAGGAGGAAAAGGAAAAAGCGGAGCGCGAGGAAAAGGAACGCAAAGAAAAGGAGGCGGCAGCTGCCAAGGGCTCCAAACCCAAGAGCAAGAAGAAGCAAAAGGAAGAAGCTGCTGCTGCTGCTGCCGCCGCTGCGGCCGCCGCGGCAGCCACGCCTGCGACCAAGAGTCCCGCAAAAGGCGGCAAGGCGGCGGCAGCCGCCGCTGCCGCTGCGAACGGGACCGATGCTGTGGCGCCAGCCAGTCCGGACAAAGACAAGAAGGGCTCGCCGAAGAAAGCGGCTGCGAAGAAGCCTGCGGCGTCTGCAGCTGCTGCGCCGGCTGCGCCCTCGAGTGCGACCAAGAAAAAGACGCCGGCGAAAGCGGACAAGAAAGGTGCGAATGCGGCGAGCACGCCTGCTGCCTCGACGGGTGGAGCCAATGGTGCTTCCGACGGCGGTGTCAACGGAGCTGCGGCGGCCGCTATGCAAGGAACGCCGATCCTGGGGAGTGCGACACCGTCGGTGCAATCGACCCCCACGCCTGCGCACCGTTCGATTCCGTCGCAGCCGCAACAAGGGCAGATGGCGGCGCCATCGACGCCGCAGATGCAGCAGCAGCAGCTTACGCAGCAGCAACTGCAGCAGGCAGCGCTTGCGGGCATGTTCCCCAACATGCAGGGGCAGCAGATGGGCTTCAACAACATGGGCTTTGGACTGCCCATGATGAACGGACAGATGGGCGGATTCCCCGGCACGAGCAATGCGCAGAACACCGCCGCGGCACTTGCGGCCATGCAGGGCATGGGCATGAACCAGTTCGGCGCGGCCAACAATGGCATGCTCAATTTCGGCGCGGGTGGCAACATGGCGAATCTGGGACAGATGCAGCAGATGATGGGGCTCATGGGCGGTGGATTCAACGGCATGCCGTTTGCAGGACAGCAGCAGGGCCAGCAGCAGGGTCAGCAACAGGGTCAACAGGGGACGGGAGATATGCCTGTGGGAGTTGGGTTAGCGGGTCTGGCGAATTGGGGAACGGGAAAGTAGAGCTCCTCCAAAGTTATGGCTAGAATCACAATGTGTTGCCATTGCGTTGGGATGTGTGGTGCGAATTTAGCGTGCGGTGGTACCGCCATCGATGGGGAGGATGCTGCCCGTGCACCACGGGGCGTCTCTTGCAAAGAACCTGGGGCGAATCGATCTCGAAGTCAGCGCGATTCCGCTCTTTTGCACACTCGTGGTGAAACTTACATGACGCCATTAGCTACGTCTCTAGCTGTTCCTTGGTGGGGCCAATAGGTAGGGCGCATTTTGGCAAGTTCGGGGGTGATATCAGCCACCATGGCTGTACCCGCGAGATATCCGGGGGCGATGGCATTGACGTTGATGCGGTGCGGTGCATAGTCGGTGGCGACCTGACGTGTGAGGTTGACCACCGCACCCTTGGAGGCGCAGTAGGCTGGCTCGGATGGGCCGCCAATCAAGCCGTGCACCGAGGCGATCTGAATGATCGTTCCGCGCGATCCACGTGCGCCCACATCACCCTCGCGTCGTCCTACCGTTGCAATGGGAGAGCCAGCCTGCTCAAAGTACGACGGACGAAGTGGCACGCTGGGTGGAACATCCGAAAAGTCGTCCAGATCTTCTTCGAGATCGGCGGGAAAGGCGACGGGATCCTGCTTCATCATTTGGCGGATCTGCGAAAGGAGCAATGTGGTGTGAGCCGATTGCTGGACGCAGACCGCGCGCAAGGGAGAGATCTTACAGCATACTTGGTGCCGAGCCAGACTCCTTTGATGTTGATCTCCATCATCTTGTCGAGCGTCTCGATGGGTTCGTTTTCAATGCCGCCGCTGAAACACGCAGAGATGTCGAGATCGTCAGCACTCTCAGGTTGCAGATTCTGAGCGGTTGCGAATAAGGTGCCCGTGACTTACGAAAACTTTGTGATACTGATTTCCCACACGACAAGCATGTCAAAGCGAGGCGACGGGAGGTTCAGCGAATGCTCTTGCATCTGCGTGATGGAGGCGAACGAGCTTACCCGGCATTGTTGACGAGACTGAGTGGCGCGCAAATGAAAGGCAAGGTCAGCACAGCACTGGCGAGCTTGCAGGATGCCTTCACTTACATGTCAAGTCGTCCGCCTCCGAAGCTGACGCTCTTGGCGATAGCGGCTTCGAATTCGGACTCGGACGTGACGTTGAGCTGCTGGAACTCGGCCTTCCCACCAAGTGTCTGGATCACTGCGAGCCCAAGCAGGTCAATATGCTAGCCAACCAGCCTGATCTTACGAGGGATTGTACTTACGTTCATGCGTAGGGATGGTGCGGGATGGCTTTGTCGTATCCTTTGAACCGAGTGGCTCCGGACGCTAATCAGAACGACGCAGCAGTAGGATGTCAGAAGTGCAAGTGGATTCGAGAGGGCGGGGGAGGGGGACTTACGAGGTCGGAGCAGAGGACGTTGGCGCCGGCGCGTGCGAGGTGGAGGGCGGTCTGTCTGCCGATGCCCGACGAGGAGCCGGTGACGAGCGCTGTGCGCCCCACAAGGCTCAGGGACGGGGGAAGCGACTTGGCAAAGGCGGCGAACGACATGGTGGTGGGGGTCAGCGTCGAAGGGGCACCGACCGCAACGAGCAGCTCGCTGGTTCATATACTCGAGGCGGCTGATTCCACCCCGTCACGGATGCAGCGCGGGGTAAAAGAAAGCCGAAAAAGTGACCGGCGTAAATCGCCGTCAAGCGCTGGGACGTCATGTGTCGACGCCACGAAGCGCGATTCAACCGTGTCGACCAAGGCGCCAAGCGATGAGCATGGACCAACGTTGATTTGGCCCTGCGTGCGACCCGACATGCTCGGCTACGGCTGCCCAGCTCGGCGCCTCAAGTCGCCGAAGTGCTCGGCAATCACCGCTTTCCCTCACGCCTCGTTGCCCCACCAACCGAAGTGAGCATTACACTTGATATATTGGCTTAACGTCGAAGCTAACATCTGCGGCCATAGAACCTTGAAAGCACCGCATCCCGTCCGATCTGCGAAGTTAAGCAAGGTATCGCCTAGTCAGTACTGCGGTGGGGGACCACGCGGGAATCCTAGGTGCTGCAGTTTCTTTTTTTTTGCATTCTTTTGGCGTCTTGCCTGGCCTGCAAGTATGAATACCAGACTCGACTCATGGAGGTTGCAGTCCTAAGAGTTGATTGTATGTGGCAGGCGTGGCGGATCGACATGCTGCGGATAGTGCAAGTGCTTGATGTTGCGGCTCTGCATCGGCGCGTTTCCCGGCGACTTCTTCTTGGCTCTTTTTCAAGTCGACTTTTTTTCCCTTCTGCTCCACCAACTCGCGGCGTCGCCCGCTTTACGACATCCAGACGACTTACACAAGCCTCGTGCTTCGGGTCAGAGGCAAGATGGGCGCAGTTGGGCGTCTGATGCGCTCTGGCATGCTGACGGCTCAGCTCAGCTCGATGAGCTTGCCCAGGGCGGCCCTTGGCATCCCTCGGCAGTTGGAGCAACCCAAGATCTTGTCCCCATTTCTCGCTACAGCGCGGACGCTTTGCAGCGCTGCAGTACGACGCAACGCCGATGCTTCCGAGGACGAGATGGAGGCTCGACGACGCTGGGTCTCGGCGTTTGAGCAGATCCAGCTGCGCCGCAACGACATGACCGTCACCTTCTCTCGCTCGTCGGGACCGGGCGGTCAGAACGTCAACAAGCTCAACACGAAAGCCAATGTTCGACTCGACCTGTCGCAGGCCGGATCGCATGCACACGATACTCTCGACCCCGCCCATCCACGCAAATGGCTCACGAGGAATATCGTCAGTCGCATCGCCAAGACCTCGCCGTACTACGTTGCATCCGACCACTCGATCCTTGTGACGAGCATGCGCCATCGCACGCAGGAGGCCAACGTGCAGGACGCGCTCGAAAAGCTGCACGCCCACATCCTCGAGCTTGCTCAGGACGGCCTCGTCGGCGAAACGAGCCAGGAACAGCGGGACCGCGTCAAGAGGCTGCAGCAGGCAGAAGCTCGCCGCAAAAAGACCACCAAGATCAAGCGTGCCGATGTCAAGAGCGGTCGCAAATTCAAGGGCTGAACTCCAAGCTCTGGACCGTACCATCACAACAACAGCCTAGCCCGACAAGACGTCCGGATCGGAAAGATCCCAGATCTTGAGCGAGCTGTCGCGCGTCTGCCATGCGCCAAGGTGGCCCGAGCCAGCCGACGAATCCGAGGCCGACCCGGAGGTGGAATTCGAAGAGTCTCGTTCAGACTCGCTGCTGTCTTCTTGGTCCTCTGGCCAATGCCGTGATCCCGAGACGGACGCCAGCCAAGGCTGGTGAGGATGGAACGAGACCGAGCCCACCGCATCTGCATCCAAAGTTGAAAACAAGGACGATCAGCCATCTAGAGCTGGCTCTTTCTGACACTGTTCAGACGACTTACCATGATGTGCCTTCCAGCTCAAGTCCGGTGCGATTTCAGCCTCGCCAGCGTCTTGCCCGTCGTCCGCGTCGGTTAAGCGGCCCGTGTCGATGCGCCAGAGATGAATCGAGCCTTGATCGTCTCCCGCAGCCAGCCAGCGCCCCGCCCAGTCGACGTCAAAATAGAGTCTCTGGGCACTGGCGCCACTGGGTCTGTGCAGCTTGGCGAGCAGATGTGCCGAGCGCACTCCTGCTGCTGGCTGGCTCAGGGGACGGAAGCTCCACCGGTTCGTATCACCCATCAGGTACCGAATGTCATACACATAGATGTGGTCGGATCGGCGTGACGCCACGAAAAGCACATACGGAGTGAGCGGGTGGAATCGTAGCTGCGTGACGCCATCGCCTTCAATCTCGCTCCATCCAGCCAGACACGAGGTCTGCGCAAGGATGTCTTCGTCGTGTGTGGCTGTGTGCTCGGCAGGCTCGGGGAACGCGGCGGGATCAAAGTCGTAGATGCCCACGCTTCCGCTGAATGTTCCCACAGCAACGAGGTCGTGGGCCGGGTTGTTTGGACTTGGCGCTGTGATGAGCGCAGAGACGATGCCGCGCTGGCCGCCTCTGGAGCGCCTGCCTGCGACGAGCGGTAGGGACGAATGCGTGTTGAGGCCCGGACGTGAGAGTGGGAAGACAGCAAGGGCGGACCAGAGGCCACAGTAGAGGCGCGAGAGGTCGGGGCTGAAGGCGAGCGAGTGCGGACCGACGAATCGCTCGACGTGGTTCATGATCGAGTAGCTCGCGCGCGCCTCGCCTGTGCTGCTCGCGGTGAGTCGGATCGGAAGATCCCGATGCGACTCTGCAAAACACCACGTCATGGTCGGTGTTGCCCCGACCGAGGTGCCCGTCGACTGATCGAGAGCGGTACGCTCGCCTGCTTCTTCGGCTGAATCCATGGCTGGCACTGGATACCAGATTGCGTCCAGTAGCGGCGATGGGCTTTTCAACTCGCTGAGCAGCTCCACTGCACCTCTGCAGCCTCCGCCATTGCTGCCAGTTGTCGGGTCATCCGGCTGAGAAAGATAGCACCGAACGATGTGATTCCGCTGTGACTCGGTGATGGCTAGTAGCACCGAGCCGTCAGGCGCCCAGCTAGCTCTTCGGTAAAAGTCGGCTCGAACCCTGGTGTGTATGGATGTAGACAGCGCGGGAGCATCGAGTCGGGCTACAAGCCGAGGTGAAGAGGTCGTTGCATCTGCAGCGATCAGACGGCTCCAGGCAGGAATGCTGAGTTGCGGAGGCGCCGGATACTCCGACTCGATGGCCGCGGTGGTCCGGCTGCCTTCCGACGCCGACTCAGCATCGACGAGCATGTTCTCGATCGCTGCGCATGAGTGCCGCGCCTGAGCTGTTACGCAGCTGTGTGAGTGAGACTGCGATGCAGACGCTGCGGTGCTCGAGCTTTGGGCTTTGGTGATGGTAGCAAAGAGCCGCCCAACAGAGTCGGTGTTGACCAAAGCTTCTCGCTCGAGCCGGCTGCAGTTGGTGGACCCTGAGATCGGCGAAATTCTGCACCGCAGCAGAGCAGCCGCAGTTGGCAGCCGCTTCCTTTCCTGCTGAGTCGGCCTCCTGCCAAAAACGGAAAGCGGAAAGAGCTTCGTTGTGGAGAAGCCTTATTCCCACCCCTCTTCTTTTCGCGCCGCTGCCATCCACAACGGCGGCGAACCTCATATTGCTCTTCGCTTCATCCTTCCATGCCTCTGCACACCGGTCTCGCTTCCTCTCCCTTGCAGTCGCGATGGGCTTGAGCCATCGCATCATCCTGTTCCTCCCAAGCACACGCCCATGGATTCGCTAGATGGACACCCAGCATCCACATGACAATATCTTCCATGCTGCGCACAAGCAGCCGACCGGCCAGGTCATGGGCTAGAGGACTAACCTCTTCCAACGCCGCTGCTCATTTCAGAGCACAACCAATATCCAAAGCACCAAGCTCCGTGTTGCCATGCTTGCCACAGATCCACAGTCATCAACAGAGGCGATGGCACGCTGCCACTCCCGTTGACCATCCAGCTGCAAGTCAAACATCAAAGCCACCGCCGCCACCGCCAATACCAAAGCAGAGCCCAGCGAAATCGAAACCAAACTCCAAAGAAGCAGCGGCAGCAAGTCCGCTTGACATCCCTCGCAATGAGGTTGGCGTCCAACTGCTCCCGCGAAGATTGCACGAACAGCTCTTCCCTTCGACCATGGATCCAGTGCCACCCATCGCCCCAAAGGCACTCAACATCTGCCGCGACCATCTAAGACAACATGGTCTCAAGGCGTCGGATGCCTCCACCTTGCCGCAGACAGCTTTCGACCTGCCGCCGCTCCAGGGAAAGGACCTTGCCGAGCACTTTTGGTCGCTCGGCAGAGACGTCGCACAACCCTGGCTCAGCATGGCTACCCGCCTCTCGCTCATAAAGCCCACCAGCCCACCCGAAGAACTCGAGGAGACAACCTCCTCCTCCAAAGCTGCTGCCGAAGACTTCCGCTTCGAAGCAGCAGAATGGCTCGAGCTCGACCCCGCGCTCCGCACTCCCGGCCACCTCAAACCCGTCGCCTGGTCAATCGAGCCCGGCTGGACAAAGTACCCGATCCTGCGCTCCAAAGACAATTCCGCTATCGCTCTCGGTCCAGCAGTCAGCGTCCCTCACCCCGATGCGCAAGACGACATGCTCGTCTTCGACGTCGAGACCATGGTGCAGGAAGGCCCCTTCCCTGTCATGGCTACCGCTGCCGGTCCGAACGCTTGGTACAGCTGGTTGTCTCCCTGGCTCGTCGGTCGCGGCGACGGTCATGAACGCAAGGACCATCTCATCCCTCTTGGACCTAGCGGCAAACACGATCCGCCACGGCTCGTCGTCGGCCACAACGTCTCGTACGACCGCGCAAGGACGCTCGAGGAATACACGCTCCAGCTCGGCTCCATCCGCTGGCTCGACACCATGTCACTCCACGTTGCCACCCGAGGCATCTCGTCGCCACAGCGCCCCGCATGGATGAAGCACAACAAGGCTAAAGCCGAGAAACGCGCCAAGAAGCTGCTCGAGCAGGCTGCTCTCAAGGAAGAGACGCGCCGCGCCATCGAAAACGCGCTCTCGGGTCTCGAGTACGACTCGGATCAGCTCGAAGGTCTCAAGCTCGAGGCTCTCGCCATGGATGCCGAGCAAGTGTCTTCCAGCGCTTCCACCGCAGACTCGACCAGCCTCGACACCAGTGGTGCCG
Organism: Moesziomyces parantarcticus; assembly: GCA_023212605.1. Taxonomy (NCBI): domain Eukaryota; kingdom Fungi; phylum Basidiomycota; class Ustilaginomycetes; order Ustilaginales; family Ustilaginaceae; genus Moesziomyces; species Moesziomyces parantarcticus. The sequence goes on along the minus strand of JALCCF010000022.1, from coordinate 136,862 downwards.
CTGCCCCTCCCTCGACTCTCGACATGCCTTTCAGTGATGACGAGAGTGGCGGTCTCGCCTCTCGTGTCTCCCAGCCGAGCTCGTCAGAGTCGCAATGGCTGGAAGAGACGTCCAAAAACTCGCTGGCGGACGTTGCGCGCCTACACCGCATCCCCATGAAGGTCTCCAAATCGGCGCGCGACGTCTTCGTCGACGGCGCATCGCGAGAAGAGATTCTACAAGATGTCCAGCATCTCCTCAGCTACTGTGCTTCCGATGTCGCCGTCACCCACGAGATCTTCCGCCGCACATGGCCCGACTTTGTCGCTCGCTGCCCGCACCCCGCCACCATGGCAGGCGTCTTCGGCCTCGGCTCCACCTTCCTCCCCGTCGACGACGAGTGGCTCGACTACCAGCAAAGATGCGACGAGCAGTTCAATCGCATCAACGACCAGGTGCAGAAATGCCTCGTCGAGCTCGCCGAAAAGCTCCGTGACGAAGGCACCCGTGACGTGCCGTGGAGCCTCGCTGCCAAGATCGCCGAAGAAAGACAGATGATGGCGGATCCAGAGCGATTCGAGCCCGTTTTCCCCGATCCGAATCGCGCCAGAGCTTGGTGGGAGGACGATGCATGGTACTCACAACTCGATTGGACGCCCAAGAAACCGAAAAAGGCCAAGGTGTCCGACGGCAGTGACGCAGACGCCCCGCGCTCCGACTTCTCTGTACCGACCTGGTTCCGTGACGGCGTGCTTCGCAACAAGACCAAGGACGGCTTCGGACCCAAGAGCGTTACTGCTCAGCAGCTGTTGCGCTTGCGCATTGACGGCAAGGCCGTCTTGCGCAGCGAGTCGCGCGGCTGGACGCTCGAAGACGGAACGCCGCTCGTGGGTAGCAATCTATTTGCAGCTACCGCCCTGAAGAAATACGGAGACCAGATGACGAGCGGCGCAGGCCCTGCCGGCGAGGCTATCCTCTCTACAATCTTGTCGCGCGATTCTTCCCTTTCAGAAGAGACTGCAGCCCAGATGCGGACGCTTGCCGATTTCGTCAAGGACATGCCTGACGCAGAAATCCAAGCAGACGTCCAGCTCGCTCAGCTAGACTGGTCGCTCAAAGACATCCGCCTCGAAGAAGTCCGAGAACTGCAACGAAGCAAGGAAAGCTCTGCAGAACCGAATGGAGAAGTCAACGGCGCCTTGGCTCCCATTACAGAGCCTGCATGGTGGCCCAAATGGTACTGGGACCTGTTCAAAAGCGCCACTGGCGAGCTGCAGGTCACCATCCGATCGTCCATCGCCCCTGTTCTCCTCAAGATCTCGTGGCGAGGCTGTCCGCTCTACCGCAGCCGCGAGCACGGCTGGATCTTCCGGCACGACGCCAACGACCAGGAGCTCGTGACGCGACAGACACCTCTAGCTTTTGGAATGGCAGCCGACGGTCTACTCCAGCACCTCTCGGCTCCTGTGGAAATCAAAGGCTCCAAGAGCAAGAAAGGCAAGCCGAAGGGCAAAGGTGCGTCCAAGGGCAGCGACGCACCTGCTCTTGTGGTCAAGGCGTACGGCAACTCGACCTTTTACAAGGTGCCCCACAGTGAAGGAGAAGGTGCCAACGTCGGAAGCCCATTTGCCAAGTCGTTCATCGCGTACTTTGAGGACGGCACGCTGCAGAGCCAGCACCCGGACGAGGTGGGGCGCGCCGCCGCGAAGACCGCGCTCGATCTGAACGCGCAGTGCAGCTACTGGATCGCGGTGCGCGATCGTGTGCACAAGCAGATGGTGGTGTGGGATGGCCAGGCAGGCACCGCGATGAAGTACCCTGAAGGCGCTTCCGGCGCGCGCCAAGACAAGGATGGCGAAGCAGCGCGTCGAAAGGGGCTCATCCTGCCGCAAGTTGTCAGCATGGGCACAGTCACGCGGCGTGCGATCGAAAACACCTGGCTCACCGCTAGCAATGCCAAGAAGAACCGAGTCGGCTCGGAGCTCAAAGCCATGGTCAAGGCGCCTCCGGGATATAGCCTCGTGGGAGCCGATGTAGACTCGGAGGAGCTCTGGATCTGTAGTGTCATGGGTGATGCACAATTTGGTATCCACGGTGCGACCGCGGTGGGTTGGATGACGCTCGAAGGCACCAAGGCCCTCGGCACCGATCTGCACTCCAAGACCGCCTCGATCCTCGGCACCAGTCGTAACCAGGCCAAAGTGTTCAACTATTCGCGCATCTACGGCGCGGGCATCAAACACGCTACGCACCTGCTGCTCAAGGCGAATCCGAGCGTGTCGAACGAGGAGGCGACGCAGAAGGCAAAGGAGCTCTACATGGCCACCAAGGGTCAGAACACGCACTCGGACGAACTCTTCGGCGCAAAGTTCTGGTTCGGCGGCACCGAGAGCTACGTGTTCAACAAGCTCGAAAGCATCGCCCTTTCCGACAATCCCAAGACTCCCGCACTCGACTGTGGCGTCACCAACGCTCTCACCAAAAAGTTCCTGGGCAAAGTGGATTTCGGCAACGGTCGCATGTCTGAAGAGTATATGCCCAGCCGAATCAACTGGGTCGTGCAGAGCAGCGGTGTCGACTACCTGCACCTGCTAATCACCGCCATGGAGTGGCTCACGAAGCGATACAGCATCGACGCCCGATTCATGCTCTCGGTTCACGACGAGGTGCGATATCTCGTCAAGGATGAGGACCGGTACCGCGCCGCGTTGGCGTTGCAGATCGCCAATATCTGGACGCGCGCCATGTTTGCATTCAAGCTGCAGATGGACGACCTCCCGCTGGGATGTGCGTTTTTCGCCCAGGTGGATATCGACAAGGTGTTGCGAAAGGAGGCGGATGATCCTTGCGTGACGCCCTCGCACCCGGAGGCCATCCCTGTCGGTGTCGCTCTCGACATCGAGAAGATCCTGGAGGAGACCAAAGGCTCGCTGCTCCCGGCTGGTATGACGGAGTTGCCTGATATCTCGAAGGCATCGATCACGACCGACGCACACGCAGAATCCTCGCCGGCGTACGTACCCTCGACACAGGTGCATCGCTCGCTCGGAGAGCGCGGTCTGTACTTCTTACAGGCGCAGGCGTCCAAGGAGATGGCTGAGATCCGCGCGCTCGAAGCACGTGCCAAGATGACCGAGCAAACGCCGGAACGTTCCTCCACGCCAGTCCGTATCCCTCGCACGCGTGCAACTTCATCGGTCGACAGTCGAAAGGGCGTCGGCGCGTCCGCCGTAGCTTCGAGGCGATCGAGAAGCACGTCGGCTGCATTTGACAGAGACGACTGGATCCAGACCTGCGCGGAAGGCGCCGCAGCGGAAGCGAAGAAACCCGCTCGCCGGCGCACGACTTCAGGAAGCCAGGCTTCAAGTCTTCGCTCAACAGGCGGCGGGAGACCAGCTGCAACCGGCTCGAAGGGGAGCGTTCCAACGCACACGGTGCCGACCAAGTCGGGCCTCTGCACTTTTGCCCCGGCGCGTCGCCAAGTGGACCGCAGCGATGCTCACGGATCCGAGGCCGAGGACGAGTTCGACCTGCTCACTCTGAGCAGCTTCCTGCCGAAACGTGCGGTGAAGAAGCGGATGCCGTTCTTCAGAGAGGCGTCGCATCGGAGGAGTGTGCTGTGGCAGCTGTATCGTCCTCTACTGCAGCGATGTCCGACATCGCATCGCGAGCTTCTGCGGGAGATCAAGAGGGTGATGCGCAAGAATCGGGCGATGACGTCCGAGGTGAAGACGGCGGATCAGATTCGGCGCGCACACGAACTGCTCGACCTGCTCACCCTCGCACAGTCCGGTGATGCTACGGCGATGTCGGCGCTCGCGATGCGAGAAGAGGGGCTGGCGCAGCGAAGGCACGAGCAGTCGTGGAACACGTATTGGGAGGCCAAGCTGCACGCCAAGAAGTTCCCCAAGCGCATCGCTCACCACTCGGGAGCGTTGCTTCCGCCGAGCATCTTCAATCCGCCGCTGCCACGGTACAAGCCGGTGCAGCCGACGGCGGTGAGCGTGATGATCCACCGGCGCCGCGTTGCGCGGCTGCGACGATCGGAGCGCCGGCTGGAGATCAACGAACTGCTCGCGGCGCAGCACATGGAGAGGGGTGTGTTGAAGCTCGCGTCGCAAGGTCAGGCAAAGGCGCACGGATCGGAAGCGTACGATGGCTCGGGCTTTGAAGATGCCTTGAGCACGCAGGCTGCAATGATCGCCGAGGCGTTCGAGCGCGATGCGGCCCGAGCAGCGATGAAGTTCGACCGCAAGACGCTGGTGCTAGCGAAGCGAGCCAGGCTTGCCAAGAGAAGGGTCCACCTTGCTCGCCGTCACGCCGCCGATGTCCAGAAGCGACTCGGAAAAAAAGCGGCAAGCTCAAAGGCGCAAGACGAAGAACAGAAGTGGCGCTTTCTAATGTAGTCTACCACAAGGAAATGCTGTAGCATGATGAACCCACGGACGGAAGTTTTCAGGATGTGTCCAGTATCGCTTGACAGTGTCGGTCAAAGGCAGGTGAGGCGCTTGTGGCTTTGGCTGAGCACATGTCAAAAGTCAGGGTCTGTCTCAGATACGGACGAGTGGAGCGGTACGGTCCGATGATGGGAAAGCGGCCGGGGGAAGGGGTTGTTCAGGGCGGCTATGCAGGCCGAAGCGAGGGTCAGGGATGGCAGGGCGCGCAGCTGCAAGAGAAGACGTCGCCAGAACGATGGGGTTCGCCGCGGCCAACCCGGTGTCGTCGTGAGCTTCTGTGACAACGCTGCAGCGGACCAAGCTATTTTTAATCCGTCCCTACGCTCCAAGGTGGCCAATCGAGATGTCGAAACCGCCGCAATACAGTGGCATCGATAAGCGCATCGACCTTTTCAAGACCTGACTTGGGCTTCGGGAAGGAGCGGTGGTATCGGCACTTGACAGCATCGGCACAGCCGAGCGTGACGAAGACAGCTTGGACTCTACTGCGACAGCCAAGATCGAAAAGACGCGATCTCAGAGCAGGAAATCGGCGAGGGGCCAAAATCCGGCCCTTTTTCAGCTCAGAGTCGCTGCTCATGCACAAGGCCGATCCTACGACGTCACGGCACCGCGCGGTTCAGGCCCAGCTGGAACTCAAATTCGCGCTACACTCAGCCTCGCCTCCGGCACGTCTCTGCTGGGACAACGCCCGATCACCACCCCAGCTCAATGCTTTTGTGAAGTCGTCTTGACCAAGTCAGTGGAGCTGCTGCCTAAGAGGGTGCTGGAGAGGGCAGAGGAACGAGGATGCTGTGGCCGGACGAGAATATTAACAAAACTCGCAGCATTACGGTCGTAGGTGCTGCTGTTTGCCCGTCGTGCATGCAAGAGAGGAGCTGCCCAACTCCGCCCAAAATAGGACGCGGCAGCTCAGGCTGCGCCAAGCCACACGCCGTGCCTCACGCTCGCAGCCATTTGGGTCCGAGGCTGCGATGTGCAGGCCGGTCTTTTTTCTCGCATATCCGCAAACGGCTCTGCGGAGGTTGCGAGGTGGAGTTAGTGCATGCGCTAAGAAAAGGCACTTTCGCTGGGGGACGGGAGGGGCCGCCCGTCCATCGCGTCCAGGCCCTGCGGTGCCCGCTGCGTCGATGGCGAGCCGAGACGGTGCGGCTGAAAGCACCCAGAGCATGTCGGCTCGCCTCTGCGATTGAATCGTTAAATCGATTCGAGCCCAGGCCGAGCGTGCCGTCCTGGATGCGCTGCCTGATGAGCGCATTTCGGCGAGCTTCCATCCCTCACCTCACCGCCGTGCTGCCGGCTCGTCAGCTCGATTACGTGCACCTCCCCCTTGGCCGTCGCATCCATCCGCCCGCCACCTCTATCCCCCCTCGATTCCAGCTCCTCCACTCTTGCCTCACAACCACATCCATCATCCCTACACTCGCCTCAAACTTTGATACCCAGCAATTCCCCCTGCTCGGCATCTAGACATCGCCTAGAATCCTCAGCACGGCTTCTCAAACGCACTCCCATCCACCCTTCAAGATGACTGACCTCGCTCGCAACGGCTCGATCCTCGTCGCCGAGATCAAGGCCGTCCACGCGCCCCAGGCTGCCAACGGCGCTGCTGTCCCCGGAACGGCTACCGACGGCGGTGCGGCTCCTGCCGTCGACCCCTCGATCACCACCCCGCAGGCCTCTCAGATCTCCAACGGCCACGCACCCCAGGCCTCGGAGCTCAGCGCTGGTACCGGCGCCATCGCTGTCAACCACAGCGCTGACCCTTCGGTGGCTACCGGTGTCGCTGTGCCTGCCACCGTGCCCGAGTCTGCGCCTCTTGCGCCTGCTGCTGCCCAGCCTGCTGCCGCCGCCGCTCCTGGTCTGGTTCAGCCCCAGACGACTCCGATCCAGCCCATCCAGCCTAGCGAGGCTGCGCTCCAGCCCACGCACATCAACACCGCTGTGCCTGCTACTGGCGCCACCGCTCCGGCTTCGGCTGCCCCCTCGGCTCTCAGCGCAGCTGGCACCGCCCCCGGAACTGCTCCTGGCAGCGTGATCAGCGCTACGTCGCCCGTCGCAGCCGCCCAAGCCCCTGGACAGGCCCAGGCCGCCCCCGTGGCCGCCCAGCAGCCCCAGCAGCTCAACGCGGTCGCTCCCGCTGCCGCTGGCGCCGCTGCTGGCGCCGCTGCTGTCCCTGCTGCTGCGGCCGTGGCTCACCCGCCTCCTACGACCGTGGCTGCGACCGAGGCGCCCAAGTCGGCGCTGAGCCCCAAGGAGGTGAAGAAGATGGACAAGCTGATGAAGACGGAGGCGAAGAACGAGCACAAGTCGATCAAGCGCGCCATCAAGGACGCGGCGTCGTCCGAGAAGCTCTTCCGCAAGTCGCGCGACGCCGAGCAGCAGGCGATCAAGCGCCACCAGAAGGCGACGACCAACGAGCACAAGGCGGCCAAGGCGCTGAGCAAGGCCAAGGCCGAGCACGAAAAGTACGCCGCCGAGCTCGCCAAGGCGGTCGAGGACCTGGACATCAAGAAGCGCCACACCGAGAGCACGCGCGAGGGCTACGAAAAGGCCAAGAAGCACATTGACGAACTGCGCAACCAGAAGACCGTCAACGACCAGGCCCGCTCGCGCCAGGCTGCCCAGATCCACGGCGCCCGCCCCTGAGCGGCCGTGGGTCGAAGCGAGCTGACGACAGCGAAGCTGTCGCCACATCGAACGTGCGCACCTCGTTCTTCCTCTAATCCAAAGATACCCGGGGGCGATGCGTGCGTCGGGCGTGCGGCAGTGAATGCGCCTAATTGACTCTGTGTTTGTGGTGTTGGTAGGACCCGTCTTCTGTTTCGTATCTGTCTCCTGTTCTACATGCATGGATGCGGCTGCGAATACGAATCGAGATTTGCCATCCATCGTTTGAGTGACCCACGAGAGCTTTGAGAACGTCCTTGGCTGTGGATTGTAGGCGTTGGGGAATGCGGAAGACACACTGGAGGAGGGATGGTTAGGTGAATTTTGTTTCGTGCGAGAAAAAGGGGGAGGGTGGATAAAATTGAGCGATGACAAATGGCTCGCGCGGCAGCTAGCGGGGCTAAGGTAGTGGAGCTCGGGGTTGAGGGCGAGTTGGCACGCGCGCTGAGGGCCAATCGAGGTGTTGAGCCGATCTTTTCCGTGACCCCGCGCTGGTCGGGAAGTCTCTCTGGCGAGCCCTAGACGCGCTTGCTACGTCGCTCGTGTGAATGTCTGCTTGATCACCATCCACCATCATTGTTTTTGATCGCGATGCTTGCTACACGACCTCTTCTTTCTCTCGGGCTGGGCCGATCGTCGGCTTCTGTGAGCCGTCTTGGCTTGCGTGCAGTGCCATGCATCGCTCCCCTGCGATCGATCGTGCCTCAATTCACCCGCATGGCTTCCACCTCGAGCGCCGCTCCTACCACCAAGATCACCCAGCAACAGAACTTGGATCTGCTCAACGAACAACGTGCTAAGCGCCCCTCAAGCCCCCACTTCACCATCTACCAACCTCAAATCACTTGGTACCTCTCCATCATCAACCGTATCACCGGAACAGGCCTCTCCGTTCGTAAGTAACCCCCCTCCAGACCCCTCAATCTTTGTAGTTTTGTTTACTGACTGGGATGCGGGCGGTTTGTAGTGTTGTATGCCTACTTTGCGGCTTATGCAGGATACCCTCTGTTTGGATCCGCAGAGGCTCTTTCGAGTGCAAGCTTGACCGACTTTGTGGCGACGCTTCCCGTCTGGTTCAAGACCGCCGTCAAGGTCCCCCTCGCTCTGGCGTTTAGCTTCCACAGCCTCAACGGCCTGCGTCACCTCGCTTGGGACTGGGGCTACGCTCTCACCCTCAAGGGCGTCTACTCCACCGCTTACGTCGTCATGGGCGCCACCGCCATCTCCACCCTCGCCCTCCTCTTCATCTAATCTCCCCCCACCATCCCGGGAGCGACGAATGAAGACCAGTCCAATTGCAAGTGTTGAAAAAAACAGACAGCGTGGAATGAACAACTCAGGCAGATTCGAACAAGCCAACCGGATGAGCATGGCAGACTGGAGACGGCGAGCACACACACACAAACGAGGTTGCCGATCCTGAGCGAGGTGCATCTGAGATTGCTGAGACCAAGTCTAGGTGACACCAAAGCCGACTTGAGTGCAGGCTCTAACGACGCGAAGCTTCATCGTCACTCTCTTCACTCCCGTCGCTTCCGCTTTCGCTGCCGGATTCGCTGCCGGATTCGCTGCCACTTTCGCTGCCGCTCTCGTCGTCGTCCTTGCCGAGATCGATATGCGTGCGTTCCATCTCGAAGCCCACCTGGGCGAGCTGGGATTCGATCTCGTCGACCTTGCTCGCCGGTGCCACGACAGCAACGACGCTGTGAGCCGGATCGAACAGCGGCAGGATGTACTGCCTCAACGAGCGCTTGACATCGTCGAGCGTCACACTCTGCACCGCCGAGAGCAGGATCTTGCCACGGTGCTTGGGAGCCTGCTTGAGCACCTGGTCAAAGAAACTCTCCTGCGCCGCACCCGAAACGGTACCTTCGGCTTCGGCAATGTTGAAGTGCAGCGAGCTCTTGGCCGACTCGAGCGTAGTCTCGTCGATCTCGAGCACCAGCTCCTCTTCTCCCTCGGCCGTCTTGGTCGACTCGCCACACAGCGCACGAATCACCTTGCGCGCCTCGATGAACGCCTTGGCCGAATCCGGCGAGCGGTACAGGCTGAAGTGGATCAGCTCGCTCTCGGGATTCGACACAATGCTCGCACCGTACGCCAGACCCGCTCCGCGGATGTAGCGCCACAGATACGACTCCATCGCATTCAGGATCGTGATCGTCGTAATCAGCGCAGGTGCATCCGCGTGCGTGTACGATGAAACACCCTTGCTGGTAAAGTACGAGTAGGACGACTCAACCGTGGGCAGCGACGTGATCAGACCCTTGCGCGCAGGCGCTCGGCCCAGCGGCGTAAGCATGTCTTTGCTCCACGGCACGGGCAGTGTCGGCTTGGGCGGAACACCGGACCACGCAGGATGCGCAAAGTGCTCCGCCCACGACGTCTTGGGCTTCTCCAGCGCCAAAATATCGCCCGCCACCGAAACACGCAGGTTCTCGGGACGCAGCAGCGTGGCTCGGATCCGCTCAAAGTCGGCCACCACCTTCTGCGGGTCGGTGTTGAGCGCCTCTTGCAGCGCAGGCATGGTCTGCACCAGATTGAGGATGCTGTTGGCAAGATTGGTCGATTTGTCGCCATCCAGCGTCAGCGATCGGCTGAGCGCCGAGGCGATGGCGCGCCCATTGCGCTTCTGCTCCGGCAGGCTCTGGATGATCTTGCTGATCGAAACCTTGAGACGGTCGACGGCAAACTCGCTGCCCCACAGCAGATCGCGAAGCCACGCGATGCCCTTCTCGTACTTGGCTCGCTCGAGCTTGAGTTCGGCGCACACAAGCTCGCCGAATCCGCCGCTGCCGAGCGAAACATCGTACTCGAGCGTGTCCTCGTCCAGACCCTTGACCACCTCTTCGTACGTCAGCGACGCCTTGGTCGCATCCTGTCGCACCAGCGGCAGCGAAAAGAGGACGGATAAGTACAGCTGCATCTGCGACCGCAGCTCCTTGGGCAGATTGGTGGTGGCAAACACGAGCGAGATCGAGACGAACGCCGAGCTGACGTGGTCGAACTGCACAAAGTACGGGAGCGACGCGGAATCCGCATCGACGTGGGCCTGAATCTTCTTGTCCAGCTCGTCACGCGTGTTCTCCACTTGCAGGCCATAAGCTGTCGTCTTGGCTGGCTGGCCGTTCGCCGAGGTGGCCGGCTGCACCTGCGCAGTTCCGACCGGGATCCACTTGATGCTGTCGGTGCTGGGGATCTTGAACTGCTTGAGCATCTCGTCCGGGATGGGACGATCGTTCTCTTTCTTGGCCGCCTCGAGCTGTGCCTCCAGACGCTTGAGTCCGTCTTCGCCCAGCTCGTTGCGCCTCTTTTCCTCGAGCGCCTTGGTGTCGGCCTTGAGCTTGTCCGACAGCGCCGACGAAGGACGACCGACCACAACGAGCCTGGGGTTCTCGACAAAGTACTTGTGCAGCAAGTCAGTCCATTGCTGGTTGGTCCAGGTGAGCAGCTCGTCGTAACGCTTCATGTCGTTGAGCGCGTTGTGGAGATCCTCGCCGGTTCGCTTGCCGTAGAGGAAGTCGGTGATGAGCAGGTCGGCGAACGAGTCGGCGGGCTTGGTCTCGAGCTGCGAAAGCACCTTGAGCTTGTCGCGCTTGATGATCATGTGCATTCTGTCCATGTCGATGCCGTCCTTGACGACGCCGGCGAGAAGGTCGATGAGCTGCTGATCGAGACGGTCGAGCTGCTCGGAAGGCACCGAGGAAAAGTAGGCAGAGAGCAGCGTGGCGCCCGCCTTGTCGGTCGAGCCAATGTATGCGTCCGTGCACAGGGGGTCGTCGCGCTCGACGAACGCCTTCTGAATCACTGAAACGGGCGAATCGGTCAAGTAGGTGCTGAGGATGTTGACGGCCTCGCACGTCATCCAGTCCTGGAACTTGGGGCCCACCCAAGAGATCTGGATCTCGCCGACGCTCTCGTCCTTCTCCGGGAAGTCGACAAAAGCACGTCGACGCTTTGGGTCGGGTTGAGCGCCTTCGGCAGGAGGGTCGGCGGGATCAAGACCGGGCTGCTCCTTCTTGGACCCGTCGATCTGGGGAGGGATAGCCGAGGCGGTCTCGACGAAGGGACGCTTCCAGCCACGTGGTCCCTCGGGCTGAGCAGCGCGTTTTGTGACCAGGCGCTTCTCGACAGGCGCGAGCGAGTCGAGCAGGTCGGCACGTGCAAGAGGTCCGCACACTACCAGTGCAGCGTTGTGCGGTGCGTAGTACTGGTGGTGGTAGTCGCGAATCTTGTCGATGTTAAGGACACGCAGAGCGGACATGAGACCGCCGGTTTCGGAGCGGTAGGCGGACGTGGCCGGGTAGAGCATTCGCTGCGACTTGAGTTCCATCAGATCGGCAGGCGAATTCTCGCGGCCCTGCATCTCGGAGAAGACGACGCCGGCATCCTGACCCTTGCCGTTGACGTGATAGACCTCGGTAACGAAGCCTTCGTTGGTGAGCGTGGGGAAGAAGACGTGGTCGAGGTATACGGGAAGCATGCGGAGGAAGCCGTCGGAGCCTGCGGTGGTGAGAGTGTATGCGGTGTGGTCGTTGGCGGTCCAGGCGTTTGTGCCGCTGGCGAACGCCCTGTTGGCGAGGGTGTCTAAGACGCCTTTGAACGGGTAGAGGTCGGAGCCGAGGAAGATGAGATGCTCGAGGGTGTGCGGCACACCCGAATCCTCGAAGATCTCGGAAGCGAGCGTCATGTAGCAGTTGAGGAGCGGCGAATCAAAGTTGGCCCAGAGCACGGTGAGACCGGACTCTCTGGACCGCCACTTTTCGACCGACATGCCGGGAGCATAGTCTAGGTCGTATCGGGTGATCAGGTCAAAGTTGCCATGTTGAGAGGGCAGGCCGTTGGAGGCTGTGGACGACGCGGCACCGTCAGCCGGCATGATGGATGCCTGGCGATTCACAGAGGTGGTGAACGACCTGCGGGTCGGAGTGTAAGAGAGGTAGGCGGCGAGGGCACCTGTAGCCAAGGTAAGGGAGCGAGCGAAGCTCGGGAAACGAATGTTTGAGAGACGAGATGTGCCGAGAGCTGTGCACGACTTGAATGCCGGTGTTCGCAGTGCGGCCGCAGGGGAGCTTCTGAGAAGACGAGCTGACTGGCCAGAGAGGAGAGCACGCGTTGCCAGAGGCATCAATCCACGTGTGATGACGATGACACAAAGGATCGCACCGGGACGAATGTGGACGGTTTGCAGTCTATGGTCGAAGCGAGGATGGTGACTAGCAAGAAGCTTGTGGTGGCTTAGCGAGTTGGACCCCGCTGGCGTATTGAGCTGAGTTCGGGCGGCACAAAATTGCATGGGGTGGGGTTGTGATCGGGCACGATCTAAGGGTCTGGGCAAGATCGTCGGAAGTCGGAGGCTGGAAGAAATGTGGCATCGGGTGTCGGGCAAAGCAGGAGCGAGATTTTTGGCTGGTCACGGAGATATGAGCGGTCCGGCAGTTGGTCAGCGAGGCGGCTTCCAAAATTCCGCCACAGCTGAGCGCAACGACGTGATGGCGCTGCCTGCTCTCGAAGCGAATTGCTTCACGACAAGTGCAGTAACCTTGTTCCCTCTCTTCTTCCACCTTTGCCAATCTCTTTGTGGAGCATCTATACCCACATCATCTGTACAATACCTCCGACCTCACCGGGCGTTTTGCAGCGCTAGGACATCTACCCAACATGGCCGAAGTGCAGAAGAACAACAAGTTCGTCACTGACCTCAACCCAGAAGGCATCAAGCCGTGAGTAGACAAGCGTTCGTGGTGATGCGCCATACGGACTTGAAGGCTGACGTTTCATGTTATCCGTCGACACAGTTGCTGTGCCTGCCCCGAGACCAAGTCGGCGAGAGACGAATGCTTCTTCAAGTTTGGCCACAGCGTCGAAGAGCACGGAGAGTCGGCGCGCAAATGCGAGGAGCTCGTCAAGAAGCACCGCGAATGCATGGCCAAGCTTGGATTCAAGATCTGAGCTGAGCTCACCACCACCTCTAATACTGCTGAGCTCGTAACGAGGCCGCAATGCTCACGAGAAGCTTGCAGTGCCTCCACAAGCACTCCGTACATTCTGTTCTCGTCCACCACTCATTGTATCAGTATCAGTATCACTACCATCTGCAACCTGTACCACATATCTGCACTGTAATCAACAGCCCGACATCGACATCGACATCGACATCGCGAGCGTGTTGCTGTCGCTACGAGTGAGTGGGAAGACGTTGTGCGAGTCGAGTAGAAATGCGCCTATGCTGCGCAAAGCTCGGGTTTTGATTAGAAATCCGGCGTGGATTCCGAGGCGCCAGCCTATCTAATCGGCCGCCCTCCGAAATCTTGAGAGGCTCGCCTCGGAGATTCTTGATCGTGTGATTTGATACGGACTGAGTCACAGGCCCGAGCGACCAAACCCAACACACTTTGCTTTCTTCCCGACAACCTCGTCCTCTGCTCTCCTCACCAACCTGCGTCGACTCTAGGCTGGTCCAGGACAGCACATCGTCCGTCTCTAACTGCTCAGCATGTCACTGTCAGCCAGCGGCGGTTCCGCGGCGGCCGCCTCCACATCGACGCACTTCGCCCGGCCCAATCCGACGGCGAGCCTCTTGCTTTCCCATCGACCTCCAGCTGGCAAGCTGGTGCTGGTGCTGGGCACAGGCAAGCTCGCTGCATCTCGATGCTTTGCGTGTCTTGAAGCAGGCATCCGGCCTGTGGTCTTGAGCGTCGCTGCAACCCCGGCGAACCAAGCCTGTGCGGAGATCCAGCACCGTATTGCTTCTGCCGAGGTCCTGCATCACTCCATCGACAGCAACGCCTTCTCAACAAGAGCGTCGGTCGAACAATGCTGGAATCAGATCCTGGACACCTACGATGGGGCCAACAATGACATTTTTGCTGTCTGCATCACGGATACCCTCCACTCCGGTGATGAGCCGAGAGCCTCAGCCAGCACTGCTTCAGCAACGATCGAAGGTGACGACGAGCTGCTGGACATTGCCACACCGCTCACATGGTATGCTCGAGCCGAAGTCATCAGCCGGCTGTGCCGAAAGCGACGCATCCCCATCAACGTGGCCGACAAGCCCAACCTCTGCGACTTTTCCTTCCCCGCCAGCTACCGCTTCCCATACACCAACCCCATCGCGCCACTTGCCAACACCGAAGATGGCAAGCTCATCACCGTGCCCGCCAACACAGCCTCCTCGTCCTCGCTGCAGATCGCTGTCACCACAAACGGACGTGGATGTCGACTCGCAGGTCGCATCAGGCGTGAAATTGTGTCGGCCCTGCCCCACAATGTCGGAGATGCCGTCGAGAAAGTGGGCATGATGCGTGACCTGGCCAAGCGACAGGCGGAAAAGCCTCAAGATCCGTCTGGTAGCGCAACCGGCACGTCCGCATCATCTCCGCTCAAACGCCTCAAGCGCAATGCACCGCGCGTCGGCAAGGACGGCACAGCCGACGTCGAAGAGGAAGACCTCTCGTTCGACACGACGCCGCTCAACAGCCCCGTCCCGCAGCTCGTGCCCAAGAATCCGTTAGAGAGCATCGGTGCCAATGCGCGGCTCAAGCAGCTGCAGGTCGAGATCCAGGCACGCCACGAGCAAGAGTTGCAGCAGGCCGAAGAGAGGACAAAGCGCAGGATGCGTTGGGTGGCTCAGATCAGCGAGTACTGGCCGATCGAGTACCTCGGCAACCTCGCCGAGCAGCAGATGAAGGACGCGCTTCGAGCGCATGGTGAAGAGCAGTCGGTTCCTGTACCGCCTAACACCGTCGCCACTGGTGCCGACGCGGTTCAGAACAGCGATGGGAAAGACGCAAACGACTCATCTGCGCGCGGTCGATCCACTGCTCCGCGTGCCGACGGAGATGCGTCCGCTGTGCCATCCGCTTCAGCGGCCCAGCGAGCACGGTCGCAGCATTCGCTCGACATCCGCCCACCGCCTCTCGAGACGGCGCGCAAGGGCCACATCTATCTGCTCGGCTCTGGACCCGGTCATCCAGGCCTGCTCACCACCATGGCGTACAAGCTGCTCACTTCGGCCTCCACCGACCTCATCCTGTCGGACAAGTTGGTGCCCGCGGCGATCCTCCGGCTCATTCCGCAGAGCACGCCGCTGGAGATCGCCAAGAAGTTCCCGGGCAATGCGGAGGGGGCGCAGTCGGAGCTCATCGCCAAGGCGCTTCGCGCGGCGCTCGAAGAGGGCAAGACCGTGGTGCGGCTCAAGCAGGGCGATCCGTTCGTGTACGGCCGAGGAGGCGAGGAGGTGCTCGCCTTCCGCCGTGCGGGCATCGAGTGCACCGTCGTGCCGGGCATCAGTAGCAGCATCGCTGCGCCCGCCATGCTCGGCATTCCCGTCACGCAGCGCGGTGCGGCCGACTCGCTCGTGCTGTGCACGGGTGTCGGAAAGGGCGGCAAAAAGGTCAAGCTGCCTGGGTATGAGCGCGGGCGCAGCTTGATCGTGCTCATGGGCGTCGCGCGACTTGCGGCGGTTGTGGCCACGCTCACTGCAGGTGGCTCGTCGGGCGCTGTGGACTCCGACAGCATCGGAGACCGCGAAGGTGCGGTCTTCCCACCGTACACACCGATTGCGATCATCGAGCGTGCCAGCTCGTCCGACCAGCGCATGGTGGCGAGCACGCTCGAGGGCATCGTCGAAGCCATGGAGAATACGGGCGAGCAGAGGCCGCCAGGCATGATGCTCATCGGCTGGTCTGTGCTTTCCCTCGAGGGCGACGGAGATACCACGATCCAGGACGACGCTCTGGCCATCGAGTCCGAGCAGCAGCTCGAGGCCAAGGACCGCGAGCGCGTGCACAGGTGGCTCAAAGGTCGTCGGTGGATCGTGCGCGAGGGACTCGACCAGTCTTACCGCGATGCGCTCTCGGCCTTTCACGCCGCACCTCTCCAGCTTCCGGGTACAGCTCCCGCGGTAGCCCTGACGCACCATCAGGGTGAGAAGGTGGACGTGGCTGGTGCAGAAGCCGAGGCGCAGGTGGATCGCTTCAGCAAGCGCGACGAGAGCGGCTGGGCTCCTGCACGCTATGCCACCGGTGTGCCCGAGGGCGGCTGGATGGCAGGCGAAGCACCCAACCGACCTGCGACCGACGAGCTTGCATACGAGCAGGACAAGACATACGCCGAGATCCAAGCCAAGCTACGCGGCGCCTAAGAACCGAACCTGCACAGCCCACTCGAGATGTTGGAATTTGCATTTCTGTTCACCTCGTTGTCGAATCTACTTGGTGTCTTTGATCACCATCCTACCTCTGCCAGGACCTACTTTGAGCTTGGTTTGTGGAACCGCGACTTTCTCGGTGCGTTTGCGGCTCCAGCTGACTCTCGCCGTATTTGAAGCCGCGGATGAATCGGGCACGGGCAGGTGCGGAGTCGAACTGGACGCTTTTAGCCTCAACGCAGCGGCGAGTTTCGAGGTAGCTTTGGGTGGGGCCTCGTTCCGGACCGGGCTGGTTGTAGGAGGAGTCGGGTTGTACCGAAACGCAGAGTCGGATGAGGGGACAGGAGCCAGGGTGAGGGAAGAGACGATGTGATGGAGTGCATCCACCTTGCGGGCAAGATCACTGAGGTCGGTTTCATCCGCCGGGTCGGAGAGCGTTCGGCTTGCAGATGAGACGGGAGAAGGAAGGCCGTATGGATTATCCATCCGAGGCGCCATGGCATGGCCCGGATCGTAGATCCCAGCTGCAGGGGCATTGGGTCGGTAGTACTGGGATGAGCTGCTGGCGGTGCCGGAGAAGCTCGATGGTGTGGCACGACCGTCGTGTTCTGGCCAGGGTGGCAGCGGACGAGTGGGTGGTGGCGCTCGACGCTCAAGGTCTCGCTGTCGACCTTGGATTCGCAGAGCCATGGTGAGCTGCTCCACCTGTCTGCGCAACGCCTCTACCTCAAAGCTATCCTGAGAAGCGCGCGGGGGTTCCGGCATTCGCTTGCACGGCTCCAGCCCAGGAGAACCATCGATACAGCTCGCATCTTCCCAGGCCGCCTCAATCTCGTCGAGCGCGCCGATGCCATCTGCCATGTGAAGTCCGTACATCCCCTGCTCGCGTACCGAGGCCTCGATGGTGTTTCCCGCTGCTGGGAAGCTCGATAACGGCATTCGTTCGATAGCAGCACCCCCGCGAGGTACTACTCGACTCTGCAGATGGGCAGGAAGATGGTATGGCATGGCACTGTAGTCCCAGGCAGGAACGTGCTTTTCGAGGTGGCTAGGATGTGCCCTTGGGATGGTATCGAGCGTGTCGGTGGTGGAAGTGTCGAGCGTAAAGATGCTATCGGCATCGTAAGAGCTCGTCGACTCTGACAGCGCGATCATGCTGTTGGTGTCCATCGCTTAAGCTTCGTTGTTCGACCGCCGTGATGGATGAGGAATGTGGGAGCAGATAGATGAAGGAGGCTATCAAAAGCCTCGCGTTGCAGTCCCGAGTTTATGCTGATGAAGGCGATCCAGACGCAACCAGCGGGACGCATCAGACGAGCAAGCAGTGGGGACCATTCCTGTGTCACAGGGGAAACAGACAAATGCGCAGATGAAACCTGACGGCCGTACATCCGATGCGGTGGATCTATGTCTGCTGCTCCTCTATCTATCCGACGCAGGCAAGCTAGCCGATCTCAGCCACTGCCGCAAGGGCAGAGCGGTGGCGGTTGGCAGAAGCAGGGTCATAGCAAGCGATGGCCGCCCTTCACACGAGGCTCGGCAAGCCCGAAGCGATGAGAGTGGTTCGTGTCGTTCCTGGAACCCCACTTGCGTGGATCGGCGAACCTAAGGACCCCATCGCCGGGGACGGGAGCGGCATCTGCCACTACATACTCTGTCTGCAGGCTCATATGAGCTCATGCAGACCAACGCGAGCTCACCGAGCGTCGTGGGAACAAACCACCGGCCTCTTGGGTGGGGACTGAGGGCGGAGTCGCAGACGCTTCGATTCGGACCAGACGCTTCCATCTGGCAACCCGGTGCACATTCTCACGCATCTGCAAGGCCCTTGTGGCATGCCTCTCCAGCCACCACCTCACCCGAGCGGGGCTGGGGAGGCGTCGGGCGTTGGGCACAAGAAGCACGGCAAGTCTGCTGCGAGATGCTTATCTGGGCGTCGGCACAATCTGGCACTTCCCACTCCGACCTCGACATGCAGCCAAGAGATAAGAAGAAGCGCGCTGAAAAAATGAAAGCATTTGTTACACCATCAGCTTCGAACAAAGCCAACTACAAGCTCGGTGGTCTAACACTTTCGACGAAATTAACTCGAGCACGCCAACGTCGAGATCGCTCGCGCAATTGGCTCGACATGACGCCTTCTGCAATGGATGGCAATTTGGGCCACGGCAGTGCATCTCGGATTTACCTGTTCTGGCCTAGGCGAGCACCATTGGCCGTGTCAGGTTGCGCCATCGCTACTTCGCCTTGGTCTCATGGCGACATGGCCCTCTCTGCACTGTGCGCAGCGCCCTGCCTCTGTTTGGGCCCATGTCGAGCGATGGCGAGCTCAACCCACCCAAAGCCGGCGCCGCTTCCCCACATTTGCCTGCTCGCATGGCGCAGCAGCCTCGCCTCGGCACCCCAGCATGCCGTGCTCAGTTGCGCCTGTTTCCAGCACCGCCAAGTCACCGACGTCCACGGCATGCATGCATTGGCTTGCGTGCGTGTCGAGTGCAATGCCGCGCTGGCCTGGACTAAGCCTTGCCTCAAGCATCGGTCATATCGTGGCCAAGCCCCGCATTCGCTCGCGCTTGAGCGTCTGGAGCCCGATGACGGAACGGCCTTCATTACGACCGTCGTATCCTCAGGGTGTAGCGCTCCGGAATGCCATCCTCCGGCCTATGAGCCGGGCTGATGGCGTGTCCAGTCACGCAAGACGTTCGAGATGAGCTTGGAAGGCTGAACATGATTCACCCTTGCGATCGCCGGTACACAGCTGAGCAAATGCATATCCTGCCTCGAACGTCGACTCACAAGTGCTGCCCATAAAGCAATAGGGCCAAGGTATAAAGAGCTGAGCCTCGCTGGTTCCCTCGACGTCGACATCACTGCATCGCCTCCGCAAGCAAGAAACAATCGCCAGTCTCCGTCTTTGCATACCTCCCCTTCCGCATCACAACAATGGCACCTGTCGCAGTGGAGCCTCGACCCAACTCGCCCTCGGCGGCTTCGGGCTCAAAAGTCAACGGCAAGCGCTTCGCCGGCGCCTCTACCAACCGCGCACACAATTATTCGTCGGAACACTTTGACCTCGGCGCTCTGGCGACTGAAGACGACTACCCGTACAACGACTTCAAGCCTTCCTTCCCCAAGGTGCACTGGGATGCGTACGAGCCCATCGAGCCTCCCACGGACCGTGGTCTCTTCGCCGACCCCGAGAAGAAGGCGCTGTTCGGGGCAGCCACTGCGGTCAAGGATCTCACGCGCACCATTGGTACCGAGCTCGAGGGCATCAAGCTTGGCGAGCTCACCGACAAGCAGAAGGACGAGCTGGCACTGCTGGTAGCCGAACGGGGTGTCGTCTTCCTGCGCGGTCAGGATGATTGGACCATCGAGCAGCAGCTCGAGCTCGGACGCTACTGGGGTCCACTGCACAAGCACGCCACCACGGGTGTGCCTGCTCGTGGCGATCTGGACGAGGTGCACGTCGTGTACGCGCACCCGACCTCGGACCCCAACGAGAAGGTGTACCGTGGACCCGTGCAGCACTCGCGCGCCGACCTGTGGCACTCGGACGTCACGTACGAGGTCAACCCGCCGTCGTACACGAGCTTCAAGCTGCTCGTCTCGCCCGAAGCTGGTGGTGACACGTTGTGGGCTTCGGGCTATGCAGCCTACGACCGCCTCTCGTACCCGCTGCGCCAGTATCTCGAGCAGCTGACCGCGATCCACTCGGCAGTCGACCAGGCAGAGGGCGCTCGTCGGTTCGGCAACACGGTGCGTCGTGAGCCCGTCGAGACCGAGCACCCGCT
Organism: Moesziomyces parantarcticus; assembly: GCA_023212605.1. Lineage (NCBI taxonomy): Eukaryota > Fungi > Basidiomycota > Ustilaginomycetes > Ustilaginales > Ustilaginaceae > Moesziomyces > Moesziomyces parantarcticus. The sequence goes on along the minus strand of JALCCF010000022.1, from coordinate 116,808 downwards.
CGTGCGCGTCCACCCGGTGACCAAGCACAAGGCGCTTTTCTTCAACCCGGGCTTCGTCAAGTACATCCCTGGCGTGCCCAAGGCCGAGTCGGACTACCTCGTCCAGTTCCTCACCAACCACGTCTCGTCGGCGAGCGACTTTAGCGTGCGCTTCAAGTGGAATGCCGGCGACGTCGCCATCTGGGACAACCGCACCAACATCCACTCGGCCATCTACGAGGATGTCGGCGTCTCGAGGAGGCACGCCGTGCGCGTCGCTGTGCGCGGAGAGATCCCGCGCGACAGTGAGGACGGCACCAGCCGTGAAGAGGAGTACTACAAGGCACGCGGCTTCCGCGTCGACAGGAGCGTGCAGAAGGGCCAGCGCCGTCAAGCCGGCTACAAGGACTAATCGCTCCCGATCGTATCCCTCTCATCCCCACCTATACCCGCATAGCCACATCTGCATCGCAATCAACCGTTTCTCAGCACAAACCGCCTGCCTTTGCCAGCCTGCCTAAATGCTCCATGATCTAACATGTTATGAAAAAATGAAGCTGCTTTGCCTCCACATGAGGATTTGCTGCGAGGTGCTGCACGAGCACGGAGCAGCAGTCAGCAGTGCAGCTGTCTGACTGAACCCTGTCATGCCGCCTTTCGTCATCCGAAGCAGTTGATGGCTGAGCTCGACAGCGCCAGAAAGCCATGCCGAAGGTCGTCGGAAGAACTGAGCTCTGCCGTTTCGTTACTTCTACTGTGCTGCCAGACGTCCTTCTTGTCCCTCTACCACAACCACTTCGCACCAACCATACACCGCCATGCCGGACAGCGAGGTCAAGATCGGCAGCTACGTGCTCGAGCGCCTGGCGCAGCTGGGCACGCAGAGCATCCAGGGAGTGCCCGGCGACTTCAACATGGGTTTCCTGGATCTCATCGAGGACCACGCCAAGCTGCGCTGGATCGGCAATGCGAACGAGCTGAATGCAGCCTACGCCGCGGACGGGTATGCGCGCGTCAAGCGCACGCTCAGCGCCGTGGTGACCACGTTTGGCGTGGGCGAGCTGAGCGCACTCAACGGCGTGGCCGGAAGCTTCTCAGAACGTCTGCCCGTGATCCACATCGTGGGCGTGCCGTCGACGGCGGCACAGGGCAGCCACTCGCTGCTTCACCACACGCTCGGCGACGGCCGCTTCTCGGCGTTCGAAAACATGAGCAAGGAGATCTCGGTGGACAGCGCCGTGCTCAAGCAGAAGGAAGGCGCAGGAGAGGCGATCGACCGCATCCTCGTCAGCGCAATGCTCAAGGCTCGACCCGTCTACCTCGCCCTTCCCACCGATTTGGTGCATGCTACCATCCCCGCTGCCCCGCTCGAGACGCCGCTCGAGTACAGTCCGCCACCCAACGACGAGGATGCGGAAAAGTACGTGCTGGATGTGGCGCACAAGCACATTGCGCAGGCCAAGTCGGCGGTCATCCTCGTCGACGCGTGTGCGGCACGCCACGGATGCATCGACGAGTCGCGCGAGCTGATCGAGGCCTCGGGCCTGCCCGTGTTCGCCACGCCGATGGGCAAGGCGATCATCGACGAGGACCACGCGCAGTACGGCGGCATCTACGTGGGCAACCTCACCGCCGAGCCGGTCAAGCAGGTGCTCGAATCCGCCGACGTGCTCATCACGCTCGGCTCGCTCAAGAGCGATTTCAACTCGGGCAATTTCAGCTACCGCACCCCGCGGTCGCGCACCATCGAGCTGCACTCGGACTACACCACCATCGGCTACTCGCACTATCCGGGCATTGGGATGAAGCGTCTGCTGCCCAAGTTGAGTGCCATGCTGGCTGTGGATGGCGACAAGCGTCGGGCAGAGACGACGCAGGTGGTGCCCAAGTTTCGCAACGTGCTGCCGGACGAGAAGGGCGACGAGATCAGCCAGGCGTGGTTGTGGCCTCGCATGGGCATGTTCTTCCAGCCCAAGGATCAGGTGGTGGTGGAAACGGGCACGTCGAGCTTTGGCATGCTCGAGGCGAAGCTGCCGCGCGAGACGCGCTGGGTATCGCAGGTGCTGTGGGGCTCGATTGGCTGGTCGGTCGGTGCCACGCTCGGTGTAGCGTTGGCTGCACGCGAGCTGCAACTCGGCCGCACCCATCTGTTCGTCGGCGACGGATCGCTGCAGTTGACAGTGCAGGAGGTGGGAACCATGATCAAGCACGGCCTCAACCCGTACCTGTTTGTACTCACCAACGACGGCTACGAGATCGAACGCCAGATCCATGGGCCACAGAGGAGCTACAACGATATCCAGCCGTACGACCATTCACTCCTGCTCGACTTTTTCTCGCGCCCCAAAACGGCAAATCAGTCCCAGACCGAGAGCCACAGCAAAGATCCCAAGCCCAGCGATAAGCAGTATTACGCCGTCAAGACCAAGAAGGAACTGGATACGCTGCTGAACGATCCGGACTTCAACAAGCCGGACCGCATCAGGCTCATCGAGATCTTTGTCCCGCGCGGTGACGCTCCCACCGCTCTCAAGCGCCAGGCTGAAGCCACAGGCTCCGCCAACAAGTACGACTAGCCCCCCACTCACGCCAGTTCGAGACGTGCTTGTCACGTTGATGTCCATTTCCGATGCAATTCCATGTTCCATCTCACCTTGATGCTTCACAGATGTGCGGACCTGCTCACGACAAGACAGAAAGATTTGCAAGCTCGGTCGGTGTTCTGATAGCGCAAATGAATGAATGTGATTTCCATGCCCCTCATCAGCCGTTTAAGGCTGCGGGTGCGTGGGCGTGCTTACTGGGTCTTGACGGTGAGCTTGGCGGGCTTCTCTGCGTCCTCGCCAAAGATGTTGATGTCCCACTGGGGTGCGTAGGTGTAGGGGATGTTGAAGCGCACCTTGCCGAGCTCCTTGTACAGGCTGGTGACGGTCTCGTAGTCCTCATCCTTGAGCTCGATCTGGGCAAAGTTGGACTTGATCCTCGACTCGGTGACGCTCTTGGGGATGACCGAGTAGCCTCGCTTGACGCCCCAGGCGATGAGCACCTGCGCCGGGTCGGCGTTGTACTTCTTGGCGACCTCGGACACCTGCGGGTAGTCGACGATCTTGGTCTTGCCGCTCAGGTTGTTGCCGAGCGGCGAGTAGGCGGTGAGGTGGATGTTCTTGGCCTTGGAGTAGGCGACGAGGTCGTCCTGGGGCAGCAGCGGGTGCGCCTCGATCTGGTTGACGGCAGGCACGACGCCCGTGGCATTGATGATGGCGTCCAGGTCGTTCTGGGTGAAGTTGGAGACGCCGATCGACTTGACCTTGCCGGCCTTCTGGAGCTCGATGAGCGCCTTCCACGTGTCGACGATCGAGACCTCGCGGTCGATGTCGGTCTGCTTGCCGTCGGCGATTTTGGGGACGAGGTCCTTGCCGGGCTTGAAGGCGACGGGCCAGTGGATGAGGTAGAGGTCGAGGTAGTCGAGGCCGAGCTGCTGGAGCGTCTCCTCGTAGGCGGCCTGGACGTTCTCGGGGCGGTGCGAGTTGTTCCAGAGCTTCGAGGTGATGAAGAGCTCCTCGCGCTTGACGACCGAGGGGATGATCTTCTTGAAGGCCTCGCCGATCTCCTCCTGGTTCTGGTAGATGCGGGCGAGGTCGAGGTGGCGGTAGCCGGCCTTGACGGCGACCTCGACGGCGTTGGCGACCTCACCGGGCTTGGAGAGCCAGGTGCCGAGGCCGATCTGGGGGATCTTGTTGCCGTCGTTGAGGGTGATGTACTTGTTGAGCGACATGGTGACGATGTGTATGTATGTATGTATGGTGGGAACGCGAAATGAAGTACTAATGACGACGGCACCGGTTATATACTTGCAAGTGGCAGTGACTGCGTTGACTTCTTCTTGCGAAGCGCTGACGGCGAAATGCACGGTTCGCACGTCAGGCAGCCGTGGGAGCTCAGCAGCAGAAGCGGTGGCGCGGCGTGGCGTGATGGACCCCGCTGAGCTCGGCACGTTAGCGCTTCGTCAGATCCGCCGAGGATCCAGCGGACGGTAGGTTAGGCTCTACGTTGGGCCACCGGAGCGAGGCGGTCCTGCTGCACGGGCCAGGGTGGGCTCAACTCGAATTTCTTCCACGCCTTTCTTCCTAGCAGCCGGGCGCGAATGAGGTCATTTGCCGAGCCAACCACGAAATTCGCTCTGCCACTCAGCAGCAGCAGCAACGTCTGCAACGTGGAGCGGGTTCCGAGAATCCACCAACAAATTCCCTCGAATTTCGGACCTGAAAAACGGCCCTGAAAATCTGTGCCCGAAAAAGATCCGGTGACGAGGCCGACAACGCCGACTGCGCAGCAAGTGCCTCCGCACCTCGTCGGCCGTCCGAACCCCACGTCGACGCCGCCGACACTTTCATGCTGCACCGCTGTCCCACGAGACCCAGTCTTCCGATGAGATGCCGCATTCATGACTCGCCCTCCACCACCCTCCACACACCCACCTCCTCCACATTCTGGCGAGGAGGCCAGCCAGGCATCCCCATGGGCTTGACAGCGAGCTCAGTCGACGTCCCGCGCAGCCGAGCGTGTGGCGACCGAAAGTCGGCGTTGGGCTCCACACTCACTCTGCACATCCAACACGGCGTCGGTCGGTCGGTAGCGCAACTTGCATTGCCGACCAAGATGCATATCCAGCTTGACTGAGCGGCTACCGTCTGCCCTTGCCCTTGCGTGAGGGCTTGGGACGCATCTCGACATCTCCACCCTGCGCCTCGCCGCCCTCCTGGTCGATCTTCTCGCGCGCCTGTACGAAAAACATGAGATCGCCCACCTGTTCCTGAAGATCCGTCACCTGCGCCTGCAACGCCGCCTCGCTCTCCTTGGTGCGCTCGAGCCGCTCCATGAGACCCTTGCTGATCGAGCGCTCCGAGTGCAGATCCCGCTCCAACGTGCGTGCGAGCTCCACTGCCTTGTCCGCCTTGCGCTCGCTCTTGTCCTTGTCCTTGCGCAGCGCATCGTTTGTACGCTCCAGCTCCGCCGTGCGCTGCTCCAGCTCATCGATCCGCTGCGACTTGGTCGAGAGCGACGTAAGCTCGCCCGTCATGGCCGTCAGCTGCGCCTGGAACTGGTCCAGTTTGTCCTCGTAAAAGTGGCGTTGCGACTCGAGCTGGCTTGTGAGCAGGTACGAGTACTCCATCCCGATCGCCTCGAGCTTGTCGTCCGCCGACCGGCTTGATCCCGCACGCGGCACGTCCGCTCCTCGTTGAGCTTCTTCGTCGTGCGCTTCGCCGTCGTCTCCATGCGCGTCCGAGCGATGACCACTGCCGCGTGCAATGTCGACAGGAGGGCCCGAGTATTTGGTGCCGCTCGTCGACATGGCCGAGGCGTAGCTTGCCGACGCAGGCAGCGTGCGACTTCGCTCGGGCGTGGCCGTGGCAGACGAGGCCGAGGGCAGCTCGACGAGCTTCCCATCCGCCTTGTTCTGGATCAGCCGGTGCACGTAGCCGTCGCCTGCATAGTCCCACACGCGCTGCGTCTCGAGCTCGAGGCTGTACAGGTGTCCCGTCTCGCTAAAGTGCCGATGCGCGTGGCCTTGCTTGTACCTGCCGCATCCCACCGACGCGCACACCAGACACACCCACAGATCCTGCTGCGTCTCGCATACTGCGCAGCAGCTCGGTTCGTCCGCGTCGCTCTCGTCGTCCGATTCCGCCTCGGCACGGCCGCCCCGCGAGGGCGTCGAGGGGTCCATCGAAGAGCGCGGCGTCCGGCGCCGATGCTGTGCCGAAGGCTGTCCGGTCTGCGAATATCGGCAGACGGGGCAGCGCGACTCGCCCCATTTCGACAAGCACGAGCAGTGAAACGTGTGCTGGCACGAGATGGTCATGAGCCCCGTCACGGAGCTGTCCATGCGTTCCAGGCACACGGGGCACGTGGGCAGTTCGTGCCCCACGTGGGTGGACGCGTTTTTGGGTGGGCGCAGAGGCCAGGGATCCGAGTTGGTGAGCGTGGGATAGCTGAAGGGCAGCGAAGTGTGCTTGGAGACGGTGAGTGAGGTGATGTAGACCACCTGGCAGATCTCCTGCGGATCCATGGCGTTGAACGGCTGTCCGTTGAACATCTTGTGGAAATCTTCGGCGTCTTTGGCGTCGCGGAAGCGGATGAGCACCATGCATCGGTTGGGATGCATGTCGCGCACCATGCGCAGATGCGTGATCGCCTCGACAGCGGGCTCGATGAACGAAAGAAAGTGGGATGCGGTGAGGTGGGACGGCACTGCCAGCACTGCCACGACGGTACCGAGGTCTTGGTCCGGGATCTGATTCTCGAATTGCTCCCCTGCCGATGTGCTGTTGCCTGGGACCGCACTTTTGCCAGCCGGTGCAGTTGGTGTAGTGGAAGTGAAAGCCATGGCATCTTGCTTGTCACGAAAGAGGTGGACGATTCCGAAAGCGACTTCGGTGGCACCGATGGTCATGCCGTCGAAGCGCTCGGTGCACGAGGCGAGTGTGTGAGCTGCATCCTTTGACGACGATGAATCGCCCTGAAACGAGTCGGTCTTGTCGAAAGTGGCGACGGGTAGCGACACCTGTTGTTGCTTTGCATGGAAGACGTTCTTTCTCCTGTGCGATTTCGCTCCCGATGTCTGAGCAGACGAGGTCGAGGGCCCCGCAGCCGCATCAGAAGAGCCTTGAACTGGGTCGTTCTCGTCTGCCATCGCCACGGCACTACTGCGCTCGGCCCAGTCGATGCGGATGGGTCCGAAGCGGATATCGATGGGTGAGCCGAAGGATTTGGTGGATCTGTCGCGGTAGAGGAAAGAGCGCTGAGAGGCCGCTGCTCGGCCGTGGTCACCCTGCCAAGCCGAGTCGGGAAGCTGTGCAAAGATGTGATCCGGTGCGATGCGGTTATGACTTTGAAAGGGCGCCTCTCTGGCGAGTGCAGGATCGGGCTGAAAGAGCGAAAAGTGGACCGAGTAGGTTTCTTGCTGTTCGAGGAAGAAGGCAGGTCTGGACGGCGCGGATTTGCGAGGCTTTGTGGGCATCCTGGTGACAACGACCTCGACAGAAAAAAGGCACGATACCGCTTGCGATCCAGCCAGAATGAGCGTGGAACGAGCGAGGGGAGTAGCCACTGGAGTAAGGTGAGCAAGCTTCCGTGTCGGATGGTCGGGCGTAGGTGGTAGCAGGTGACGAGGTAGCGACACCCGTTGAGCGAGCCTATCGAGCCTCCTCCACCTGCAAGTGCATGCGTGGACCCTGAAGCTCAGTCGCCGCTGAGAGTCGTGAGTCGTTGGTCTGAGCAAGTCACGTGGTGCCAAAGGATGCAACGCGCTTCTGTGGACAGCAATTTGGAATTGAGCGCGATTTGAATTTTGGCTCGTGTTGATCTCGGCCTCCTGCTGCAGCTCTCTTTCGGTGCCAATTTCTTCCGACCTCGTCCTACACCAACAGCAACAGAGAGCATGGCGCCGGCTCAGTACACTTGGTATGGGCAAGAGTGTAGTTCGACATGATCATAACGTGACAGTGGCAGGGGCGAGAACAAGGCCAAAGGGTCCCTCGGAAGTCGGCATGAGAAGTGGCAAAGCAAAAATGTGGCTGAATGCGTCGATGGCAACCACAATGGCCGAGCGAGTGTCTCTCTGAGCCTTAATTTTCCATGTACGACGGCATTGCCACGAAGGAAAGCGATCGCCGGAGCCTGCTCTCGCCCGAACCAGCCAGCCCGCGGTAAGGAGGCCAGGAAGAGCGAGTCCAGCGAGTCCAATGCTTGCAGTTTCGCGGTGTGTGTGTTGAGTTTCAGGGCGGATGCAAAGGGCTGTGCCTGTCCGCCCTTCTAGCAGCATGCAGCGTAGATCCTCTTTGCAACCATGCATTCTCGTGCGCTCGCCGAACCGCGCAACGCCTTTCGCCTCCCTCGCCTCCACCTCGCCTAGCCTCTGTGCCACTACCTGACCGGAGCCTTCGAATGCGTGAGCTTGCGGCGTGGAAGCCTGGACCTGCTCCGCTCGACAACCCGCCCTGCTCATGTGCGCTTGTACCTCCCATTCGAGCAAGCCTTAGGCGCCCTTGCCACCCCCTCGATCCCTCGCCGAGCCTCATTCACGTGTGCCAGCGTCTCTTCCTATCCACACCTTCCCCAGGCGTGCGTCGTAGCCACCATGTCTTCACAAGGTGTTGCTCATTCACGCTCGGCCAGTGGGACGCCTACACAGACACGCCCTTCTTTCAGCACTGCTCGCGACCACTTTAGCCCGGGCAACTCGCGGCCCAACGCCATGTCGCACAACATCGACCTTGAAGCCACCGTCGAGGCTTGGTTGGATGCGCTCAATTCACCCCTATCCACCTCGTCGGAGCGAACCTCGACGCTGAACGATATCGAAAAGCTCCTCGTCAAGCTCACCGACACTTCTCGCTCCACAGCTCTCTTCGGACTCGACGATGCGGCCACCTTCTGGTCTCTCCAGGCCTCTGCTGGGTTCAGCCTGGCGGAGGCACTCATGGCGCTCGTGTACCGCCTCCATCTCGACCTGCAGCGCGAACACGAACTGCAAAGGACGCAGGCTTCATCCTCGCTGTATGCGGCTACAGAGTCGGCTTCGTCGTTCGACGGTCTGGGCATCCAGATGAGCAAAGCGCAGAACAAACACGACAGGGTGTCGGCTTCTAGCATGTCTGAGGCACAGCATCAGCGTCTGCACGCTACCGTGTCCGAGATCTGCATCGCCATCACCATTCTGCAGGGCTTGACGCTGTGCAGCACGGCGAGCAAGCGCATCACGCGCCGCAAGTCATCCCTCGAGCTCCTCCTCCAGATCGTACTCGCCGACTACTGCACACAGCTTCTACCGCCCATCCTCGTGCCGGCATCGCAGGCACTGACTCCCACCAGCCCTTCCTTCAACCTGCCTCCAACACCTTCAACGCCCTCATCGTCATCGTCGTCATCGTCTCCATCCAAGTCGGCTGTGACCGCCTCGTCAAGCGCGGACTCGATGGCCGAAGCGCCGCTATCGCTGCCGTCGGGCTTCGCGCTCGATCTGCTCATGTGCATTCTCGTCGACAGCCAAGTGGCACAGGATCGATTCGCCGAGATGGGTGGCATCCATCAGATCGTCCAGCTCAGCCACAAGTGCGCCGACACTGTCACCACGCCTGTCAGCACGGCCGTTACCGCTACCAGTCCGAGCCTTCGAGAAGCGGCCGCAACCAGCGCAGCAAGGTCGAGCCACATCGTTGCGCTCAAACAGACCGACCTGCTTTGTCTAGAATTCCGCTACTTCTGGTCGCAGCTGCTCAACAGCGAGCCGGCACGCAGAGCGAGCCTCGACAATGTGGCGGGCACCAACAGTGCTGCGACCAGCTTCTACAGTGTCATGGATCCGCCGTCGACGGTGCTGGTGGAGGCAGAGACTGCGGCGGAGCCAAGCACGCCCAAGGCATCGCTGAGGAAAAGACCATCCAGGCGCGTGCTGGGGGGAAGCGAGACGCCGCTGGTCAAGACACCAAAGGCTCGTGGTCGCGTGCAGGCTCCTTCGTCGACGCGAGCAACGAGCGAGGAGGCGCCATCGAGATCGAGGGTGCGCGAGCAGCAAGAGGCAGGAACCAACGCCTCGCCGAGGAAACTCCGACACAGTGCATCTGTGACTGAGTTGCGCAAGAAGCCGTCGGTGTCAAAGAGCACCATGCCGCCTGTTCCGCCGCTGCCCGTTTCCGAGTCGCCTCTGTCGATGGGGATCAAGTCAGATGCTACCGCCGCCGAGAGACGCCCCGCTTCACGACGTCCAGCGACCTCGGGATCCGGCAGTGCATCCTCGCGTCCGAGTGCTTCCGCTCTGCAGGAACAAGGCAGGCCGGGCGAGCGCGTGCGCAGGTCGACTGTTTCGGAAGCATCTACCTCTGCTCACAGCGACCCGGCGGACAGGACGGTCAAGTTCAGTCCGACGCGGCCCGGCATGTCATCTCGAGAGCGACCGCGCATTCCGTCGCCGCTCAAGCCGCGCAGTGCAGCGCAGGAAGCCGCCGAGCTCGACGCCAAGCGACGCACCGAGGCGATCGCAAACCACGCCATCCCCTACCGCCATCTGCGTGCCTCTACCGCCAGCACTCCCTTCTCGCCCACCGAGAATCTTCCTGCCCCACAACGCTCCACGCGTACCCCGGCAAGTATGGACGCGGAGAACTGCAACCCCTTCTCGACCGCCGCTACGGAAGTGAAGCAACAGCAAGAGCCACGTGGCCAGTTGCGCTCCAAGCGATCAACTCACTTTACAGAAAGCCCTCAGCCCATGCACGATACTGCCGATGCAGGATCGATTCGCAAAGGCGATGCCAAGGGCATGGTTCCCAGCGAGTCGGCTTACAGCTTGGGGGTCGGGAGCGGAGCAGTCAGGATCCCGCCCAGTCCCGCGGTGAGACGCGCCCAGTTGGCCCGCGCACGCAGCTTGTCGCCGACCAAGCTTCATCTAGGCGACCGCCTGTCTGCACCCGTAGATCCCTAGTCCACAGCAATACATTCAGCATCAATCTATGAGCCAGAGCGAACATACGAGGTTGGCTTGATGGCAGTGTTTGGCTGGCATTTGTGAGATTGCAAGACGGCGCACAGGTTGGAAGTTTTTTGGTGATCGAGATCCGATTTCCCTGCGGTTGAGCGGTGCAAAAAAAGAAAAAGAGTCTCGGCAAGGGACCATGTCAACAACTTCGGTCCCGCTGCTACTTTCTTTCTTTTTCCCCACCACCATCCCCCGAAGGGTAAGTTACCTCCTCAACAGCAGTTGTTTGCGGCACGACAATTCAGGCAGGCGGCGCAACGGACGCAAAGGACGGGAACGATGATCAACCAATTTGACTACAGGAATCTCGTTAGTCCTAACACACTTTGCGGACACTCAAATTACCATTCAAGTTTCAGCCTTGTCTGACCCCTCCTTTGCGTCCAGCCTCCGCTACGAATTGCTGCCGCAAAACGCCCGCTTCACTATGCCATAGTGATGCAACATGACGCTGACCTCTTTTCGATCCGTCTGCGATATAGATCATCACCTTGCCTCAGGTCAATTGGAACTCATCCTGCAGCCTCAACGACTGTGCCTTCACCGCCTGTGCCAGAACATCCCCACGTCCAATTATTCCGCACTGTAGTTCGAAATGGTGCGCAAATCTTTTGATGATGGGCGGTACAAGTACAATTGTGTCAAAAAATGTGGTATGAGCACCCTGCTGTGGGTGACTATGAGAGAACTTTATAGTATGCATGTGTGTCTTGCCGTCAGTATCGCCACTGCGACGGCGGGTGCGGGGGAGGCGGGTTGGCAGGCGGGTACGCTGCAGCGCGCGGAGGCGGCGGGTACGGGTAGGCATAGCGGGCGTCGTGCATCTCGCGCGGCGGCGTCACACGCGGGTACCCGTACCGGGCGTCAGGCATAGGTGCATCCTCGCTGTACCGCGGCATCGGCGGTTCCTGGAAGGCCGGGTAGCCGTGCTGATACACCGGATAGCTGGGCTGTGCGTACGGATCGTGGATAGCACGTGCGCGATCGTAGTCGAACTCGTGCACGCCGCCATATCCCCCGCTTGCTCCGTAGCCGGCATACGACGGAGTCGCGATCATGTTGGATCTGGGTTCTTCCGGGGGCGCAAAGCGGCTCGGCTCGTGCTGTCCAGCCTGTGCTGCATCAAAGCCCAGTGCTGATGCCCGCTTCGGGCTCGATCGAATCCTGTCAGACTCGCCGTATCGATCGTCGACTTGCTGAGCCTGCATCGACTCGGCAGCAACCTCGTCGAGCTTTTCGTCCGGAGGATCCTGCTGTACGCGTCCCTTCTTCCAAAGCCGAGCACCGGGCGGCGGAGGCTTCTTCCTCTTCCTCTTCCTATCGCGCGGCTGCTGATCCTGGTCGAGCTTGGACGAGGGTGCTGGACTGGGCGCCCTGCTTGAGACCACCGATCTGGCGCCATCTCCAACTTCGGCAGGCGTCTGCAATCCTGAAGCAGCGGCACTTACGTCTGTTGCCTCCTTCGATGCAGTCGACTGATTGGCCAGGCGCAGCTGCCGCGCCCACAGGCTTTCGTCCGCATCGCCATCCGAGTCGCTGTCGGCGCCACGCAGCGAGACCGCTTCGGACATGAGCCCGTCGGCGTCCGAAATGACGACGTCAATATCGGCGACACTCGGCATGCGCGGCGAGCTGTACACGGAGCTGAACGACGGCAGCGATGAGATGCCCGACTCAGACGACATGTAGGAGGAGTCCGAATCGTAACTCTCGTCCCAGTCGGACGCCTCCGACGAGGCGATGGACGTTGCCAATTCGCCAACCTCTTCCTCGCCCGATAGCGCAGTCTCGGAGGCGGGCCGATCCGCGTCGTCTGCCGCCTCTTGCTGAGCACGCTCGCTCTTGCGCGTCTGTCTCCTGTGCTCGCGCCAAGCCTTCTGCATCTTCCGGAGGTCTGCGCGCACGAAAGGATCTTCGGCCTCCGCGTACTTCGACGAAAACAAGAAACGGCCGAACTTCTGATACAGAGCCGCGCTGTCGGGATCCTCGACACCGGCCGTCTGCGGAGTCCAGATGTTGTGCGTAAGCTTGGCGTATCCTCGCGTCTTGCGGCGATGCACGGCAAGCAGATCGAGCTCCATCTCCGCCTGCCATTGCGCATGCCTGGCCTCGAACGCCGCCTCGCGGTAGAGTGGACCAGCGCGGTCGTTGATGTAGTTCGACCACGCAAGCTTGCGATCGCACGTCCAGATGCGTTCGATCTCGTCCTTGCGCATCTCGAGCTGCAGTCGCAGTCGCGACAGCTCGCCCGCGCGCCACTCGTCAACAATCTCGTCAAAGTTGGACAGGTAGCGAATGCTCTCGTAGAGCTCGCCGCTGGCCTGCGCCTCGTCGAGGTACTCTGCTTCCTCGCGAGCGTACAGCTCCTTGGTATCGAGAGTGTCGAGGGGGTTGAGTCGGCCAGGGGCGAACTTGCTGAAGCGCTCGTAGCGTTCTCGGTCGGCGCGCTCAGCCTCGTCGCTGTCATCTTGGCCCGTCTCTTCGGTCCAAGGGGGCGGGAGGTCAAAGGCAGCGAGCTGAGCGATCTTGGTCAGGCGGTCCAGCTCGGTCGTGTCGAGCTTTGGGATAGCAGCGGCGCAGGCCTGCAGGATCTGGGATGCCATCTCGTCCTCATGCGTCCAGGCTTGCATAAACATCGGCACTGGCGGAAGTGGTGGGGTGCGCGGCGGTGTCGGCGAACGTGCTCTGGGGCTTGGACCGCTCATGAGCGCCGAAATGGACATGATGTTGGAGCGCGCAGGTCGAGGTATCGGTGACATGGGATCGTCCTCGATAAATTCCGCTTTGTGGCCCCACGAGTAAGGCTGATGGTGAGGCTGATAGCTTTCATAGCTCGGGTATGGGCCTTGTGCGTAAGATGCGGAGATGAGCGAGGGTCCGGTGCCATACGTGGCGCGAGCCGTGTCCATGAGCGCTACCTCGGGCGAAGATTCAGGTGAGTAGGCCGGGCGTGCATGCGATGCTGGAGCATGTGTCAGCTGAGGCGACTGGGGAGGCTCGGTCTTGACAATGGGCTCGTTCGCCACCGACTCGAGAGCGCTGGCCATTTGCGGCCGGTCATAGCCGGATGCGACTGGGTCGAGAGTATCGAGTCGGTTCGCATTAGCTTCGAGACCAGGATCTGTGTTATGCGAGTCGTCGGCTTTGTCTGCGGGCGGAGGCGACGCAAAGCGAGCGCGAAGCTGGTCGAGCGACTGAACAGGGACCATGTCGAGTTCGGCTTGGAGCTGGTAGGAAAGGATGCACAGCTGACGATACAGCTCCGATTTTGCTTCATCGTCTGGGCCGTCAGGATCGGCTTCTTTGATCTTGTTCTTGCCTGCTGAGCGCTTGCCCCTTGCGGGCGCCTTTTCGACGGGCGGACGTACGGTTCTGCCGCCGGAGCGCGTGCGTCGATCGGTCTCCTTCGCATTCATGACGAGATTTTCGAGGTAGGGCGAGAAGCCAAACAGCGCCAGATTGGGGGTGGAGCCCTTGTCGGACGCGGTTTCAGTGACGGCTTTTGCCACGCGTGCGGACCTTCTGCGGTCGGTAGCTTCGATACTAGGAAGCGCCGACATGGCCGCGGTGGGTGTTGCTGCAGCATTGCGTTCACGCCTGCGACGCTTGGAACGCCCGGAGGGCGTGCGTGTCGGCGTGGTGGCTCGAGACGACTGTGCTGTGACGTCGAGCGAGTCGTGCTTCAAGCCGAGCAAGAGCGAGGGAGGGACTGGCGTCGTGGCAGCACTGCGAGATCGCACCGAGCCAGGATGTGGGCTGCGGATGGCCGAGGCCTTTTTGGATCTGTGGTGGAGCGCCGTCAAGAGCTCAGCCGCAGCAGAGTTGACGTTGGCATCACCACGCGAGCCACTGTGTGGGATGCTGGACAACGCCTCGGAGGCGAGTTGGAGCGTGCTGATGGTCGAAGCCGGCTGCGGCGTTTGAGCGCTTGGAGTCGACTGCTCCGAGGCCACGGCGGTGGAAAGCGCAATGGAGACGGTGCCCTTTGCCGGGCTCGGCTCGTCGGCGGACTCGACGTCAATGTGGACTCGCGATGGCGCACCATGGTGCGTCTCGCTATTCGATTCCGACGCCGGCTGCGATGGCGGTGCGGGATCGTGCAGAGACGAAGCTACCGTCGACGACGGCGAAGCCGCTTGCCCCGCACCTCCATTCCGCTCTATCGCCGATGGCCTCGACAGCGTCGTTGACGAGGACGACGGCTCGTTGTATGTTGCCAAGCCGGTGGGCGACTCGGCACCCGATTCGAGATGATCGACAGCTTGCGATACGACACCACCAGAGAGAGGTGAAGCTAGCGTGGTGGGGTTGGTGGCGGGTGGTGCTGAATCGGTTACAGGATCGGACGTGGACGCGTTGGATCGGAGATCGGATTTTGCAAGGTCGGCGCCATCCGATGCACCACCACCTTCGAGGCGGGGCGAGGATGAAGGAATATTGACCGAAATTGAATTTTGGCGGAGCGGGGCGGCGAGATCGGAATTTTTGAGTGCATCGTTGGACGGATGGGAAGAGGCTGAGGCAGCTGCGGAGTGTGTCTCGGCGGCAGCGGCTGTGGATGAGCTGCGGGCACGAGGGATTTGGAAATTGGACGCGTCGCAGGAATCAGGGTGAGAAGCTGCTGGGACGGGCTTGGCTGCAGCCGAGTCAGCCGAGCTGCGGTCCAGGAGGCTGGATTCGGCCGGAGCAGCCGCAGCAGGAGACGATGGCGAGGCGGGAGCAAGGGAGATCGGGGCGGCGCCGTCGAGCGGCCGCCCTTGCTGTGCGTCGTCCGCGAGGTCGGCAGGAGTTGAGCGCTTCTCAGAGTCGTGGACGGGTTCGCCGGCGATGGGCCCGGTGACGGCGACGGATCGGGTAGCTGGCGTGTCGGAGAGGGCGGCTGGTGCAGCCGGGCTCATAGGAACCGAACCGGAGGGCGCGGATGTGGAGCCGTCTGTGTGTGCAGGTGTAGCTGCGGACGAGAGCGTGACAGGTTGGGCGGAAAGAGGAGATGCGGCGGTGATGGGGATAGGAACGAGGGTGGGGGAGGTGGTGTTGAAGGAGGATGGTGATGGAGAAGGGATGAAGGATGAGGAGGCGGCGGGCGCGGGTGCAGGTGCAGGTGCAGAGTCGGTGGTGGCGGCGGTGATGGCAGCGGCGGGAGGGGTTCGGCTCCGATTCATCCGTTTGGCAGGCGGCGCTGAGGCAATAATGATGCTGTCGCGGCTTGGGCTGCTGATCAGGGACTGGGCTGCAGTGGCGGGATCGGCAGCGAGGTCGAACCTCGGCACGCTGACGCTGAGCCTCTGGCGTTCTGCAGCGGCGTCTGAAGGGATGCTCGACGCAGAGGCGGGTACCAAGGGCGCGATGCTGGAACTGCCAAAGCCAAAGCTGACAGACATTGTCGGCGCCGCCGAAGCGGGAGCGGACAAAGCGTTGAAGGACGTCTCTGTGGCGCCAGTGCCGTTGGTGAGCGATGGCGGAGTTGAATGTGCTACAGTGGCTAGTGTCGATGGTGCCGAGGACGACGACGACGGCGATGATGTCGACGGCGGCGCAGGCAGGGTGGAAGCTGAAAATGGAGAGGTGGAACGCTTGCGTTTTCTGGTGTGCGCAAGATCGTCTAGCGTGGCTGCGCCGGAAGCGGATGCAGCGGCAGTGTCGGCTGAGACTGCAGCTGTAGACTGTGCAACTGAGCTTTGTGCGAGCGCATGATTGTCGCTCGACACGCCCCGTGCGACCAGCGAGGCAGCTTCATCGTGTGTGTGCGCGCTGTTCTGAGCAGAAGAAGGTGAGATGAGGGGAACGACAGGCGCAGGGGAGTGCCGAGACTCGGAAGGCCGAGCGCCATTGGCTGTGGGCGATGGCTCGTGACCGGCGCCCGTCTCGGCATCCTCCGCAGAGGAGCCTGGATGGGTGGTCATGTCCAAAGTAGGGAGACGGAACGAGCGAGCGCAACGATCATGGAGGCACACTATATCTACAACAACCAAAGCGCGAAAGGGGGGTGGGTGATGGTGACGAGGAAGGAGGAGGAGGAGGCTCGTCAAGTTGCCGAAGCACGGCGATGTGGATGCGCGAACAGAGTGTGTGCGTGTTTGTGCGTGCGGAAGAGGCAGAGAGCGAGATGCAACTGCAAGGCTGGGCGCAGACCAAAAGGCACCGACGAGAGCCAGAGCTACACCGTGGCTGCCAAAGCAACGCAACGCTACGCAACGCAATTCAGCCGAGGGTGTGCCTGCAAAAGCCAAAAATTGCGCGTCGGGGGAGCGAGCAGGTACAGCGTAGCGCCGCAGCGAGTTGCAAGATGCAGCCCAGTGCAGCCGGTTCGGAAACGCCAACTAGCACCGTAGCGGAGCCTATAGCGACAGTGTAATGCAGTGCACAAAGAAGCTTGCGACAACGATCAGTAGGCAGAGGAAGTCACGACGATGCACCGATGACGGCGACAAGTCAGGTCGAGTGGGGAGGGGAGCGCGCAGCAGACGATGGAGATGAGGATGGATCGCAGCGAAACAAGCACGGGAGATGAGAAGCGGCAGCGAGGGCACAGACAGAAGTGCATTCTGCAGCAGCAGGGTGACAGACAGTCAACAGCGAAAAGAAATAAGAAAAAAAAAGAATTGATTCTTCGGGGCCAAGCCAAAGACAGCAAGCAAGCGGCGCAGTGGAAGCCATGCGACATGCACCGCTCGCAGGGGTCTCCTCTTGTTCTCCAAATGGACAAGCGGAGAGAGACACGGCGCAGCCAAAATGATCCGCGTCCACCGGCCGTCAGCCCAGGGTCTGCAGAAATCGAGCGAACACAGACATACCTGCGCTCGCCTTCCTACCTCAATTTCAATTCGCACAGCAGCACGGCTAAGCCTCCCCGCAGCTTGCAGCTTTTGCTTCAAATCCACACCCATCGACACACAAAAACGATCTTGACCCGATACGTCTGGACCCGATGCCATCGTCGCGCTATCGCCGAAGTGCACGACGAACGGGGCCTCCCATCAAAACTCCATGTCGAACAGGTGATTGGCGGCCCTCAGCATTCATGCAATCTTCTGATCGTCTTTGCAGCATTCACACGAGTCGTTGTGGCAGAGACCAACTGAGAGCGTCACCGACGTTGGCGGTCCATGGGGGGTCCGCGCCACGAGGCAACGCCGCATCGGAGGTAATGCGCTGCAGAATTTCGTTACCCAACGCAACGCGGCCTGGCCCTGCTTGCTCAGACCGCAACCAAAAGGCCAAATGGAGCATGTGAGGTTGCCGCTCTTCATGCCTCGATTTCCGTGGAGAGCAGCCGCGAATATGTCTCAATCCGCCCTGCTGAACTCCCCCGGGAAGGGTGGAGCTGGATCGCGATTTTTTTTTTTTTGATTTCTTTTCTTTTTTTTGTTGGTTGGATGGTCGAATTCCTTATACCCGAAGCCAGCTTGGAAAGGCAGGAAGGCGAGCTTCTGCGAAAGCGAGGCCGTGAATCAGCGGTGTCAGCAGTGTCAGTCGGCGGATTTCTCGGTGCAGCTGCCAAATCAAGTCAAGCTCGGCTTTTCAACATTCTGGAGCCCCTGCCCTGGTCTTCGCTTGATTCGCCCGTGCCTGGCATCGACCAGCTTGCTTCTCCACCCTCACCTGCTCCCCACTGGCCCGCCATCCCCCGCCTCTCCATCTTTGCAGCCTCTTGACACGACGTGGCGCTGCTGCCGACCGCTTCGTGGCTAGCTGTTCGGGCGTACGCCTCATCAGCTGCGTCCGTCGGGCTTTGGCGTGTGGATCCTAGAACGACCGTCGCTGCCGTCATTGCAGCATCCACCTGCCCACCATGGGTCTCTTGTCGCTCGGAACGCCCATGGAGTGGAAGGATGCCCAGCCCCTCGCCTCGCACGTGCGCAAGCACGGCATCCAGCAATTCCTCTCGCTCTGGAACAAGATCAAGGATCGCCGCGGCGACATTCTGCTCTGGGGAGACGAGATCGAGTACATCGTTGTCGCCTTCGACGAAGAGACCAAGAATGCAAAGCTCTCGTTGAGGCAGGAAGAGATCCTCAAGGTGCTCTCGGCCAGCGACAAGGAGACGCGCGAGTCGGTGCCAGGCCTCGCCGGTCAGATCCCCACATTCCATCCAGAATACGGCCGCTTCATGCTCGAGTCGACGCCAGGCTCGCCGTACGGCGCGAGCCCCAAGGAGCTCAGAGGCGTCGAGCGCAACATGCGCCTGCGACGACAGATCGCTCGCTCGCACCTCAAACCCAACGAGCTGCCCATCACGCTCACCTCGTATCCGCGTCTCGGCGTCACCGATGCACCCTTCACCGAACCGCACTATCCCGCCAACGGCAACGCATCCCGCTCGCTTTTCCTCCCGGACGAGCTGATCAACCCGCACGCACGCTTCCCCACGCTCACCGCCAACATCCGCAAGCGCCGCGGTTCCAAAGTGGCCATCAACATGCCCATCTTCAAGGACGTCAACACTCCCTCGCCCTTCATCGACCCAAGCATCCCCTGGGATCGCGATCTCTTCCCCGAGGATGCCGAGGCCAAGGCCGGCGCGGCCAAGCCCGACCACATCTACATGGATGCCATGGGCTTCGGCATGGGCTGCTGCTGTCTCCAGGTCACTTTCCAGGCGTGCTCGGTGCAAGAGGCGCGTACTGTGTACGACCAGCTCATCCCTGTCGGGCCCTTGTTGCTCGCACTCACGGCGGCGTCGCCCGCCTACCGGGGCTACCTTTCCGACGTCGACTGTCGATGGGACGTCATCTCGGCCGCAGTTGACGACCGAACGCCGCAAGAGAGAGGCGAGGCGCCTCTACCGCTTCCGGGCCACACACCACGCGGCGGCCTGGACAGAGACGCGGACAAGATCCCAAAGTCGAGGTACGACTCGGTCGACTCGTACATCTCGCAAGACCCGCTCAATCGACGCTGCTACAACGACAATCCGCTGCCCATCAACCACGAGGTCAAGGAGCAGCTGCGACAGGCCGGCGTCGATGACCTGCTCTCGGACCACCTCGCGCATCTCTTCATCCGCGATCCGCTTGTCATCTTCAGCGAGATGGTGGACCAGGACGACGAGACGAGCACGGATCACTTTGAGAATCTGCAGTCGACCAACTGGCAGACGATGCGCTTCAAGCCGCCACCGCCCGGCGGGCGCATTGGCTGGCGCGTCGAGTTCCGCAGCATGGAGGTGCAGATCACCGACTTTGAGAATGCGGCCTTCTCCGTCTTCATCGTGCTGCTCACACGTGCGATTCTGAGCTTTGGGCTCAACTTCTACATGCCGCTCACCAAGGTGGATCAGAACATGGCGCGCGCACACAAGAGGGATGCGGTCAACACCGAGACCTTTTGGTTCCGCAAGGAGGTCTACCGCACGCGCAACAGGCATGCTTCGCGCCAGGCGTCCAGGCAGGTCTCGCGCGCGAGCTCGGCGGAGAACCTGCAGAGCAGCGTCAACGGCGGTGCCAACGGCGCCGCAGGTGGCAGGGCGAGTCCCAACAGCCTGGCTTCGTCCGACTCCGAGGGGGCCGAGGAAGAGTATGCCGAATTCACCATGGACGAGCTCATGAACGGCAAGGGCGACGAATTCCCCGGTCTCGTAGGGCTCGTGCACAACTACCTCGACAGCCTCAACATTGACGTCGAGACGCGGTGCGAGATGGGGCTGTACCTCGATCTGGTGTCGCAGCGCGCCAGCGGCAAGCTCATGACCACGGCCACGTGGATTCGCCAGTACGTGCGCAACCACCCGGCGTACAAGGGCGACTCGGTAGTGAGCCAACAGATCAACTACGACATGATCAAGCAGCTCGACCTCATCGAACGCGGCGAGGTGGACGCACCCGGGTTCCTGCCCAAGGGTTATGCGCAGAGGCGCAAGAGTCAGGAGGCAAAACCAAGCTTGAAGGTGTAGACAAGCTTCGGCACAGTAATGAATTATCGATCACGGCAATGTGCGTTGTGCGAAGAGCATGGAGTGCTTCTACGAGGTTGAAGCTGAAGTTGTGCGGTGAGGAAAGGCGGTGAATGCGGACAGCTGCACGGCCCGCTGTGCCGGAAGGGCGAGCGGACGCGCTTTCAGGTCTCGCCTCAGTCATCGTGCATCGCCGTACGGGCTGAGTCGGATCGGCTTCCACGCTGCTATGCCGCCTCGATTTTGGTGCCTCCACATGCGCTCTGCAACACTGCATGCAGCTTGCCTAAACCCTCACAAGTCCTTTCGCAATGGTCATCCCTTCTTTCCACCATCTGTCTACCTCCTTTTCGCCTTTTCGACCAGTCGCACATCCCACAACATGGCGCCGTCACTCAAGATCTCAGCAGGACCCTCGGTGGAGGCTCTACAAACCGTGGCTGTGAACCACGATGATCATCCGACGCAGATCGACACTGATCTCTTCCAAGGCCGTATCGCGGTGCGCATCAAGAACTTTACCGGCGTCGATCCTGATGGCATAGAGCACCACAAGGATACTCCGTACTTTGATGCGGGCTATGGCAAGGGTATGAGCTGGAGTATGCAGATCCAGGGTCGGTTCAAAGTGGACGTCAATGCGGATGATCTCATCTTCGGAAACGAGTTCGATCGTCCTATCCGGGATCATCTTCCTTACGGTACGAGTGTGGCGCTTCAGTTCGCCAAGGTGGTGGATCCGAACCTGGAACATGATCTGTATGCGGATCGTCCCCATGCATGGAGCCCGTATCTCGCCACCATGCCCCGAATCAGCTCCCACCAACTCGACTCGGATAAGACTTCGTTCAAGGACTGGCCTGCATTCCCCACAGCCCCAGATTACATCCAGGAAGACGTCACCAGCTTGGTACCCGCCGAACTGGCCGAAAAGGAGAAAGATACCGTGGCCAACTTTAAGGGCATCGACAAAGCCCACGAATATCGCCAACGCTTCATGGGCAATCGTAACCACCGCCAACAAATCACCATCCAACCCAACCAAGTCATCACAGCCGACTTTGTTAACGCCTTCATCGACTTCAACGACCTCACCCTCCACATCCCCTTTTCCGGCGGCCTCAAATTCGACCTCAAAAAGTACTGGGACGGTCAACCAGTTCGCTACATCTGCAAGGACCGCAAAAACAACCGCGTCTTCTTCGTCATCCAGTTCGACATCGTCGATCTCAACCAGTAGATCCTCCTCCCCTTTTCAAATTGCAAGCCTGAACCCATCGCATGGTTCGTTTGATGGATCCGCGACTGTTGCGGTAGAATGTGCGCTAGAAGTACAAATGGATAGAGTGAGAAAAGGAGGACGCCTTCACTTGCGGTACTGCGGCGGCACGTCTTGGCCGCCCTCGTCCTTGGTGGGTGCGCGGTTGTGGTAGGCGCGGAAGCTGTTTTCCCACTCGACGTATTCGCGCCAGTATTTGTCCAGCGCCTCCTCCTCGGGCGACTTGGCCGCGGCGGCCGGTTTTGCTGCTGCTGCTGCTGCGCTGCGGTGACCCGTCTGTGGCGACGAGCCGGCTGGTGATGATGCGTGGTGTCGACCACTGCTGCGTGGCTGATTGGAATATGGATGAGCGTTGCTAGCGTCGGTGGGCGGAGGAGGCGGTGCATCGTCTTCGGGAGGTGGCGGCGGCGGAGCACCGTCTGGCGTGGGCGGGACTGGGTCGCCATTGTGCCTCTGCGAGTAGGGTTGTGAGGCTTGTTGGTTCCACCCGCGCTGTTGATCCCAGCCTGCGTGCGGGGACTGGTGGCCGTATCCACCGGCTCCGCTCGGGCCGCCGCCCCGGCCTTGTGGCGCTCCACGGCTGTAGCCACCGCCTCTACCCGCACCACCTCCGTAACCAGTGTATCCGCCTTGCTGCCCGCCAGAGCCACCGCCGTAGCCACCGTTCATGGCGTCGAAGGCCTTCTGCCACTCTGCACGGACGACCTCCATAAGGTCGTCGGCGAGCGCCTTTGCAGCCTGGATCTGGTCGTCCTCGGGTCCAGCAATGGCGATGTGCATGGGCTCGGGCAGTTCAGCGCCCGTGTCGCTCTCGATGAATCCGCTGCCCTGACCCTTGATCTGTACGCGTGTTCCGGTCTCGCTCTGGATGTACTTGACAAACATGCCGCCGGGACCGACGATCTTAGAGCGCACGTTGAAGTTGCGGATGCTTTCGAGGTTGATGGGGATCTTGATCTCGGGCCAGCGACGTCGCTCTCTGGGTGGCGGGCGTTGGTTCTCGTAGTCGAGACGGCGCTGATGACGGTCTTCGACGAGCTGCGGCATGTCCTGGGCCATGAGCTCGTTGATCTTAGCGATGGCGGCATCGAGGATCTGCTGCGACATGGCGCTGATGTGGAGGTAGAGGGGCGGGTCTTCTTTGGTGGCGAGCGCCTTGTCCGGGTACCATGTGCCCTTGGTTGTGACGCTGGCGCCGGTCTCTCGGTGGATCTGCTGCTGGGTCTGGCCCTTGGTGAGAACGTAGCGGTTGCGCTGGTCGTTGATCTCGATGTCGTGGGTGAAGTCGGCGTCGTGTGCGTCGCGTGTGGAATCTTTGTTCTGCGCATCGGAGGACGAGGAGGCAGACTGATTGTTTGCGGATGCAGATGGCATCTGAGCGGCAAGCTGTGCTGCAATCTTGGCGGCGGCGGCTGCAGCGGCAGCAGCAGCGTTTCCTGAGGAAGAGGAGGATGGCTGTGCGGAAGAGGCCGAGGCCGAAGCCTCCGCGTTGGCAGAGTCCCATCGACTGGACATGGCGAGCGTGTCTGCGTGCGCGATCGCCTGGTCTGCCTTGCTTGTGCGAATATGAATAGGCTTGTAGGCAAGGGTGACTAGGCAAGAAGGAGGAGAGAGGCTCAAGTGGAAGCATGAGGCTGACCGCCAAGCAGGATCGTCTGGACCCTGTGGAGAAAGCGGAAGCCGCCCCGAATTCATGAAATTTGGAATCTTTTCCTCGATCACAAAAAATGTGCTTTTGCGAAGAAGAGGACGGCTTAACATTGTTCAACCTCTCGAATCTGAGAGACGCTTCTTGCGCCATCGATTGCGAAGATCTCCGCCCCGCTGGAGTTTGGACGAGATGTCCGGACCGCAACCCGAAGCACGCCTCGCCCTCGAACATCAAGCGCACCCTCCAGGGCTCGGCATGCATTGCAGATCTCCGTCTTGGGTTTGCATGTCGTGGTCGTGTTCGCAAGTTTGAGCGTCGTGGCCGGTGTTGTCGGAGATCTTCAGTCGAATTGAGTGCCATCGTGCTCGAGTCGCCGGTCAGACGTGGCCAGCCAAAGCAACATCGATTCGGGGTAAAGTCGAGGACACACAGGCTTGTGCTCACTGTCACACGTGTCACAAGGTGGTCGGAAGGTGGCGTCGCTTCGGGAAGAACGAGAGTTGGTGCTTTCTCCAGTAACAATTGATTGTGCAACCTTCCGCCATCCATCGTCACAGTGGGCGCGGCCGAATTCCGCAGTGCGAAGCGATCTGGTGAAGCTTCGGAGACGATCCGTCAGTGCTTTGGGCGGTCCGAGCGTGCCGTTGTTGTGCGAATTTTGTGGATTTTGAGAAGGACCGCCTCGGCTGCCTTAGCTGGCTTGGCTGACGGGCGTCACTCCTGCAGGGCTGATGGCCAACTGCTGCTGACAAGCGCACGGCCTCGCAGGAACTCGCCCAAATCACCGCATCGGCACATCGCTCCACCGCTGACAGCCCGACCGACAAAGCGTTGGTTGCCCCCCAACACTCTGTCGCCGCCTCCGCCGTCCGCTAATCTTCGTGACAGGCACTCCCTTGTCCCTCTTCTTCCACCACCATCCAATCCACCCTCCTCAGTCTACCCCTTCATCGCCAACTGCACATCGTGACAGATTCGACCATGGCCCACAAGCTCACCTCCTCCCTGCCCGCGTGGCAGAAGCTGCAGCAGCTCTACGAGACCAAGGGCAAGCAGATCAACCTCGGTCAGGCTTTCAAGGCCGACCCCGAACGCTTCAACAAGTACTCGCGCGAGTGGAACTCGAGCAACACCGACGCACGTCTCCTCTTCGACTTCTCCAAGAACCTCATCGACGATGAGATCCTCGACCAGCTCCTCGCCCTCGCCGAGCAGGCGCAGGTCAAGCAGCAGATCGACGCCATGTTCGCCGGCGAGCACATCAACGCCTCCGAGGACCGTGCCGTCCTCCACGTCGCCCTCCGCGACGTGCCCGGCGATTTCAAGATCAACGAGGCCGGCGTCGACGAGGTCAAGCCCGAGCTCGAGCACATGAAGCAGTTCTCCGAGGCCGTCCGCTCCGGCGCCCACAAGGGCTACACCGGCAAGCCCATCAAGAGCATCGTCAACATCGGCATCGGCGGCTCCGACCTCGGCCCCGTCATGGTCACCGAGGCGCTCAAGCCCTACTCGAAGCGCGACCTCGACGCCCACTTTGTCTCCAACATCGACGGCACCCACATGGCCGAGACGCTGCGCCTCTGCGACCCAGAGACCACGCTCTTCATCGTCGCCTCCAAGACCTTCACCACCCAGGAGACCATCACCAACGCAACCACCGCCCGCGACTGGTTCCTCGAGCACGCAAAGGACAAGGCGCACGTCGCCAAGCACTTTGTCGCCCTCAGCACCAACGTCAAGGCCGCCACCGACTTTGGCATCGCCAAGGAGAACATGTTCAAGTTCTGGGACTGGGTCGGCGGCCGCTACTCGCTTTGGTCCGCCATCGGCCTCTCCATCGCCATCGTCATCGGCTACGACAACTTTGAGCAGCTCCTCCTCGGCGCCCACGAGATGGACCTCCACTTCAAGAACACGCCGCTCAAGGACAACCTCCCCGCCCTCCTCGCCCTCCTCGGCATCTGGTACATCGACTTCTTTGGCGCCCAGTCCCAGGCCATCCTCCCCTACGACCAGTACATGCACAAGTTCGCCGACTACTTCCAGCAGGGCGACATGGAGTCCAACGGCAAGTTCATCACCAAGAACTCGGAGCGCGTCAACTACCAGACCGGCCCCATCATCTGGGGCCAGGCAGGCACCAACGGCCAGCACGCCTTCTACCAGCTCATCCACCAGGGCACCAAGCTCATCCCCTGCGACTTCATCGCCCCCGTCCAGACCCAGAACCCGCTCGGCAAGCACCACGAGATCCTCCTCTCCAACTTCTTCGCCCAGCCCGAGGCCCTCGCCTTCGGCAAGTCCGAGGCCGAGGTCAAGGCAGAGCTCGGCGCAGAGGCCTCCAACGAGTTCCTCGTCAAGTCCAAGGTCTTCGAAGGCAACCGCCCCACCAACTCCATCATGCTCAAGAAACTCACCCCGGCCGCACTCGGCGCCCTCGTCGCCATGTACGAGCACAAGATCGCCGTCCAGGGCTTCATCTGGTCCATCAACTCCTTCGATCAGTGGGGTGTTCAGCTGGGCAAGCTGCTCGCCTCCCAGATCCTACCTCTTCTCGAAGGCACCGACGTCACCAAGGTTGATGGCGCTGGTCACGATTCGAGTACCACCGGCCTGGTGAAGTACTTCCTCTCGAACCGCAAGTGACTAGCGACGCGTCCCAGCCGGATTTAAGCCAGGAGGCAGCCGGGCTTAAGCCAAGAGGCTCGTGCGTCGCGCCTCACCAATTTTCATGTGGAGGCTCAGTTCTTCTCGTCGCATGTACTCGTCGTTCGTCTTTCCCTTTTTCCTGTCTTCTCAATTGCCATCGATGCCCCAGCCATCGTCCACCCATTCATCATGAGCAACTACAGCTTATCCACTCGCGCTCCCCCTGCACCCATCGCCGAGCCGGACCAGGTGGTGATGGAAGTTGGTGCAAATAAGACAGCAGTCACAGTCTCTGCTGCTGATGTCGACCTCTTCACCACCTACACGTATCAGATCGATCATCAGGGCTACGCCTACTCCAGCGGCCTTGTCAAAGGAAACAGAGTCCCATCGCCGCACAAGTTGCATCAAAAGGTCATTGAGCGCGCTGGCATTGTCGTGCCCAATGGCCAGTGCATTGACCACCACGACCAAAACAAGCTCAACAACGTCCGCTCGAACCTGCGGGTCGTTTCGAGGGCGGTCAATGCTATGAACTGCTCCAACTGCTGGAAAGAAAACACCTCTGGCTATCGTGGCGTGACCCACGAACCGGTGGGCGGCCGCTTCATGGCCTTCGTCGGTCTCAGGAACTTGGGCCAACACTCTGACGCAAGGATTGCAAAGGCTTATCGCGTGGAGGGGATCAGGAGGTTCCGGGGGGAGGAAGCTGCGGGGGAGGAAACAGATCCCGACTGCACCGAGGAGGAGTGGCGGGCGGCTCGTGCTAAGGCTGCTTCTCTTCCTGAAGAGACCACGCCCAGGAGGGTCGGGGAGGTCATGGTCACCAAAGGCAAGGACGGTGATCGGTTAAGGGCTCGGCTGAGGGGTGCTGGTCTTGGTACCCACTCTACCCGGGCCTTGGCAGAAGCAGCCATCGAGCGGAGGGCTGCAGAGGAGGAAGCTGAGGCCTGGAAGGCCCATACGAAGCAATACACAGCCGCCGGTGAGCTGTGTCTCAAGACCAAGAAAGGCGAGGAGATCCTTGTGGATGAAGACATCTACAGGATCTACTTCAACACTCCCGTCGCCGTTCACAAAAGTACAGGCTACCCCCGGCTGGGCAGCAACCAGCCCCTGCATCGCTTGGTGATGCAGCTCCCTCCTGGCTTCAATGTCATCGACCACAGGAATGGCAATAAGCTGGACAACCGTCGAGCTAATCTCCGACCTGCAACCTGGGCCACCAATGCAAGGAACAAGAGGCCGCGCTCCAACACTGGCCACCTTGGTATCTCACGGGACCCAAACGGTATGTATCGTGCCCATGTAATGACGGCCAATGGCCCAAAGACCAAGAGGCATCGATCGATCCCGGAAGCTCTCTCCTGGAAGGAGAGGGAAGAGCGCATCCATCATCCCGAGGATTTCGACTAGCGCTCTCGCGAAACCATTCACTTGTTTCTTTTCCCATCTCGCTGCCTGGTCGCTGGTACCCAACTCTCGTTTTCATGCAATGTGAAGCCTCGATTCTCTCTGAATCCAGCCCGTTCAGATTCCTTTAGAGTGAGATGCGTGCATGATTGCGAACTGAGCCATCCATCCGTTCATAAGACCCAGCAACCCCGCATGCCCCGCACAAACTTATACGTCGCCGAGGAAAGGCGACCGGCGAGTTCTCTCGCGCGAGAACATGATCAATCGCAGTCATGCTGAGTGCGAGCTGGCAACGGAGGCGCCCGTCGCCATCAAGTGCGACCACCGACACCATCTCAACGAGGAGGAGCACGACCTGGACCATCGACTGCCCTGGTCGACGACGACGCTTTGGCTATTGAATTGATCCTCCTCTGCCGCTCATGCATTCGTTCCTGGACGACCTCGACACCACCAAGCCCCATCAGCGAGCCGTGTATGGCACCAAAAACTTGAAAGCAGCCAGTGCAGCAGAGCCATTGTCGCTGTATCCTCATGCGTCGGACAGGCCTAAAAAGGGGGGGTCGCTGCCGCGTCTTGACTATGGGCGGAGGGAGTTTGGGCGATGCAAGCGTTCGATGCGTGTTTGACTCGTCAAGTAGAATTGCTGGACTGGAACATCGATAGCCTAGAGAGGAGAATGTGAGATATTCACTTGCCGTCCCCTGCCTCGAAGATAGCATCAAGTCTCCAGTTGGCGATCTTGCACACGGTCTCCCTTGAAAAGATCGAGTCGCGGAAGAAGCCACTGAAAGCCCATCGATTGCCAACTGTGGCTGACTGAGAAGCGTCGACAGATTTGGTCCTGTGATAGAATGATCGGGAATTGAGAATCACAAGGTCCAGAGGCTCGATCCTCACCTTGATTGAGAACTCTGGAAGTTCGAGCCAAGCTGGTTCCTCAAAGTTGAATAAGAAAGAGGGAATGCAGTCTTGGGCATCGATATGAATGCCACCTGCAAAGTTCGAGAAGAAGGCTGTGGTGGTCCACCAGGGATGCAGAAGCTCGATGCTTCTCGAGCCAAAGATCGATTGAAGCCAGCTCCTGCTCTTCCTTCGAGCTTTGACGTTTGCCTCGAGGCTTGGATCGATCATCGACTTTGCAGTTCTCATCACTCGATCAGTATGTTTCCTGGCCCAGAACAGGAGACTGAGCGCTTCCGAATTGTATCGAGGGTCGGTTGTCTCCTTGGTAAAGTTGAGATCAAGCATCCCTCGAGTGTGCCAGATTCCTAGATGGTGTTCGACGACCTTTCTTCGAGTGATCTTAATCTTTAGTGTGCCATCCCTCCTGCTGGTAAGGGCTCGGGCCTTCTTTGACAAGTACTCCTTGTAAAGGTTTCTGCCTAGCACGGAGCTCTTCTTTGCTTCGAGGGCTTTCGAGTAGCTGCTAGGCGGGATCCTTTGTAGGATAACATCCCCTGTCTTTTGATCAATCAAGGTCAGCGCACTTCGGTGCTCTTTGATGTCAAGACTATCATCGATGTTCTTGCATTCGATCTTATTGAACATTGTCAGGTCTGTGCTGCCATCGATCTTGTACTTTCGAGCCAAGGGTATACGGATCGATGTTGATCCGTGCTCTCGAAAGGCCTGCCTCCTCTTTGCCTCTCTAACAGCATTCTTCGAGCGCTTTCGAGCCAGGGCTGCTTCGGATTTGACTGGCATGTCGGTATCCGTTAGAGGATAGGAGCCACCATAGACTCATGGTAAGACGGATGGGTGCTGGAGATGTCGAGTTGAGGTCGATGATAGTATCGAGTGCTCGGGCACTGGAGTTGGTCCGGGGGCCTTGCCTGTTTGGATACCACTTTTTTTAAGGATTCGCCAAGGCCCCCTCGACCCCTCGAGCCGGTCCGGGGGCCTTGCCTGTTTGGATACCACTTTTTTCAGGATTCGCCAAGGCCCCCACCCTCACATTCGGCATCCGTGTTGCCTCACTTGCAAGAAGCCGAAATTTTAAGGCGGCACAGCGCAGTTTGTCCATCACAAATCCCATCGCTTCCTCGGCACATTTGATCATTAGCATAAGTCTTTAGAAGTCTGACATGCATGGAATGAACATATGAGAGTGTTGCTGCTAGCTGAACAGTGGGCACTGCCGTGTATGAGCGCTTGTGTTTGGGAAGGCGAAAGGAGGAGGTGGCTGCACGTGCGTGTGGTCAAAGCCAGGGAAAGGGTTGAAGTGGGGCGCTGCTGGTGGTGCCCTGATCGGAAGGATGACCTCTTCCTCTGGTGATTGATACCTTGCTGCTGATGCCTGAAGTGAAAGAACGCGTTCATCTTCTGACCGAATACAGTATCCGATGCTAGCGTTGGCGGTGGCGACGGGTGCCTTTGCGCTAGCTTGTATTGGCTGCCATCAGCTCTTGGATGCGTGCTTGGGCAATGAAGTTCTGGTTGAAGAGCTGTTCAAAAATTTTGCCTAACTTCCTAGCCAGCGGCTGCAGATGGTTGCATTCTACATCTGCCTGCTCTGGCTCTTGATTCTGAACAAGCGATGAGAAGAGCTGAGCCATCAGTGCCTAAACTCTTGTGGCGTGGAAGGGGTTGGCGGATCTTCTGTATGTGGTGCTGAAGTTGGTGGCGGTGTGGATTCCAGTTGCCAGCCTGGCATGCGCATGAGGACCTTCTCTCGGCAGATGTCTGCATCAATGCCAACGTCTTTGAAGGCTTTGGAGGATGCGCTACTGGTGATCACCTTCCTTGCATTGATGTACATCTTGAGGAAGTCCTTCTTACCGATGCTGAGGTTGGCACCTGCAAACTTGTCAACCTCCTTGGTGAAGGCATTCTGCAGCGGACCAAAGATTGAAACATCCAGTGGTTGGAGAAGATGGGTCGCATGCGGTGGCAAGCACAAGCAGACAATGCGGTCATTCCATGCTTGCTGGATGAAGTCCAGAGCGACGTGTGATGCATGACCGTCCAAGATGAGCAAGCGGTAGCCGCCTTCGGCTTTCTGCTGCGTGTGCTTGTTGAAGCAGTCCTTCAGCCATTCTTGACGAAGATCATTGTCGGTCCAGCCGTTGGGGGATGTTGCAAAGACCCAATCCTTAGCTCCCAAGTGATCGTGGTACCAGCCCTGCATGTGGTTCTTCCCTCGGTAGATCACCATGGGGGGAGGTGGTGCTCCCCGAGCACCAATGCACTCAATGACTGTGATGGTCTCCCGGTTCCCTGGGTGTGAACAGAAGCGCCTATTCTTGCCATTCTGCTTTGGGATGATGATGTTGCGTGCCTGGCTCTGACGAATGAGGAAGCCAGTCTCATCCGTGTTGTAGATATTGGACGGAAGAAGCTTGTACTCTGTTATCGTGCGCTCCAGAAGATCAAAGTATGCCTCCACCACTGCAGGGTCGCTGGCAAGGACTTGCTGCATGTCCATGACCCGGGAATAGTAGCTCTTCAAAGCTGGATGCCGCATCTTGAATGCTGCCACCCAATTGACACCAAGTTGTGCATCGTTGTTATTGGTCTGCTGTCGGAGTAGCTGCTCTGCAAGTTGCTTGAGTTCCCGAGGCGTGACAGGGAATCCAAAGTTGGCCTGTTTGCTGATGTGCTGCACTAGAAGCTCTTCTGTATCTGGTGATAGGGCCTGGAGATGTAGGAAGGCCTCTGAGCGGCTTCTCCTTCCATGTTTCCTGTTGTAGAGTGTCTTATACGCAATGCCATGGTGCTGCGCAGCTGCTGCAATGGTTTTGAACCGCTAATTCTCCGAATCCAGCAGGGCAGCTCGGACTTTCTCTTCCCTCTCATCCTGCTCCATCTTCTTATGAGTCCTGACAACTTTCTTCCTAGGGGATAGAGTGACCATTGATGATGTGAGAGCTGATTGATGTTGCTAGTGACGGAGGATTGGAGATGAGAGTGTGATACAAACGTGACTGTAATCCTGCCTTGAACTTTTCAAATCTGGGGCCGGGGGCCTTGTCTGTTTGGGGCTTTTTCTTGGTGAGATAGGCAAGGCCCCCGCTGGACTCAAAATTCCCACATCTACGTGATTCCCATATCTACGGGGCATTGGTCGGCATGTGGTTCCAGCGGCTTGAGAGGCGGGCGCGCACGCGCACTGAGTGCCAGGTGATTTGCCACAGAGGCGGAGGCAGCGCGACCAGGAAGCGAAAGGGGCAGCGAAGTATCCGAGAAGGCGGCGGAGGCAGCCCAAACAGAAGAGAGCGCGGCGGCGGCAGAGCATCAGCGTCGGCAGGCGCACTTTCGGCCACCAGTGTTGGCACCCGAGGCAGAAAGGGCGGAGGAAACTGCAGCGGAGCAGCGGTCACTGCAGGCAAGCCTTCGTTCACCGAGACAGGAGAACGGCGAGAGCGCAAGCGCGTGGTAATGCGTGGCCGCTTGATGTCGGAAGGCTCAGCCTGTGCTGCGGCCGAGGGAAGAGAAGGGGAGGCCTCCAGCGAGGCAGGGGGAGGCTCAGGCGAGACGCTCAGCCTAGGCGCGTGTCACGCATGGAATGGGACGCGAACCTTGAGCTGTGCGCCCCATGGCGGAGAGTAGGTGGGGGAGATGGAGTAGCACGGCAACCTCAAACGAGCTCGGCTACTATGATGGAGTGTAACAGCCTTAACGCGGACCCTGATTGGCATAGGCAAGCATGGACGGTAGGCACGCAGAAGCGCCCATAATCAAGGCGCAATTCTCGGCGGACAACTCGGTAAGCTTGCTTTGTGGGCTCGTCCGACAAACTTGGAGCTCACTCAACGGATTCTATTGACATTCGTCGAGTGGTGATCACTCGACGGATCTCTAATTACTTCGATGGTTGGCTATGTGGTTTGACAGATGCTGAAGGATCTTATTTCGCACTCTATCTTATACCGAAAGTCTATTACTGTCATGACATGGGCCAGAGACAGACCTTGAGCGTCTTTTGGAATGCCGAGGTGGCCAGTGCTGGAGCCAGCGGCCTTGTCCCTAATGTTTATGGCCCAGGTTGCAGGTCGGAGATTAGCTCGACGGTTGTCCAGCTTATTGCCATTCCTGTGGTCGATGACATTGAAGCCAGGAGGGAGCTGCATCACCAAGCGATGCAGGGGCTGGTTGCTGCCCAGCCGGGGGCAGCCTGTACTTTTGTGAACGGCGACGGGAGTGTTGAAGTAGATCCTGTAGATGTCTTCATTCACACGGATCTCCTCGCCTTTCTTGGTCTTGAGACACAGCTCACCGGCGGCTGTGTATTGCTTCGTATGGGCCTTCCAGGCCTCAGCTTCCTCCTCTGCAACCCTCCGCTCGATGGCTGCTTCTGCCAAGGCCCGGGTAGAGTGGGTACCGAGACCAGCACCCCTCAGCCAAGCCCTTAACCGATCACCGTCCTTGCCTTTGGTGACCATGACCTCCCCGACCCTCCTGGGCGTGGTCTCTTCAGGAAGAGAAGCAGCCTTAGCACGAGCCGCCCGCCACTCCTCCTCGGTGCAGTCGGGATCTGTTCCCTCCCCCGCAGCTTCCTCCCCCCGGAACCTCCTGATCCCCTCCATGTGGTGAAACTTGGCAATCCGTGGGTCCTCGTGTTGACCCAAGTGCTTGAAACGGACAAAGGCCATGCAGTGGCTGCCCTCCGGTTCTTCAGTGACCCTACAATAGCCAGAGGTCTTCTGTCTCCAGTAGTCAGAGCAGTCTATGGCATTGATTGCCCGAGAGACAAGACACAACCCGCAGGTTTGAGTGGACGTTGCTGAGCTTGTCCTCGTTGCATTGGTCAATGCACTGGCCATTGGGCACGACAATGCCAGCGCGCTCAATGACCTTTTGATGCAACTTGTGCGGCGATGGGACTCTGTTTCCTTTGACAAGGCCGCTGGAGTAGGCGTAGCCCTGATGATCGATCTGATACGTGTAGGTGGTGAAGAGGTCGACATCAGCAGCAGAGACTGTGACTGCTGTCTTATTTGCACCAACTTCCATCACCACCTGGTCCGGCTCGGCGATGGGTGCAGGGGGAGCGCGAGTGGATAAGCTGTAGTTGCTCATGATGAATGTGCAGACGATGGCTAGGGCATCGATGGCAATTGCGAAGAAAGCAAAACGGAAAAGACGAACGACGGGTACATGCGACGAGGAGAACTACGCCTCCGCAGAATTGACGGAAGCTAGAAGGTGGTTCCCTAGAAGCACCGGGTTGCGGGAGTCGGGCGGGAGTCGGGAATTCTCCAGTGATTGTTGCAAGGAGAGGGCGAGTAGATAAGCTGTAGTTGCTCATGATGAATGCGCAGACGATGGCTGGCGCATCGATGGCAATTGAGAAGAAAGCGAAAAAGGAAAAGACGAACGACGAGTACATGCGACGAGGAGAACTACGCCTCCGCAGAATTGCT
Organism: Moesziomyces parantarcticus; assembly: GCA_023212605.1. Classification (NCBI taxonomy): domain Eukaryota; kingdom Fungi; phylum Basidiomycota; class Ustilaginomycetes; order Ustilaginales; family Ustilaginaceae; genus Moesziomyces; species Moesziomyces parantarcticus. The sequence continues at coordinate 83,040 of JALCCF010000022.1, read as the reverse complement.
GGAAGCTAGAAGGCGGTTCCCTAGAAGTACCGGGATGCGGGAGTCGGAATTTCCCCAACGCGCTTCCGCGTGTGCACTCCACCTGTGTCCGTGTCCGTGCGCTGTCGCCGCCACCAACACCAACACGTCCTCGTTTCGAAAACGCGCCTCCATCCAATTCCGCAGACACACCAACACCAACACTCCTCCCGCTCGCATCCGCTTCCGCACCCGCATCCGCTTCCCCATCGAATTCGCATCCGCTTCCTCATTCCACATCCTCTTCCGCATCATCTTCGCATACCCTTTCTCATCGAATTTGCATCAGCTTCCGCACCCGCATCCGCAACAGCTCCCGCACCTCACGAAACAGCACAGTCTGATCCACATGGAAAAGGTACAAGGCAGAAGGGTGTTAAGAAATAGATCCTACAGTACAACAGGTTGGAAGCTAGACGGACGAGGAACAGACCAACGCTAGCCAGCAAAGGCAAACATCGGACAGGGGCAGAACAGAACAGAAGGGGAACGAGAAACGACAGAAGCAGATAGGCCCGCCGCTGGATGACCACCGAGGTGGGAGGAAGAGCGGCGGGTCAAGCAGGGTTGACAAACGAACGGTGCCGAAAGCCCGTCTAGAGCTCGGGGCCACGGGTGCTGTTGTAGGCCTCAAGGTCGCGCTTGTACTGCTCGAGGGCCTGGAGAGCACGCTGCTCGTAGGGTGCCTTCTGCTCGGGCGTCATCTGCTTCCATCGCTCACCACCGCGCTTGCTGAACTCGGTGATGTTGGGGATGACCGACTCGCTGGCGCGCAGGTCGTTGAGGAACTCGAAGAACGCCGAGTTGGGGCGCTTGGGCTTGGCGGGGTCGCGCAGGAAGGCGGTGCCCTTGATGCCCTTCTTCTTCTGCGAGGCAATGTAGGCGTTCTGGCGCTTGATGTCTTCGGGCGACAGGGCGGCCTTCCACTCGGCGAGGGCGCGCTCGTACTCCTCCTTCTCCTGCTCGTGCTGAGCCTCGTAGCGAGCCTTCTGGTTGGCGGGGAGCTGGGCCCACTCGGCACCGACGGCCTTGGCCATCTTGACAATGTCGACGACCTGGGCGCCCGTCTTGGGCGACGTCTTCTGGTACTGAGGCTCGCCCTTGAGCTGCGAGACGCGCTCCGACATGTAGATGAGGAACGACGAGCGAAGGGTGGGCTTGCTGGCCGAGGGAAGCGGGAGGAGCTTGCCGTCGGCACCGCGTGCCTGCCAGGGCTTGAGCTTCTCCTTCTTGGGAGCCTTGGCCTTGGGCTTCTTCTCGGCGGCGGCAGCGGCGGAAGCAGCCGAGGCCTTCGAGGTGCCAGCCTTGGCCTTGGTGGTGGTGGACGAGGCGCGCTTCTTGGTCTCCTTGGGAGCGGCAGCGGTGGCGAAGTTGGCGGCGGCGGGGATGGCGTTGCGGCCGGTGGCGGCTGCCGCCGGGGCGTTACGGACGGCTGTCCTCATGATCTGGGGAATGCTAAACATAAAGGAAGCAGTCGGGACAACCTACTGCGGATGGGAAAAAGGGGAACGCTTCGCGTGGCAGCGGGCGGAGCAGGCAGAGTCTTATACGGATGGACAAAGGAGGAGGCGGTAGCGCGAAAGAAGACGGGGACGATGAGGCGAGAGGGAGGGAGAGTGGTTGGCAAGGGGGAAAATGGGAGCGGGAGCTGGATCAGCTACCCTAGACCCGGAAACAGGAGGGGCGAGGGGACAGGCGCGACAGACAGCTATCTGGAAGGGGGCGCGAGGGCAGTCGAAATTGGGCGGCTGGACGGCGGAGTCTCACTGGCGTGGGTACACTACCTGGGCTGCCGTCTCGAGGCGCGAACGCCCAACACCCACACCACACTCACACACAGACACGCGCCTGGGAACACAGTGGGGCTGTGCGGCAGTGTTTTCGGGCACGCGTTGGCATCCTTGGTCCGAGATGAAAGCAGGCAGCCCAGCCGCAGTGCGTCCAACAACGCTGCGCTCTGGCCGAGGCAGGCAATGCCCAGCAACTGCCACCACAACTCAGCACGGCGAGGCACAGCACGGCAGCTCAGCAGCACAGCGCCTTGGCCTGGGAGAGGGTGGGCGAGCCCGAGGCAGCCGAGAAATGCAGTTGGAGGACGGCACTCTGTCTGTCGCGGCCTGGGGCGGCGTGTGAGGATTCGAGACCTCAACGACTGGAAGCGGCAGCAGAACGGCAGTGTAGCCTCGACAGCACGCCGTTACAAATGCGGTTGGAGAGCGGCACAACCTCAGTCTGACGAATTTCGTGGCCCGAGGCAGCGACAAGAGGAGTGTGGGCTCGCAACGCTGTTTTTTTTCTCGCCACGGAATTTTCTGAGAGAGGGCTGAGCAGGCGCAGAAAATGGACGAGGAATGCGCTAGGTCCACTCGGCGCGCGCGCGACACAGTCTCAATTCAAGGCAGCAGACACGGCAGGCAGAAAAGCTGGAGGACTCCTTTTTCTGCACAGGGGACCCGCACTCGGGCTACTGCCCGTCTGCAGCCTCACTTCGCTCTAGAGCAGGCGCCGAGGGAGAAAAAAGGAAAAGAGAAAAAAAGCAGGGAGTGAGCCAGCGAGGCGAGAGAGAGCCACCTGACTCGGATGCCACTATCGAAAAGAGACACGCTCCATCACTCGAGCTCGGCTTGCTCACCGACTGGGTCTCGTGAGAGACCAGCGGTAGACGAGATGAGACGATAAGGTCGCGGTGTCGCAGTCTCGTTGCTGGTGTGAACAGCGGGTAAAGGGCGGCAGTACACCAGTCAAGCTGGCCAAGAGGGTTTCAGAACTCAGCACTTCCAGCTTGGCTTGGGCTGAGGCGGGATCGAGGCTCCATTTTCAACGCCTCGAGGCAGTCCCACCGCCTCGTTCAAAGTTCCCACAGAAAAGCGGCACGAACGCGCCTTGCGCGGGAACAAGCGAGGTCAAGGGGAAACTGGCTGTCGACTCAGTTTGCGACCTGGCTATTTCACGAAAAAATGGCTGCTCAACCGCCTCGTCAGACAAGGAGCGACGTCGTGAGTCGAAATTCGGGGCTGCCGAGCTGTGGAAAATCAGGAGCTTGATCACCACACGCAGGATCAACCCGTAAAAAAAAAATTCACAAAAAATCACGGGCTGCCAACCCTTGGGATCAGAAATATTTCTCGATCCGGAAGTTGTCGATCTCACAGCCTTTAATCGGGAAAGCAGACCGATTGTCACCGATCAGAACGATCACCTCGGAAGCCGGAGATCGACGACGACCCTGCATGACGCTTGAACCCTGACAGTGCGCAGTCGGCGAAGCTTCCGTCTGATCCTCACCCTGCGCAGGATGACGATGGCTTGCCATGAGATGCGATCATGGCAGCAGGCTCCAGAAAACGTAGGAGGGCCAATGGGCGGCTCGCCTCGCCGCCGTTGGCACCTTCGCCCCTCCTGACTCGCAATCTGCAGTTGCTGCCGGTCGGCCTCACACGTCTTCCGAGCGACGCGCACTTCGTCTCGCAGCTTCGCGACGACATCGATAAGCTTCTTTCCGCATTTGCAGAAGCCCTTCTGCTTCTCGTTGTCCAGTCTGACGTATCTGCGCCTAGCCGTCAAGACCTTGCAGCCCAAGGGAACAAGCCAGTAGCATCCGCATTCTCGATCTTTGCCTCTTTGTGGCGGCGCCAAGGATGGCACTGGGCACAATTCGCCTTCGGTGATCATGCGGACAGCAAGCAAGCATTTGGAGAGGCCATCTGCCGCGCGCTGCTCGAGCATCTGTCTCCCCACGTCGAGCGTCGAAACAGCTGCATCGCTCAAGGTCAAAATGGCGAGGATGCCGTCAGCTTCACCGATCTTCGACAGCTGTTCGTGGCATATGCGGTCCCGCTGGCGCTGTATTTATTTTGGACCACACAGATGTACTGTGACTCGGGCACCGGGGTCAAGCATTGTCGTCCAGCCATGGAGCGGATCATGATCGAACAGGACTATTACGACTGGCTTCTCGAGCTGCCCGGAGCGGTTCTGAAGCATCTTGAAGCCGAGCCCAGGACGCAACGCGATGCACACGTCATCACGGCCGACCTCGTCGAGGTGCTTTGTCGGCTCACTGGCTCGCCGCTTGACGACGATGCGGGCGAGGGTGCGGAAGCTGCGTCCGCGAGTGTCAGCGCCCGTGGCAGAGGCGCAAAAAAGCAACCTACTCCCCGCCGATCGTCGGCAGACCCAAAGCGTCGGCGACCAGAGGCGAGGAAGGTCGACTCGCGCAGTGCATGGGAGCGAGCCGATATTGTCTTTGACATCATCCCAGCATCCCAATTCCACACGCGCATGCCGCGAACCTGGCCGTCCGTTCGCGTCTTGTCGACACTCGAAGCCAACAAGGAGTTTGGACGTCTCGGACAGATCGTGAGACTTCATCCGACGAGGACCGAAGACGATCGCAGCACCGATAATGCTCCTGCCGAATCCTCGCTTCGCGGATGTACCGATGCGGAGCGTCGAGACATCGCGGAAGACGGCAGGGAAGTTGTAGCAGGACTTTCACGCGGAGATGTCGTTCGTCTCAAAGCGAGGCAGCGGCTTGCCCTCGCCTCGCTCGACCTTTTGAAGCTGGCCGAGCAGATGCACTCTGGCGAGAGCGTCTCAGACACGGCAATGCGGCGCACGGATCCATCGGTGCTTCTTGCCGAAACGGCAGAGGGCAGTGGAGCGGTGAGTTCGAAACAGAGGGCTAGGTACGAGATCCAGACGCCCACATGGATCAGCAGTGCGAAGTACACGGCCAAGATGAAGCCGTGGCTGGAGCAGACGTCGACGCCGATGCAGCAGACGCTCGAGCGCGTGGCGAGCAGCAGCCAGAGGTACGCAGAGGCACGCAGCAGGATCATGCCTTGTTCTTCTCAAGTCCAGAACGCAGAAGATGCAGACAGGGGGGAGGAGGCATTGGGAGATCAGGCTCCGTCAGCCGTTCAGACCGACTTTGGTCAGTATGTGCTGCAAAGCTTTCGAGCCGAACGACAGGGCCGAGGCAGAGAACCGGGTTCAACAGCAGCGAACGAGTCATCACAAGATGCTACGAGCGCAGGCGGAACCAGTGCGTCGGCTGCAAACGTCACTGTCGACGACGAGGGTACACTGAGCCTCGAGTCGCTTTTCCGACTGGCGGCAGAACGCACCAAAACAGAGGCGGTGGCCAGGGGTGAGACGCTCAAGTCTTTGCGCGCGCGCACTTCGCGCAATCCTTAGTTTGAATTGTATCGTTTGAACTGTATCAATCCGCATAGGCTCAAGATCACTGCAACAAACTGGTTGGATGGCCAAATGTGGTGAATTGAAAGTGTGCCAGAGGGCAAGGCGATTAGTCTTGCGAGTCGTTTTGATCTGCTGGCCGTGGCTGTTCGGGCCACCACTTGGGGATGTAGGGCTTGACCAGAAGATTCGTCTCTCCGTCTGCGGACAGCACCGACATTTCCAGACCATCTTCCGACGTCGGATTGGCTGCATCGGTCCATCTTTGAACCTGCTCGAGCCTGAGACAGGCGAGCCCTAAATTGTAGACACCGGATGTGAACTTGCCTGCGGCTTTGCCCCTTGCGGGCTTTGCGGTTGCCGACGCGGTCGACACCGGCTTTGAACGGACCTCGGCGAGATGGCTGGGCAGCTGGAACGTTGCTGAGCGGTCGACTTGCATTTGATCCGGAGCTGGTGTGCCGGGAAGGTAGAATTGGAGCGGCACGATGCGCTTGCGCACGACGCCCGTGTGGTGGGTTCGTGCAGTGAGTTCTTGACCCACGTAGCAGCCTTTGCGGAAATCGACGCCGTGCATGTAATCCAGATTGTTCTCTAGCGGCAAGCTCGACGCCTCTGGAACATCCAACGCGCCCTCCGCTACACCCTGCAGGATTCGATGGATCGTATACTCCTCTTCCTCCACAGGTGTAAGTTGGTCTTGCAGAGCTGCGTGAGCCTCGTGCGAGACCACACCGCGGTAGCCAATCGTTGGACACCTCGGATCCAGGCTCAGCTGATCCGTCACTGTCGGAGCTGGTTGGCTTGCGGCTGAAGAGGACCATGCTTGAACGACGCTGTACTCGCTCGATACTTCGGTGAGCTTAACCTTGGAGCGAAGCTTAAACTTCTTGATGAAGGCGAGCAGCGATGGGAGGGTGCGCGAATCGATGTCGAGCAGCCAGCTCGGCGATCCGTCGGGCATGGGCGCCTGGCGGTGGATGAAGACATCTGCTAGCATCCTTCCTTGCGGATTCATGAAGCCGGCATACACGAGTGCTGGTGCCTGCGGCTCTGTGGCAGATGCGAGCGCTTTCACATCGTTGCTGACCAGACCCTGCAGCAGCTTCAGCGTGTCGCGGCCGCTGACCTCGACAACACCACGGTGGGGGACCGTTGCGAGCTTCCAAGCGTCGTCGTTCGCCGAAGCTTGAGTGAATGTTGGAGCAGACGACGCAAACGTGCGGGTCCGTAACGGTGCGGCGGAGAGCGGGTTGCGAGAGGTGGCAAGGTGAGAGCTGGTCGAAGAGGGTCGATTGATGGACGCTGAGCTGGCTATTCGCCGAGATGCGATATTTTGAGGCAAGAGCCTGACGCTTCTTTGCGTCAAGGCTCTCATGTTGCTGGATGATGCTGTCGGCCTCATGCTGCTTTACAAACTTGATGATGATAGCAATGCTGGAAGGCAGGAAGAAGGTTGTGGTCGACCCGCAGAATTCGGAGGTTGGAAGACAAACCTCCACACCGGAACTCGGTCCTTGAGCCAAGCCATCGCCATTTTTCGGAAGTGTGTTGAATATCGATGTCTAACATTAAGGTTGAGCTCTTCGAAGGCTCAAGGGAACGCTGCCGGGTCTCGAAGGTCGTTGGAGATCCTCTTCGGATGATCCGGGCTGCGCGGCATAGCAGGCGACTGTAAGATTGCTCGAAAGATCGCCGAAGGGCCATGCAAAGAGCAAGGGGCTGGCGGCAAGGGTTGACAGCTGTCCCACGGATCCTCATCGGCCGGAAGCCGCCACGAAGCTGCTCTGCGGCACCGGCGGATCGCTAGAGAGATCGTGTCGAGTCGAAGCTGCGTCTGCTTCCGCTGCAGGTACAATTGGTAGAGTCAGAAAGGCGACCCAACGAGGACGAGCGGCATGAAACGACAAAATGCAGGCGAGACGCAAGGGGCCTGGGATGGAACCTCTCAGTTGCCTTCCTACGGCCGGTTCTTCGGAAATGCCGACATTGCATTCCATATTAACATTGGCGCGCTCGATATGAGTTGAGGCAGCGGTCTATGCTCAATAGATGCGAGCCGCATGCGTATGTTTTGGCAAGCTACAGAGGTCGCTTAGGCCGGGCGCGGGACGAGATGCTGTTGAATTTCAAACGGCGATTGGCACATGGTCGACCCTGTGTTGCGCGAGGTCTACGCAGGCGAAACGCGAGTGCTGGCTCCAACGGTGAGGTGCGGACTTGAAGCGAGTCGGCCGTGGCGGGTTGGCCCTGAAGATCCGTCCGGCTCAGATGCAGCCTGAGCTGCATGTCGCTTAGCTTTGCAGGAGTTGCTTGAGTGTGCAGCACCCCTGCGCACCCTCACGCACTCTCATGGGATTAGCATTGCGCGGTGAGGTGCTTGCCGCTCCTCTGCCCGCCTTTTGTGGCGCGAGAGTGGTTTCACGCCGTTGGCGCAGCACACTTGGCAGCTGTAGCTGCAGACAGCCCTTGTGTGAGTCCTGTAAATAATGTCTCGAATCGTCCTCCCTTCATGCGCTGAAGTCCTTTTGATGAGGATACAGATGCTAGCTTGTCCTTGTGCTTTTGTCTGCGTGCGAGCTTGGACTCGCAGACCACCGTCGCGTCCGGAAAGCAAACACGCGCGTCCAAGCGAGCGGAACTCGCCATCCAACTGCATTCAGCAGCCGCTGGCTGACAGGAGCGCGCGGCAGTGTGAGTGGGGCCCAGACTGAGGCGATCGAGATCTGTGTTGCAACAGGCAGGCAAGGCGCGCTAAGCGAGGGGCTCCCCTGTGTGCGATTTCTGCGCAAGTCCAGACGCCGCTGTCGGTGTTTCGACGATTGTCTCTGCTTGCATCACACCACCCCGTGCCTCTCGGCTCGACCCGCACGCCACTCAGGCAGTCAAACAGCGCCATCTGCTGCCGGCTTCTTTGGATTTTTTTCTTGCAGGTCTAGCTGGTCCTTTTTGTCTTGCCTGTCCGCTTGCCCTTCCTGTCCGCCCTTCCTGTTTCAGCGGAGTTGAATTGTGGACAGCGTCAAGACATCGCCTCAGCATTGGCCGACGCTCGCACCATCCACGCACGCACACACGCACACCTCCACTGCCCGCATCCACTCGTCCCCCGCCCGTCTTCCTCGCCTGATCTGCACTCACCCGCGCTGCCAGGAGCAAAGTGTGAACAATCTCTCCGCAAACCTACACGTATCCGGTCGCGCCCAGATTCTGTGATTCCTTCTCTTCGCCGCCCTGGCCTGCCCTCTCTCGCATCTCAACACCACCCTCGCCCCTCTCCCCCCTCCTCGACTTCGGCCCATCGCCATCGTCGTTCGTTCCGGCTTTCCCCCCCCCTCTCCCACCCCTTTGCCATTCTGACGCTTCCGCTCCTTCTCGACCGCCATCCACTCGCAAGGACCGGAATGCTCTCTCACCTCTAGTTTTCCTCGCCCGCTTTCGCGAGTCAACATCCTTGCGCATCACCTGCTTCCATCTGTTGCCAACCACCGCTCGCACTCGTTGCTACTCGTTGCTATTCGCAAACCGACTTGCTCCTCACATTCTTCAAACATCTTGGACCCTTCCCTCCTCGATACCCTTGCAGGTGCTCCTACGCTCATGATCGCCCCGAGCTTGGCTCTCAGCAACTAGATATCCGTTCGACACACCCCTCAAGGCATGACCGTGTCATACGTACGCTCTCCAAGCTTCTCCGGACACAGCGCATTCACCGACTTCCACCACGCCTCGCCCCCGCAATCACCCATCGCGTCGTGCGCCTCTTCGGCGGTCTCGGCTTCTCCAACCCTAGGTCGAGGCTCGCCCAGCCCTATCCCGGCTCCGGCTCTGGCACCGGCTGCCTCGGTCTCGGACTCGGCGCCGCGTCCTGCCTCGCGCATCTCTTCTTCCGCTTCTTCGCCCGCTGCTCTCAGCCTCGGCGTCGACGCAGCCAGCATCCTCGTCCCCAACGATCGCATGGAAGCTGGCCTCAGCCTGAGAAGAAGCCCTCTCTTGCTTGGAAGCGACTTTCCCGCTGAACCGCGCACAGCCGAAGCCGACGCTCCCTCCAACGCTGAAAGCTCTGCCTCATCCAACCCTCCCTACGAAGCTGCCCTGACAGGCGATATCGACCTCCAGGACCGCTTCGTCCTCCGCCGCCCCTACGTCGACCGCGCCTTTCCGCACTCCAAGCGTCGCAGCCAGCTCATCCTCGAACAAAAGTTCAATCAGCACCGTTCAGCTGCTGCGCCAACCTCGAGCGCCACCGAAGAAGACTGGAACCACAGTCCCTCCTGGATCGCCTCGTCTCGCTCACCTGCATCGCGTCGTCCCGGTACCGCGCCTCACCGCCCTCCAGTCTCGCCTCGCACCCCCGACTCGGCTTCGGCTTCCAGTCTCCTCGACTTCACCACCGCAAAGTCTCCTGTCGCTGCAGGAGGGCTCCGCGAGCTGACTATCGGCGCAGCGGCTCAGCCAGCTTCCAAGCGTGCCTCCTGGACCCGGCTCACGCGCGAATTTGAAGCTCGAAGTGACTCGCACCACTCGCCTTCCTCGAGCCTCCTCGAAGCAGCTGCTCCCATCCAGTCCGCTACAGCCACCTCGCGTCGCCACAGCAGCTTCCTGACGGGCGATTACCGCTCCGCCACCTTGATGCCCATCTTTGCCAACAAGAGCTTCGAGATTCCTTCGCCCCGCGCAGACAAACGCAGAAGCGAGATTGTGCAACTACGCATTTCGTCAGACGCCGACCCAGCCCAGTCTCCCAACCTCGCATCTCTCTCACCATCCAAGCGCGACTCGATGCTGTCCACCGACTCGTCCGCCACGTCCTCGTCCAAGGGCGAGGCTCGCTCGGCCGACAATGTCGAGTTCGAAGGCGACGAGGCGCACAACCAGGCTCAGAGCTCGGCCTCATCCGGCTACGGAGACGATGAGACCATCGCTCGCAAGACGCCTATCGGAAAGCCCGAAACCAGCAAGGAAGCAGCAACCAATGTCGCCGAAGTTTTCACGACACCTCGAAGCAGCGCAGAGCTCGAGACGGCCACAAATGCAAATGTACAAACCGACAAGGCCGAGACTGCTGAAGCTCTGGATGGAAGAGGAGCATCTGATGAATCCCACCTTGCAGAGTCGAGCGAGACGCCTGCTTCAGACGAAAACGCTGAAATCGTGCCAGCGCCAGCCATCCTGCCATCGACGCCCAGCTCGCTCCAGACTGCCGTCGTGCCACCCACACCGCCCGAGCCCACATGGATCCCGCCAAACGGCGAGTCGGTCTCTCCGACCAACAGCCCATCCAAGACTTTCCGCAGCCTCGACGCTGTTGGCGGATCTCCGCGCAGCCGACGCAACGGCTCCCAGGCTTCGATCGAGAGAAGGCCAAGTGACAGCCCGTCCAGTCCTTCTGCAACGCTCTCGATCCCCAACAACAAGTCAAATGGCAGCAGCCTCGCTGACAGGCGTGACAGCTCAACCTCGATTGCTTCCGCAGCTAGCTCCACCTCGACCTACCGCATCCGTCGAAAGCCTGTTCCATCCGGTGCCGACGGAGATGCCGATTCCGACATCTCGGCAGTGTCGCCGCAGCCAAGCCCCGCGCAGCAAGAGGCTCCTCTGCCCGCCACCGACGAGCAGGAGGGTACGCATATGATTCAGCATGCACGCACTCCCAGCGGCTCGGACTTCATGCGCAAGGCACAGGAAGCTGCACAGGCTCACCTGCTCGCAAAGAAAGCCGGTGAGAGCCGCGACGGCAGGTCCGCACCGGCTCCTGCGCCGCCCAAGAGCAGCAAACGCCCCAGCACGGCTCTCGCTGCCACCGGCGAATCTCTCAAGCCCGGCCTTGGCCTTGGCAAGCACCCTTTCGCCAGCGCATCTGTCCGAGACCTCAAGGATGCCAACGGCAGCCTGACAGTATCTTCTTCTAGCGCCGCCGCCGGTACACCTGGCGTAGGTGCCTCTCGCCCTGCCTCGCGCGCCACAATCAAGCGGCCTACGACCGCACCTGTCGGATCAGCTGGTCAGTTCCGCCTTGCCAGCGATGCGACGTCCAAGTCGGTACTCGAAGTTGAAGGTCTACAGTTCGTGCTGGGCAAGGACGACGCTGGCAAAGCCAAGGTCGTGCCCGATGGCTCGCCGTCCATTCCCAATGCAGTTCGCTTCTTGCAGCACCAGAGGACCGGCAGCACCGGCGCTGATGCAGCGAGCACGGGTCACAACTCGCTCAAGGATTGTCGACGCAAGTCGGCCAGCACCCACGACTCGCATCGCTCTGACGAGGTCAGCGCCAAGTCCGGCAGTCTCAAAGCTGCATTGGCGGGAAATGCGGGCGCCACAACTGCAAACAATTCTGCCGGCGGATGGGGCTTGGAGGAGGAGATCAAGATCGCTGATCGAGTCAAAGGATCCACGCCAGCCGCATCCACCACAAAACCGCGGCCCGTCTCGATGGACAAGGGCAAGAAGTCGCTCGACGTCTCGTCCAAGTCGAATTTCAAGAATAACATGCTCATGAACATTATCAACGAGGACGAGTCGGACGAGGTCAAGGCAGCGGCACGCGAGGCAGGCATCCCCGAGGGATCATACGCAATCCATCCGCCGTCGATGCTGCAGCTGTTCGAAGCGTCGCAGTGCCTGGTTTACGACCAGACAGGCAAGGAGGTCATCTTTGGAGATCTCTTCAGAAAGCGACGCACGTTGGTGTGCTTCCTCAGACACTGGTGGTGCGGCTTCTGCCAGCAATTTGCCATGTCGATCCGAAACATCGACCCCTTACCGCTCAAGAAGGCCAACATGGACTTCATCATTGTGGGCCAAGGAGACTGGCACGTCATCAAGGCTTACCGCGAGGTGATGCAGGTGCCGTACCCGATGTTTGCCGACCCCAAGCGCAACGTCTATCGCGCGCTGGGTATGACGCTGCGTACCAACGATGCCAATCCGGTTTGTGCTCGCCCGGACTATGCAAGCATGAGCATGACCAAAGGCATTCTGGTTGCCATCAAGAAGGGCCTCTTCGATATGCCGATCCGCAATCCAGGCGACATGAAGCTTCTCGGCGGAGACTTCATCCTCGGACCGGGTTTGCAATGCTCGTTCACACACCGCATGACCACTGCCGACGGACACATGGATCTCCCAAGAATCCTTGCCCAAGCTGGCTGTGACTTGACGCTCAAGACGCCCAAGCCGCTGTACACCGTCGACGAGAAGCAGGCGCGTGCGGCCATGTTGGCTGGAGGCAATCAGAACCGTCGCCAAACACGCTCGCTCGGTCGATCGCGTGGCAAGAAGTCGAGCAAGACAGATGCCGCCGACGGCAGCTTTGGCACCGCGAGCGGCTCCGCTGCAGCAGGTGCTGGTACGACCGGATCTGGCGCGGGCAGTTCGCTATTTGCCCGGCCGAGCATCTGGGGACGCTTCCCCGGTCGATTCAGCAAGTCGCAGGCGTCGCTGCCGATGTCCGAGTCGATGGCGGATCTGAGCTCAGACTTTGGGCCCGCACGCGGGCTGAGCGCCGGGCCGCGATCGGCTTCGGCCATGCGCAAGATCTCGTACGACGGCCGCGTGCGCGACTCGTTCGAGACGCAGCAGACCGGCATCGAGTTCGAGTCGCGCGCCACCTCGATCGACACGCGCCGACGCCCGAGCGATGCCTCGATTCCCTCCGGCGCCTTTTCGCTGAACAAGGCGCAGTCCATGTCGGAGCTGCGCAAGAGGTTCGAGCTGAGTGGGCTGCGAAGCAAATCCCGCCAGGAGCCATCCAAGGCCAAAGCTTCGCTCGAGAGCCACCTGACGGTGCCGCGTGCAGGCTCGAACAACTTGCACCGAAGCGCGTCGACCAAGTCGCTGCGAAATGGCGAGAGCAGCGGTGCTTTGACGCCCACGCCCCCACAGCCACCGCCGAAGGACGCACCGACGACACCGAAGGACAAGGCATCCGCATCCGAACCCAAGCAGCTCTCTGTTTTCCAGAACAAGGTCATCGCCAAGGCGAACAGTACGGCTCCATCGGCCGCGACCGGACTGGGCATCGCTGCAGTCGATGATGCGACGCCCGCTGTAGGCGAGGATGGCGTGACGGACGATGGTGCCGCGACGCCGAAGGACGGCGCACCGCTTGCCAAGTCGATGGCCGAGCTCTCGGCGCCGGGCAGCTTCCTGATGGACCTGGACGAGTACGATTCTTTGTCTCGCCAGCCGTCGCAGAAGTTTTACGACAAACCCAAGGTGAACGGCAATGGCCGGCTGGAGGCGGGCAGCGCGGATTCGGGGCTGTCGCCGAGCGCGTTCAGCGACGGCGGATTCGGCCAGGAGGCTGCGGATGCGGACAGCGATACGGAGCCGTCAATGTCGGCGACGCAGTCGCCTGCTCGCTCGCAGAGGACGACGCCGAGCAGCAGCAGCGGTAGCTTGGGGCCGAGCGCCAGCGCGAGCTTCTACAGCTTCAACACGTTCCGCGGCAAGACCAACCTGGAGCACCTGCCCGAGGAGGCGGACGAGGACGAGAGCGATGCCTCGCGCCGCAGCCGGGACGAGGACGATGATGACGAGGAAGAAGATGACGAGGAGGAGGACAACGACGAGCCGATCCAATTTGAGGATGGCCGTTCGGGAGTGTTTTGAGCAGGATAGCTTGGTCTCAAAGTATGTACTTTTGTAATGCTTCATCTTTGTGCTTGTCATTTAATTTCAATTCCGTAATCGACGTCGCGGGAGTCAGCAGGTGCTGTGACACTGCCGTGAAACGAAGCTGGACAGGCTTGAGCGGTGCGCCTTGACGAGGGAGGCGTGAGGGCAGCAATTGAGCGGGCGGACACGGCGGTGCGGCAATGGTTGTGCGGACGAAGTTTCAGAGGGCGCCAAAGCCGGGGAGGCGACGCCATCGTCGCCGCTACCTGTGGCGACGCTCCAGAGCCACCAACTCGAACCCGCCACCCGCTGTCCGCCTTCTCGCGGCCCGCCCTCCTGCCCACCGCCGTCGTTGTTTTTTTCGTTTTTACTTTCTGTCTCGATCGCCATCATTGCCATGTCCATCGTCTGCTCGTCGTTCCTCAACAATTATGAGCGACTTTACTTTATCGACCCGCCCTCGGCCCGCGCCCATCACTGAGCCTGACCAGATCGTGATGGAGGTGGGTCGACAGAAGATACCGGTCATCGTCTCCGCAGCAGACGTTGACATTTTCAACACATACACGTACCGAGTCGATGCACAGGGCTACGTCCACTCCAACGGCCTTGTCAAAGGAAACAGAGTCCCGTCGCCGCACAAGTTGCATCAGAAGGTCATCGAGCGCGCTGGCATTGTTGTGCTCGATGGCCATTGCAATGACTACCGCGACCAAAACAAGCTCAACAACGTCCGCTCGAACCTGCGTGTCGTTCCGAGGGCGGTCAACGCGATGAACTGCTCCGGCTGCTGGAAAAAGAGCACCTCTGGCTATCGGGGGTCACCCATGACCGCGCGCGCCAAAGTCGACGCCGTGCGTTCCGCTGCCGGTGGCGACCTCGATCTGACGGTGAGGCGGAGGCCGGGCGGATGGCCGCTAGAAGCTGGCCATCGATAGTAGCGGCGATTCGGCGGGCGGCGGTCGGCGGGTAGAGGTCCGTGGCGTTGGAGCGTCGTTCCCCCCCTCACCTCCCGTCCCGGCCGCCGCCTTCGCGCCCTCTGGGACCTTTTCTCCGCCAGCAATCGAGCGGAGGGTCGCAGAGGAGGAGGAGGCGGCCTGGAAGGCCCGCGAGAAGCAACACACAGCCGCCAGGGAGCTGTGCCTCAAGACCAAGGACGGCGAGGAGATCCTTGTGGATGAAGACATCTACAGAATCTACTACAACACTCCCATCGCCGTTCACAAGAGCACTGGCTACCCCCGGAAGCAAAGAGTCCCCGCATCGCTTGGTGATGCCGCTCCCTCCTGGCTTCAATGTTACTGACCACCGAAATGGCAATAAGCTCGACGATCGTCGTGAAAATCTCCGAACTGCAACCTGGGGAACCAACGCCAGGAACAAGAGGCCACGTTCGGCATCTCACAGGACCACGGGGAGGCGGAGGGCGGGGCGGATGGCCGCTAGAAGGTGGCCATCGGGAGCAGCGGCGATTCAACGGGCGGTGGCTCTGGAGCGTAGCCACTGTCTCGACTCCGTGCATAATCGGTATGCACGTCGTCGTCAGGAGCAGAGGAAAGACCTGAAGGAGGATCGACGTAAGAAGCGGAGGTATCAGCGAAAGATACACAAGCAGGAGCAGCGAGACAAGGCGCTGGCGAAGGAGTTGAACGCGGATCTCGCCGGGCGCTACGGCCCCATTTCGTGGAACGTCGTTGCTGCCGTCAGCGACGAGGGGGCGTCGGAGACGCAGCTGCGCAGACGCGCTCTGAAACGCTCATCCTGCCGCCTTGGCGGTCGCTCGAGCTCGAGACGATCGTATGAGAGCTCGACGCTCGGCGCCACCAAGAGCTGAGGAACCCGAACGCCTCCCGCCAGCTGCGCCACCCAAACAGGCAAGGCCCAACCGCAGAACCGCGCCAGGATAACCTCAACAACGTCCGCTCGAACGTGCGAGTTGTCTATCGGCTGATCAGCGCCATGAACTGCCCCAACTGCTGAAACAGTTCCCCCCCCCCCCCCTCTCTGGCCATCGCGGGGTCACTCAAGAGCCGGCGGGTTGCCGCTTCATGGCCTTCGTCGATTTCAAGCACTTTGGTCAACACCACGGCCCAAGGATCGCGATGTCTTAACGCGTCGAGAGTATCAGGAGGTTCCAGGGAGAGGAAGCCGCTTGGCAAGAAACGGATCCGGAGTGCACCAAGGAGAAATGGCAGGCTGCTCACGCCAAGGCTGCTGCTCTGCAGGAGGTCGGGCGCGGGCGCGGCGGCGGGCATTGCCGGTGTCGCGCTGGAACCCAGCGGCACCCTTTTCGTGCTTCCGCAGGTCGTTGGGGAGACGCATTCCCTTGACGTGCGGCGGGATTGGTGCGGCGATCCCTCCCGACGCCGTTGGCGCGCCACCAATCCAGCAAGGCCGCATATCTCCCCGCGGAGCTTGCGGGCGACGGAGACCCGCCCGCCGATGATAGGTGCTGGCGCCGGCTCCGTGGCCCGCAGCAACGCACGCTCGAGTAGCTCCGCTGTCACTCCGCGACCGAAGAGACGACGCCCAGGAAGGTTGGGGAGGTGACCGTTTCCAAGGGCAAGAATGGTGATCGTTTCTGGCTGGGGCTGGAGCTTGAGCTGGGCTTTGGTTGGCTGTGGCTGAGGCACAGGTCAGTCCATTGGACCTGCACCAGGGCTCGGCTGAGGGCTGCTGGTCTTGGTACCCACTCTACCCGGGCCTTGGCCGAAGCAGCAATCGAGCGGAGGGTTGCAGAGGAGGAAGCGGAGGCCTGGAAGGCCCATACCAAGCAATACACAGCCGCGGGGGAGCTGTGCCTTAGGACCAAGAACGGCGAGGAGATCCTGGTGGATGAAGACACCTACAGGATCTACAGCAACACTCCCATCACCGTTCACAAGAGCACTGGCTACCCCCGGCTGGGCAGCAACGAGCACCTGCATCGCTTGGTGCAGCCACTTCCTCCGGCCTTTAATGTTATTAATGTTATTGATCACCGTAACGGCAATAAGCTCGACAATCGCCGAGAAAATCTTCGACCTGCAACCTGGGCGACCAACGCAGGGAACAAGAGGCCTCGCTCCAACACTGGCTACCTTGGCATTTCGCAGGACCCCCTTGGTATGTATCGTGCCCATGTGATGACAGCCAATGGCCCGAAGACCAAGGGACATCGAACCATCCCGGAACCCCTCTCCTTCCAGGAGAGGGAAGAGCGCATTCACCATCCCGAGGATTTCGCCTAGCGCTCGCGACCCATTCCGCTCGCTGGTCGCAATGTACTCAGCTCTGGTGTCTCTGCAATGTGAAAGGGCCCCGTGCATGCCGCCCCAGGGATATGTGGTTCGAACCCTTCCGGCATCGCGATCGTGTCGGTAGCAGTGCACGTGTCGCCCGCGCCGGAGCGGCTCGTCCTCGGCGGGGACGATAATCGCGCGTCGCACGATCGTGTCCCGCAGCGGAGTGCGGGCGTTGGCAGCGGATCGGTCCGCATCCTCGACAGCCGCAGGGGCAGTAGCAGGCAAGGGAACTGTCGCCATACTCGTTCTCGACCGCTTCACCGTTCCACGACGGAGGCGGACCTGTCGTCTTCCGCCGCTTCGGCGTCAAGCCCAGCCGGCGCATTCTCGTCGGCAGGCGCACCGTGCCCCTCACTCGCATTCACGGCCTGTTGCGGCATCAATTCTGCATCAAAAGACCATCGAGCGCGCTGGCATCAAGGTGCCAGCCGGTCAATGCACCGACCATCGCGACCAAAGTAAGCTCAACCACGTCCGCTCGAGCTTGCGGGTTATGAGACAAGGCACAAGCTAGCAACGGCTGGCGACAGAATCAGCGCTCCGTGTTCCACACTTGCTCGGGTGGGCGCAGGAAGCGGTCCGCTGGGTGTAGATCTCTGATTCGGACTACATTATCGCCCGATGCAAAATATTGTGAGCCTCACCAACACTTTCGGCAAAAAAAGGGGATGTACCTCCACACCGGTAGATCCTTGCAGTTCGACAAGGTTTGACACTGCGGCAGAACCTCACTGCGGCGTTATGAACTCATCGCGACCATCACATCGTCCGGGGTCTGCTGCAATGAGCAAATGACCGCGGTTGATGAGCAAAAGCACGATCCAAAGATACGGAACTCTAAGTTGGGGATCGGAGAATCAGTATTGGATTGGGTCATCACGGGAGGGGAGGTGTCGCCAAGGCCCACGCGAGTTGCCGCGGAAGAGTGGATCCGGGAGACTAAGGCAGCAGGAGCCTTGTAAATGCCGCGGGTAACCCAGTCGTTCCGGAGCGTGGCTCGAAGCAAGCTCCGAAGGACCGCGCACAATCTGCACAATCCGCACAATCCTCGCACGGCTCGCGGGTCAGGCCACGCACGCTCGCAAGTCGATCCGGACACTGTGTACCGAGCGGCCAACTTGGGCCTCGCGCACCTCAACTTGCAGTATATCCCAGCGACCAACATTGGCCGTTTTTAGAGTATGATGGCGACCGAGCTTGCAGCGAGCTTTGTTTTGCCGTCAAGAACAGACTTGCAAACCGTGAGGGTTTGGACGAAGGTCGAGATGACGAGCGGCGCAGGAGAGCGCTGACGGATTGACGCGCCTTCACGTCAGTGTGGGAGCGAGTGTGATGAGCGATGACTCAAGCGCTGCAACGGCTGCCTCTCTCCCCCTCTGTGTCGGAACGCGTCCCGGAGGCTAATCTCCGTGGACTAAAGGGAGGGGAAAAAACTCGTCGGAAAAGTAGCCGTGGGAGCGCGTTGGGCGCAGAGTCAGGTGGGCGAGGCGAGGCGTCTTAATTTTTGGCCTTTTTGGGCAGCTGCTGCTCAGCGGTGAGTTAAGTTGACTGCAGATGGCAGCGCGACCGCCCTGTCGGACACGGCAATTTCTCCGGCCCCAACGCGCTGTGTCCGGAATCTGCTCCTCCGCCCGTCCGTCGTAGAGCAGCTCAGCCAGCCAGAGCAACGTGCGCCCTCCCCTGCTCCTCCTCGTGGCTTGTCCGGATCCATAGTTCCATCCCCTCCTCTTGCATCCCTACCACGACCGCTCTTTCCGCGTTCCAGACCACGCTTCTGGCATTCGCATCAAACTGACGACGTCAAACTTTGCAGTCAAGCTTCCGTGCCACGAGTTTATCGTCTTTCAACGCAAGGGTCTCGTGCTCTCCCCCTGCCCGAGTTCCACCGACTTCCCCCGCTGCGCCAACTAGGGTCAACCTTATACACCTCCACCCATCGCACCCACCTTGCTTCCTCCTCTCCACCATGTCGTCACAACTTTCTGACCTCACAAAGACCCACTCCCGCGCATCGAGCACCGGCACACGCTCCTCCATCTTTGGCCGTGCCTCTGGATTCATGATGGGCCATCGACGCCCACAAGCCGCTTCCGAGAGCCAGGCCGGCGCCTCCTCGTCCCAGGTCGATCTGGCAGCCACCTCCTCCGATGCAAAGCCCGGCGTGCGCAAGTTCGAGCACATCTTCCCCGCACCCGATCCCAGCGTCAAGCTCACCCCTCCCGCTCCGCTCTCCGACTCGCAGCAGGCAAAGTACGAAGAGATGCTCCAGCACTTCAAGTCGATCGAAGAGTTTCCCACCTCGCTCAAGGCCAACTCGCCCAAGAAGCCGCTCACCGAGTGGGAAAAGATGCGCAACCTCTCGCGCGAATCCATGATCCGCTACCTGCGCGCCACCAAGTGGGACGTTGCCTCCGCCAAGAAGCGTCTCACCGAGACCATCGCATGGCGTCGCGAGTACGGCGTCGACAGCCTCAAGGCCGACGATCTCGAACCCGAAGCCATGACCGGCAAGGAAACCATCCTGGGCTACGACAACAAGGGCCGCCCCTTGCACTACATGCATCCCTCGCGCAACACCACCGAAGAGACGCCACGCCAGATGCAGTACGCCGTCTGGATCCTCGAACGCGCCATCGACCTCATGCCCCCCGGCGTCGAGATGCTCGCGCTGCTCATCAACTTTGGCGGCAAGAAGCGCAACCCGACCTCGATTAGCAACGCCAAGCTCATGCTCTACATCCTCCAGAATCACTACGTCGAACGCCTCGGAATCGCCCTCTGCATCAACGTCCCCTGGATCTTCAAGGCCTTCTGGAATGCCATCTACCCCTTCATCGACCCCGTCACCAAGGGCAAGTGCAAGTTCGATGAGGCCATCAAGGACGAAGTGCCCAATGCCCAGCTTGCCACCGACTTCGGCGGCCTGCTCGACTTCCCCTACGAACACGAATCGTACTGGCCCCAGCTCGTCGCACTCACCGACAAGCGTCGTGCCGAGCAGCTCGAGCGTTTCCGCACGCTGTGCAACTCGGAGGTGGGTGCGTCCGAGTGGGTGATTCGCGGCGGTGATGAGGTGCGCCCCGTCAAGCAGGATTCGGGCTTCCACGAAGGCGTCTCGCCTGTGGCTGCGCGTGCCGAGTCGAGCAACGGCTCCACCATGCTCGAAAAGCCTTCGCCCGTGTACGAGGCCGAGGGCGACGACGAGAGCCAGCTCGACCGCTTCTACACGTCGCAGCAGGAACTGCCGCCGCAGCTCGAGAACAACGAGTGGGAGAATCAGACCGTCGTCAACGACGACCAGCGCGACGCCAAGCCGCACGCCAAGGAGCACGGCGATGCGAGCTTCTTCGCTGCCGTCGTCGGCGGCATCTCGTCAGGCCTCGTCGGCGGTAAGGCGGCCGAGGACGCTGCACAGCAGACGAGCGTGCGTGCGCACGACGAGGCCGACGTGCACGACAAGCACAACAAGCACAAGATCTCCCTACCCACCCTCGGCAGCGCCGCGCGCAAGTCGCAGGAACCGCGCCCCGCCCCTGTCTCGGTCTGATACACGATACCGCACGCATGGATACCTCTTCTCTCTCTCTCTCATCGTTTTGTTCGGAATGCGTTCAAGTCTCCACTCGTTTCTCGTTTGTGTGGCGTTGTGCGGATGAGAGGAAGCAATTCCATTCCAAGGGGGCAACATCGTGGAGGATGTCGCGAGCCTCTGCACTCGACTCGATTCTAGAGTGGCGGGAAAGGGATCTAGAGTGTACCGGGGTGGTCTGAGTGGAGCCAGGTGTTGAACATGGCGAGAGCGGCCTTTGGCTGGTCGTGGGGTACAAAGTGGCCTGCTGCGTCGACGATGGCGTAGGTCAAGTTGGCCGCATTCTTAAACTCTCCGCCCTGGATGTTATCGTCGACAAACCACTTTTGGAGCGGTTGTTTGTTGAATGCCTTTTTGCCGGACCATTTGAGCTTTTCGGACCAGGCACGGTTGCCTACGTAGTTGCAGATGAAATCGCGCCTACCCGAGTACGTCAGCACCCTCACGCCCTGTTCGAGGATACTTGCCACAGCCCAGCTCGAATCGCGTGCTCCATCACCAGTCTTGCCAAAATTGGCATACACGTCGTCGGAGCATCCCACAAACACCCCGTCGTGCTTGTCTCCTGGTCCCTTCCCATCTACGCCCAAGGCAATCTTGGTGTCGGCATCGTTGAGGAAGGCTGCAACCCAGTCTTCCTCATCGTACTTGGCAGGATGCTGCCAATCGTACGGCGACTTCTTGAGCGTGTCGTACGGCGAGGCAAGGGCTCCTTCGCAGTAGTCCGAAGCAGCCTTGCAGGCAAGCGTATCGTACGTGTGGCCGTGTTTGTCCTTGCGGTTGCATTTTTCCACCAGCGTCAGACACGCGGGGATGCTTTCGTACATGCGTGCGCACGTCTTCTTGGGCAGCAAAGGATGTTCGGCTCCGGACTTTTTCGTGCATGTGTACTCGACGTACGCCGGGTACTGGTGCTTGGGACTCGTGATGCCGTTGCCGATGAGCACGCTCGCGAGCGGTAAGGGCTGCAGCCCCATCTCGGGGTGCTTGGCAATCCGCTTGTTGTCCGCCAGGATGCGGTCAGCCAAAAGCGGGATGTAGCGACCCGCATAGCTCTCGCCGGCAATGTGGAAGGACGGGAAAGCATCGCCGTCGCCTTGGAAGATCTCGCGGCCCATGTGCATGGCGAGCAGGTGCAGGAAGGCGGAAGCGTCTCGCGCGGCTGATTCGGCGGAGAAGACGCGCGAGGGAGGCTTGTCCGTGCGCGATTGGTTCGCCCAGTCCACGTACGAGTAGCCCACACCCACGGGCTGGTCGAGGAAGATGACGGTGGCGTTGTTGTTCCAAGCCCAAGGGTTGCGTTCGGTTCCGGGCTTGCCGCCTCGCGTCGCAGGGTCGGCTGCATTGCACGGGCCGAGCTCCATCAGGAGACCCGTGAACGACGAGCATCCCGGTCCGCCGTTGAGCCACAACACGACGGGGTCGGTCTTGGGATCGTTGCGCGACTCGAACGCCCAAAAGTAGAAGTGCTCCACGGCACCCTTGGTGCGTCCGTCCTTTTCGTGCCTGGTTGCGGACAGCGCAGAGTCCAGATCCGGGTGCGAGGCGGGGTCGTGCTTGAGCGCATCGACGTCGACATCGAGGTAGCCCGAGTACGACTTGACCGAGGCATCGCACAGGTCGGCGCGCGGCGAGACGACACGCAGCGAGTGCGCCGGCAGGTGCGGGTGGTCGAGCACAGAAGCCGCAGGCGTACGCGAGGGGTGCAGCTCAAAGGGGATCTGAGCCGCACGGATGGCGGTGGCAGCAAGGGCGACGAGCCCACTCGCAAACAGCGTAGGCCGCATCTTGAAGGTAGATCCTGGCCGTGGTTGGTAGGGGCAATGCTGGATGTGGGGAAGATAGGCAAGTGGGGCGGGCGTGCAGCGAAAGAAGATGCAAATGCGGCAACTCAAATGCGGCAGCTCAGCGTCAGTGCGCATCGTCCGCTCGAACGATTACGGCATGCTTATTAAGAGAAAGACGAGTCACTTTTTACGCATTTTGGCTAATTTGTTAGATCTAGATCATAGCGGAAGATGCAGGAGCGAAAGAAATTTGGAAGATCCGTTGGCGAGCCGATAAAGAGCCACGCATCTTTAAACTCTCTCGCCGTGTGCAGCGTCGTTTTGATAGCCGTGGCGGCGGGATTTTATCTAATCCCACAGCTGCTTTCTTCCTCATTTGGCAGCAGCCGTGGGTGAGTCGAGCGAGCGAGAGTGTGTGTGACTGGGAAGCGCCGGCTGTAGCACTTTTGACTTTTGCCGCTTCGACTGTCGTTTCCCTTCGCTACTACCATCAAAGCATCGGAAGACACTCTCGTGATGCAGCAGCTCACTACCCCGTTGCTACCGCTGCTCGACGCGGCCGGCGTCAAGGACACTGCGCTCCTTGGCGCGCTCGCCCGCATCGCACCCGTCCTCGTGCCCCAGGACCTCGTGTCGGCACTCCCCACCAACGTCGCCTACCTCGTCCTCGCCGCACCAGGTCTTTCGTACGATGCCGCCGCCGATCTCCTCGACGCAGGCGCAGAGGCGATCGTAACTGCCGACACCCAGCTCATCCAGCAATTTGACGCAGCCGTCGCTGCTACCCGTTTCATCTACCTCTCGGCTTCCGGCGCGGCACCTGCCCCCGAGACGCTCAAGGCCGTCGCCGGCGCCGTCATCACCCTGCCCACCGCCTCGGCCATCGCTGCTTCTGTGCAGCTTGTCCAGACCACCGCAGAGGCTCTGCAGACCAAGACGTCCGGCAAGTCGCTCTACGTCCTCGCCACTTCCGGCGTCCCTTCGGTGGACGACGTCAAGGCGCTCGCCAAGCTCTCGGCTTCCCTCATCGCCCCGTCCTCGGTGCTTTCGCTTGCCGATGAGGGCCAGCAGCAGCATGCGAAGCTCGACATCGTCGACGCCTTCCTTGCACCCCTCACCTCGGACCGCACCGACGGCCTCTTCGCCACCACCGTCGTCTCGGCCGCCGGCTCCACCTCGCTCGGCCTCGTCTACTCGTCGCCGCTCTCCATCCGCAAGTCCATCCTCACCGGCTCCGCTCACTACCAGTCGCGCAACCGCGGCCTCTGGCACAAGGGCGAATCCAGCGGCGCCACCCAACAGGTCGTCTCCATCCGCCAGGACTGCGACTCGGACGCGCTCCAGTTCGTCGTCAGGCAGTCGCGCGGCACCGCCGCCTCGGGCTTCTGCCACCTTGAGAACCGCGAAAGCTGCTTCTCCTCCGCCACGGGCCTCGCCAAGCTCGAGGCGACACTCAAGCAGCGTCACCAGTCGGCACCCGCCGGCAGCTACACGGCGCGCCTCTTTAGCGACGCCTCGCTGCTCGGCGCCAAGCTGCGCGAGGAGGCCGCTGAGCTCGCCGACGCCAGCAACGCCGACAAGCACCACGTCGCCTTCGAGGCCGCCGACCTGCTCTACTTTGCGCTCACCAAGTGCGTCTCGGCGGGCATCGGCCTCGAGGAGATTGAGGCCTCGCTCGACGCCAAGGCCAAAAAGGTGTCGCGCAGGAAGGGTGATGCCAAGCCGGCGTTTGCCGAGCAGCAGAAGGCGGCCGAGGCCAAGGCTGCCGCCGCCGCACCCGCAGCGCAGCAGCCCAAGGATGCCGATGCACCCATCAAGATCCAGAGCTACCGCTACGAGGAGCTGTCGGCGTCGCAGCGCAAGGAGCTGCTCAAGCGCCCCGCGCTGCGCACCGAGCAGGTCATGGAGATCTGCCGCCCTATCCTGCGCTCCGTCAAGGAACGCGGCGATGCGGCGCTGCTCGAGCTCACGGAAAAGTTCGACAAGGCCAAGCTGAAGACGCCCGTGAGGCTGCCGCCGTTTGTCGACGACGAGGTGATGGCCAAGATCAAGCCCGAGGTCAAGGTGGCCATCGACATTGCGTACAACAACATCTGGAAGTTCCACAAGGCGCAGAAGACGACGTTTGGCAACAAGCGCGCGGCGGACGTCGGCGCTGCTGGTACCGTGGAAGCCAACGAAGCTCCGGAGGATGGTGTGCTTGAAGTCGAGACCATGCCGGGTGTCGTGTGTCGTCGCTTTGCACGTCCCATCCAGTCGGTCGGGCTGTATGTGCCCGGTGGTTCGGCGGTTTTGCCCTCGACGGCGCTGATGCTGGGTGTACCTGCCCAGGTGGCACGTTGTCCGACGGTGGTGATTGCCACTCCACCCAGGCCGGATGGAAGCATTTCGCCCGAGGTGCTGTACTGCGCATCCAAGGTCAACGCCACGGCCATCCTGTGTGCCGGAGGTGCTCAGGCTGTAGCTGGTCTGGCATACGGTACCGAAACGTGCCCCAAGGTCGACAAGATTGTGGGTCCCGGTAACCAGTTTGTCACGGCAGCCAAGATGCTGGTTCAGAACGAGACGGATGCGATCGTATCGATCGACATGCCTGCAGGTCCATCCGAAGTTCTGGTGATCGCCGACAGTTCTGCGGATCCTGCGTTTGTAGCCAGTGATTTGTTGAGTCAGGCTGAACACGGGCCTGATTCGCAGGTGGTTTTGGTGGGTATTGCGCTATCGGCGGCTGAACTTCAGGCCATCGAGGACGAGGTGGACCGTCAAGCACGAGCTCTTCCACGAGTCGATGTGGTTCGCCAGGCGATCGATAAGTCGGTCACGGTGATTGTGCCTGATCGTACAACGGCGTTGGAATGGTCGAATGCCTATGCACCCGAACACCTCATCCTCCAAACCACCTCTCCCGAGGAACTCGTCAACCTCGTAACCAATGCCGGATCGGTCTTTGTCGGTGCATGGTCGCCCGAAAGTTGCGGTGACTACATGAGCGGTACAAACCACTCCCTCCCCACTGCCGCTTATGCAAAGAGCTACTCAGGAGTCAACGTAGGCACGTTCGAAAAATGCATCACCTCCCAAGCCCTCACCAAACAAGGCCTCAAGGGATTCGGCCAAAACGTCATCGACCTCGCAATGTGCGAAGGCCTCCAGGCCCACGCCATGGCAGTCAAAATTCGTCTCGACAGAATGTCCTAAACCCCCTCCCCATCGCATGTACATATTCATCCCAAAAACCCCACCCGTCCCCGCAATCGATGCTCCTCCATCAAACCCTCCCGGCTTCTGTGTCTCACGAATCTGTACCTCGCTGCAGTGTGTGAATAAAACGAGGGTATTGCTAAAAAATGGGAGGGGGGCTACAAACGGCCTGCGGCGGCCTTTTCATCGACTTCGGCGTCTACTGGCTGGGGTGGCGGTGGCGCGACGCTCCCACTCGCACGCCCATGCGTCGCGACGGGCACGGCGAGCTGGTCGTTCTTCTCGCTGTACCGCTCTACGCCGAACGAGCCCGAGGGCGAGGCTGAGCGCGCCCCCGCATCGTGCGGCGCGGGCGTGAGTCTGTGCTGCGCCTCGCCTGGTGTTGGTGCGGCGGGTGCGGTCTCGGACAGCGGCTGGTCCTGCAGCGTGTGTGCGGCCGACGAGATCTGCGACGCGTGTTCGTGCTCCGCCTGCGCCTGCTGCGCCTGCGTCGGCCCATTCGCGGTGGTGGCCGCGGCCGTGCTGCCGCTCACCCGCGTGCCGCGGAAGTACGACTTGCGGCGCTGCTTGAGATGGTCGAACGGCAAAAAGTGTTCCTCCATCTGGCGCATTTCGGGCGGCAGCGCATCAAAGTCCGCATTGCCGTTGCGCTTCTTGGCCTTGAGCGGATTGTCCTCGAGCAGCAGCTCCTCGAGCTCGTGCGTCGCATCAAAGTTGGCCTTCTTCGAGTCCGGCTCGAACGGCGGCGCCACCTGCTTGGCCTCCATGGCGCGCCAATCCAGGTCGGCGAACCAGGCGTGCGCCTTGAACTCGTCGATGCCGCTGCGACAGCCGAGACGCTTGCGCGGATCGCGCTCGAGCAGGCTCTTGATGCAGCTCACGGTTTCGCGGCTGACGATGTTTTCGACATTGTCCGGAAAGGTGCAGCGGTCGTTGAGGATGCTGTGTGTGAGCGCCGAGTTGGTCTTGCCGCGGAAGGGGCGTCGTCCGAAGAGGAGCTCGTAGGCGACGACGCCGAGCGACCACCAATCGACGGAGCTGAGGTAGCCGCGCTTGGTGAGCACCTCGGGCGCCATGTACGCCATGCTGCCTGCGATGCTGGTGAGCGGCCTCCGGGGCGAAAAGTGGACGGCGATGTTGAAATCGGTGAGATGGGCGTGACCCTTTTCGTCGAGGAGCACATTGTCGGGCTTGAGGTCGCGGTGGACGATCTGGAGGCGGTGGAGGTAGTCGAGGCCGAGCGCGAGTTCGGCGACGTAGAAGCGGACGACGTGTTCGCTCATGTTGCCTGTGCGGTCGAGGTGGAAGCGGAGGTCGCCGCCGAGCATGAGGTCGAGCACCATAAACATGTTTTCGTCGTCCTGGAAGGCGTAGCGCAGATTGCACACAAAGGGCGAGTCGATCTCCTCGAGCAGCCTGCGCTCCTGGATGATGTTGGAGACGGCGCGCATCTTGATGCATTTTGCCTTGTTGATGTACTTGAGCGCGTAGAGGTCCTTGGTCTGCTTGTGCTGTACGACGCGAACCTTGCCAAAGGCGCCCTTGCCGACGGCTCGGAGGAGGTAAAAGTGGTAGAGGTCGACGGGTCCGTCAAAGTCGATGACCTCGGGCTTGCAGCAGACGGCGCCCATGGTGGCTATGCGTGATGAGTGCAGCGAGACGGCAAGAGGAAAGCGAGAGAAAGGGTAGGGATCTAGGCTGGTGCGAAGCGCATGTGATTCATAGGGCGAGGCGCGTGATGTTGGAAGCTGATGGATGAATGCGAGCGGAACAAGAGACGGATGCCGGTGGATGATGCCAAGCAAGGTGCGGGCGGAAGAAAGACTCTAGCGAGGGCATCCAGTGAGCCGGCGGGGTATACGATTAGAACGCCAAAGCCTTGGAGCAGGAGGGTGGTGAGGATCAAGAGTGGCCAAGCGCTAGAGGCTGATTAGGGAAGCCATAGGGTGAGGTCCTGTTTACGAGGGCAGTAAAAGCCACGTGCCGACAGCGACGAGAAGGGGAGTGGCGATGGTGGCGGCAACGGGAGGAGTAGAGGCCAGGTTGCGGCGTCGGTGGCGGTGGCGGATCGGATCGTGTTGGATGAAGGGAGCGAGGTTGATGATGTCCGAGAGCAGAATGGTGAGGATGGCGTCGGTTCGAGCGTGGATTCGCTAGCGCTGCTGTCCCGAGAGAAAGCGGTGACAGCGGTGACGAGGGAGAGGGGGAGGAGGAAGAGGATGAGGATGTGGGCCGTTTCAGGGTTTGCTGGGGGCGAGGCGAGGCGAGGCGAGTCGGGCATTGAGGGCAGGGCAAGGCAGAGCAGGGCAGGGCGACTCGACGAGCTTGCTTGCGTGCGTGCGGCGCTGCTCTGCATGCAGTTGCGGTGTGCGTTGCAGTGCGGTTGCGGTGCTGCGAGTTTTGGCTGCGTCGGCGGCGTCGATTTTTGCGAGGGGCAGCGCGCACTGACACACACGATTGACCGCACAGCTGCCTCGAAGCCCAGCCGAGCTGTTGAGAAAATCGTGCGTGGGGTTGCGCTGCTGCATTTGCTTTTTTAGGCGGTGAAGCGCAGAAGCGGCGGCGATTCGAAGCTCAAAAGCTGCTTCTCCCCGCCCTCGGTCTCGCCGCAGCCAACGCCCCCAAGCAGGCAGTCGCCATTCCAACCTTAAAAGTCACACGTCGGCCGTGCCGATGACCAAAGAAGCTCCATAACCCACGCATGCCCGCCTAGCTTTGCTTGCTTTGCTTGCTCTCTATTTCTTGCGTGGATGATCGGCTGCTTCAGATTGAGTTGGCAGGCAGGCGACGGTTGCTTTCGAGCTGCAAACAAGCTCCTGCCTTGTCACACACGCGAGCCTTCGGATCGACGCCGCACACATGCAGCCACGAGCAACGCACAACCCTGCCAACGTCATCGTAAGCTCCCACGCCTCTTTGCCATCACCACTGCGCCTCACCACGGCCGTCACTGCACCGAAGCAGCGGCGCATCGAAACGTTGACACTAGCGTGCTTGTTAGCTTCGATTCGTCGGCGTGCCTGCATCGGCAAACTGCCGACCGGGCGCTTCGAGATCTCCAGCTCGTGGTGGCGGTGGCCGCTACGACCGACGTGGAAGGTGAGTTTCAAGCTGTTAGATCGATTCCAAGTCTGTCGAGCTAACAGCCGTTCAAAAATGGCCGCAGCACGTGATCCCGCTCACCCTCTGAGGATTTTTGAGAAGAATCGGAATGAGGCTCTGCTCGCCTGCCAGATCGCAAAAGGCAAAGAGCACAAAAAAAGTTGCTAAGCTGCCGCGCCGCCTCGAGCCTGGCTCGTCGTCGACACTCACAGCTGGTGCTGATCGCCATCACCATTCACCACATCCATTTCACCCACTTCGCTGTGATCGGCACCATGATCAGAGCGCCCGGATCGCAGGCTCAGCTTGCACGCTCCGCCCTCGGCGGCGCATCCACCGCTTCCCGCCTTGTGGCTTCGCCGAGGCCAGCACGTCTCGCCTCCGCCCTCGTCGTCCCCACCACCGCCTCCCAACCCAGCAGGAGCAGGAGCTTCACCGTCTCCTCCATCTTCCGCCAGGACACCCCTGCTCCTGCTGCCGTCGACACCGACGCTGCTCCCGCCCCAGCCGCCCCAGCCTCCGAGCGGGCCCCCACCTCGGGCCGCAAGAAGCGCACCACCACCCAGCTCAGCACCGAAGCCGAGGACGCCAAGCTGCTGTCCAAGTGGGGTTCCGTCGTGCCCGACTCGGACATGGTGCCGAGCTACCAGAAGCTCGCTGCCAAATACCTCCTCAAGTGGGGCTGGTTCGATTCCTTCGACCCGCAGCACAAAGAGCTCGTGATGGCGTCCAAGACCCACAAATTCCCCGGGTGGATCCGCGACACCTACGAGCTCGCCAAGAGCTTCCGCTCCGCCCGCGCGCGTCTGTGGACACCCAACGACGCCGAGATCCGCGCATACGCCGGCGAGGATGCCAAAAGCTCCGGCCCCACCAAGTGGCTCGAGAAGCGCATCCAGGGCGAGCGTCAGACGCTCAAGGATCACAGGCAGATTGATCAGCTGAACATTTGGGACTTGATGGACCACGAGGAGCAGGCTGACTTTGCGTTGCGCAGCGTGTGGAGCAAGCTTTCCAAGGAGCAGCGTGCAGCCGCCATGCTGCGAGTGCGCTACGAGTGCATCCGTAAGCTCGGCTGGCGACAAGGATACTCGTCGGGCTACCCGCGACCCGAGGGCGAGGCGGGCACGCATCTGCCCAAGAACTTTGGCCGCGCGGGCGACGAGGGCTGGGCTGCGTTCCGTGAGCTGCAGCAGTCCGAGGAGAAGCTCGCGTGGGAGGCGTGGCAGCAGCTTTCGCCCGAAGAGCGCGTGGCCGAGGAAAAGGCGGCGTGGAAATTGCGCGATCGCTCGCACGTCTACATTGACGATACCGACGACTCGATGATCCTCTCGTCACCCGCGCCGAGGTGGTACCGCGAACCGGAGCGTGCGGGCGAGCTGACGTTCCTGCCCAACACGATTGTGAAGCTGGTCAAGAACCACACGCCGGCGGGGCAGGAGTACGATGCGTTCAAAGCGACGTTCCGCGTGCCGCTGAGCATGCACAAGCATGCGCTGCGTTCGTATCTGCTGGCGATCTATGGGTTGAAGACGACGTGGGCGCGTTCGGCCATCTATCGCTCGCCAATCACGCGCGACAACCGCACGGGCAAGAAGATCACGGGTCGCGGACGCACGTACAAGAAGGTCGAGGTGGGGTTGTTGGAGCCCTTCCTGTTCCCCGAGGTGTCGCCCGAGTTCCAGAAGCAGCATCTGCTCACGAGCGAACTCGACTACGAGCGCGCGCGCGTCTACCTCAAGATGACCAAGTCGCCTCGATGGCGTGGCAAGAAATCCACACAGCAGTACGAGGACGAGATCGCCAATCGCGATGCTGGCATGTACCACGGTTTGGATGCTCTGGCTGCCGAGGGGGTGAAGGATGCAAGGAGGGAGGAGGCCGAAAAGTTCCCTAGGTTCATGGTCAAGACCAAGGGTCTGCCGAGTGCAAAGCATGGCAAGATCCTCCAGTTGCTTGCGCAGGAGAGGAAGGAAAAGGAGGCCAAGATCAACGCGCTCATCCATCAGTACAAGACCGAAGCATCGGCAGCCAACAACTAGAACACCACTTTGTCTCAATTGTACGCTATTCTTTTTTCATTTTAGAGAATCAGTGTGAGGGTGGGATTGTGGGTTTAGATGATGCCGGCTGCTTTGAGTTGGGAGGTGGCTTGGGAGATGATGGTCTCGGTGGTAGTTTGGGCTTGGACGTCGATGATGATGACATCCGGTTCGTCGGGTGTGGGGGTTTGGAGGGTGTCGAGTTGGCTGTAGAGCATTTCGAGTTTCATAAAGTGGCCTTTGCGAGCGGCCATTCGTTCTTCCAACAACTGCCTTGACAGATCCAGATACACATGGACGGTCCTTAGATCCTTACACTTGACATCCTCGGGTTGCGTTGCTTTCGGATCATCGAGCGAATCGATCGAACCACGCAAGAGTCGACGATAAACAAGCTTCAGGGCGGAACATGCAATCACTGCCACATTTCCCTTTTTTGTCGCAGCCACATCATCCTGAGGGTTGGTCTGAACCTCTCCATCTGCGTCCGTGCGGGTTTGGTGCGACGTTTCATAGACTTCCGCCAACTCCTTTGCAGGGTGGAGTGCAGGTTGGTTTTGTGTCAAGGCGAGGGTGCGTCCCGTCTCGCGGATGGTGCGAAGCCAAGGCTCCCGATCCGAATCGTCCAAAGGTTGTCCCGACGACATCTTGGCTACGTTGGAGCGAGGATGCAAGTCATCTCCATCAACAAAGGGACAGTGGAGTGACTGTGCGAGTGCGGATCCGACAGTCGATTTGCCGCATCCAGATGTGCCCATCACAATCAAAAGAACAGGAACCGACATTGTGCAAAGATGGTGGGATGAAGCAAAGCATGCGAAACCCATCCCACCAATGCCAAGCGCACAATAAAGCGCGCGCGGGAAGATTGGCGCCGAGTGGAGTTCTTCCGGTTCTCCGGACCGTGCGCTCCGTTGGGGATTTTTTCCCGCAACTTCCACCACCCCGGTCGCAGACCAATTCAAAGCATCTCACAACCCGCTCCAATCAATCCGACTGGCTGTTCATCATGAATCAAAACTCGGACCAAACTGTGTGCAATGCGATAAGAAGGGGGGTATCATTTGTGCGCAAAACGAGTGCATCTTACGCATCGGCCTCATCGTCGCTGACGAGCGCCGAGTGTCTGCCTTCGGCGGTGGGGTCGTCGTGGTGATCGTGCGCCACGCCGCTCTGCGCCAGGCTGGGCGCAAGCACACGTGCGAGTGCCTTGGCCTGCGCATACAGAGCCGCCCACTGCTTGGCGTCCCACTCGCTCGCAGCTTCGGCTTCGGACGGTGCTGCGGTGTCGGCCTCGCCAACCACGCCGGCAGGTGCGTGCGAAGGAAGCGTGGTGGATCCGGATGGAAAGTGATCCGAGACGGGAGAGCGCGATGGCGTGGGCGTGTGATCGGAACGCGTCGAGGTGGGCGTGGTGCCACCGGAGCGCAGGCGCGCACGCGCATTGTTCGCCGACAGCGTTGCCACGGACGACGTGAGTGCCGGGCTGGCTACGTTCGGGGTGGCTGGGCTTTTCGGCAGCGTGGCGGGAGGAGCGCTGCAGGATGCGTTGAGGGTGAGCAGCATGAACGGCTTCGAATGCTCGACAAATGCGGGAGTGTCTTCGTGGACATCTGCGTCGTCGTGTGCGGCTTCGTTGCGCGAAGGGCTGGTGGAGGATGGAGCGGGCACAATGGGCATGACGAGGATGCGGCCCAGATCGCTCTCGAGCAGCAGAGGCACAAGCTCTTTGCCTGGCCTTGCATCGGCCATGCCTGTCATGCCCATCGCAGCATGCCTGGCGACCGACACGGATGCGCCGGGCATCACCACCACGCCTGCGTCCGAACCCGCTTTGCCGCTCTTGCCAGTGCTCGACTCGGCCGCATGCCTCCACGCCGTCACTGCGATGGCCGAAAGGCATGCGGCGCGCTCATCGAGCGTCAGCGGCGCGGCGCGCGTGTAGGCTAGTTGGGAAGGCGGCGGTGTGCCTGCAGCTGCGGCTGTGCTGGCGAGAAGGGATGCGACGGCGGATCGAGCTGGCGGCTGCTCGGCGAGCTTGGAGGCTACGGCGTAGAGCTCGGACGAGTCGACGAGCGAGAGCAACGCTGTGTGCGGCCGCACGAGCCCAGACTCGACGCCATCATCGTCGCTGATGAGGCGCGACAGCAGCTCCGTGATCGCAGCAGCTTGCAGCATCGTAAAGGGGCGGCGCCGATGGAGGTGACGAGCGTGATGAAGAGTCGCGGCGTCGAAGTGAAATTCCCAACACTCACACTTGCATGTGATGCGAAAGGCGAAAAGCAGCTGAGTCCGTGCCAAGGCGCGAGGCGAGCCAACACCAAAAAAAGAGAGTGCGTCATGCAGCGCGGCCCGAGGGGAAGCAGGATGCGAATCGCATCGCCGTGTGCTGCCGGATTTTTGCAGACCTTTTTTGTTTTTTTTTAACCGCGGCAGGCGGCAGGTCGAGGGCGAATGGCGCCAGGGTTTTGGGTGGGCTGCGTTGGGTTGGGATGCGTTAGGTTGGGTTGGGCGAGGTTGGCTGAGATCCGCGTCAGGCAGCCAAACGAGGCGCGGCTTGGCTGGGGCCGGTTCATGCCGCTCGGACTGGCCAAAATGTGGGCTGCTGGAGCGCTAATCGTCGAATCGCGCCCAACACCTCGACTGCCCTTCGTTGCTCTCTGCCTCTTGTGGACCATCTCGATCGACGCCGTGGTTTGGCTTCAGCTCATCGGTTCGTGACCGAGCAACTGCGCGCGGCCGGCGATTCCGACATCACGCCTCGTTGGTCCTCGGCTCTTGCGTCGTCGGCTCATCCGAGCAGGGCTCAGTCGGTGTTGAGCAAAACGAACGAACAAGCAGCCCACGACTGTCGGAGCAACGCCTCGACCCAACCATGGCAGCACTGCGCTGACTCGAATCGATCGGAAGCCCCTTCTCGGACTAGTATAGACCCGCAGCTGTGACAAGTGCAACAGCAATAGCCGTAAGAGCAGCAACCGCAACAGCATCACCGCCACTCCGACGCCATGAACTCGATCAGCTACCTCGACTCGGTGCTCAGCCGCTCGTTTGCGCCCGCTCCCGATCGTCCCTCGTCACGCGCATCGTCGTCGGCCAAGCGATCACGCTCCCACTCCTCCCTCCCGGGCAGCCGTAGAGCTTCGAGCACCTCGCCACCCACTCCATCCGGCTCCTCCACACTCCGCAGATGGTCGCAGGAGCACGACGATCCGCCCCGCCATGTATACAGCAATGCGCTCCGGCGCACCGGCAGCACTCCCGCCGGCATCAACTCTTCGCATGCGCTCACCGACGACAGCGACGACGATCCCCTCAACCCGCGTCCAGCCAGGTGGAGTGGCCTCTGGGGCCTCACCGGCTGGCTCGACGAGGCCATCCATCCCGGCTCTCGCGCTCGCTCCCGCAAGAACAGCGACTCGCAGCTCTCCCTCCGCCGCACCAAGCGCGCCCCCAGTCTCGACGATCTCCTCCTCTCCTCCACCGCCCCGCGTCCCGGTCGCGCCAGGCGAACCGCGTCTTCAGGCTCAGGACAGCCTCACCACCAACCCCGCACCGACGACGCTTCCACCAGCAGCTCCGACGAATCTCGCTCTCATTCCAGGCGCAGGTCTAGGCGTCAATCTCGCTTCGGTCACACTGCCTCGCTCACTCTCACTTCCGCCGACCAGGATCAAGCGCGCGAGTCGTGGCCGTCCTCCCAGCAGCCACCTCATCCGCATGACGACCCGGACCTCTTGACCGAAAAGGAGCGCGAGGACATCGTCGAGTTTGACGGCGGCGACTTTTCGCCCGAAGAGCTCGATCTGGCGCGTCAAAGAACCATCTCCCAGAGCAGCGCAGACAGCAGCTGGGACCACACCTCCTCGCTCACTCACGAACCGCATCTGTCCCCCGCATCCGTCGCCACCTCAGCCTCTCCCGGCGAGCCAGCACAGCACGCGAGTCAGCATCAGGACGATCAAGACGAGAAGAAGGTCGATGAAGAGACCCTGCTCGACGCAGCCAAGGGCGAGCCAGCAGCGATCGGAGTCGTTGCGGAACAGGATCCATCTTCGACCGTGGTCGACCCCGAAGCTGCCTCCGCCACGCCCAAGAAGGAGGCCACAACCAGTCAAGAGGAATCGGATTCGGAACAGACGCCGACATCTACTCGAAACACTTTGAGCCCCTTGGATATCCCCGGCACGGCTCCCGGCACGCCATCGGCATCCAGGCGCAGTTCGCTGCGGCGCAACCCGTCCACAAAGTCGGCACTTGACTCTGTAGTCTCCACCTCCACCTCTTCGCTCGCAAGCACCGACTCGGAGGAGCTTGTCGACCGCAGCCTTACACCGAGCAAGCCGAGAAGGCGCCGCTCCAAGCGAGCTTCCAGGTCCAGCTCAACCAGAGCCTCAGAGTCCGAAGAGGCACGAGCTTGGCTGGCTTCCCGTCACGGCAGTGGCGGCCACGACGTGGACGATGCAGCCGCGACCAAGGGTCACTCGTCGCGCTCCAAGCGAGGCGGCTCGGCCAAGCGCGCCATGCGTCGGGCGCTACTTGCGCTGCGCGACTTGCTGCTGGCTGTCTTCCTGTGCCCTGTCAACTGCGTGCGCTATCTGCGTCGTCGCCGAGCCATCCGCTCCGAGCAGGCGGTGCAGGCGATCTACGAGCGAGCGCAGGTGCCCATCCTCGAAAAGAACGCTGGTGCATACGAAGACACGAGCAAGCGTGGCGCACGCCCACCGTCGCTGCGCTTCGCAGCCAAGTCCGACGTCAAGCGCGAGGCCGAAAAGCGCGATGCCAAGGCGGCGACGAGGCCGCGCACGCCCAAGCCGGATGGCGACAAGGATGCGAGCTTTTTCGAAAAGGAGCCCGTGACCGAGGATCAGGCGGCACAGATGGGCACCGTGTGGCAGGCGCTGGAGTCAGGCCCGCGCACGCCGTCGAGGTTGCTGCCGAACCCGCAGGCGGTGGATCCGATGCTGGCGCACAACAGCAAGGCGGCGCCGATCGACTCGGCCATGGCGGAGAAGGAGGCGAGGATGGAGGCGGAGCGCCAATCGCGCATCGCGCGCGGCAGGGCGGCGAGGCGAGCCGCTGCGGCGGGTGCAGCCAACGGCACTGCGGATGGCGGCGGCGCGCAGGTTACGACGACGACGACGGCGGCGCTGATGCCGTCCAAGGTGCCGCGCGGGCCGACGAGCTCGATCATCCACCACTCGCCCAAGATTCTCGTGCTGGATCTGGACGAGACGCTGATCCACTCGACGTCGCGCTCGCCCACGCACCATGCGAGCGCGGGCGGTCGCACCACCACGTCTGGCTTTCTCGGACTCGAGACGGCGGGTGCGGTGCTTGGACTGCGGGCGAACGACAATCCGCGGCGCATCCGTCCGCACATGGTCGAGGTCGTGCTGGATGGACGCTCGGTGCTGTACCACGTGTACAAGCGACCGTGGGCCGACTACTTTTTGCGCAAGGTGGCGTCGTGGTATACGGTGGTGGTGTTCACCGCGAGCGTGCAGGAGTATGCGGATCCGGTGATCGACTGGCTCGACCAAGGGCGCGGCCTCATCTCGGCGCGGCTGTTCCGCGAAAGCTGCAGTTTCAAGGGCGGCAGCTACGTCAAGAACCTAGCCGTCGTCGACGAGGATCTGAGCAAGGTGTGCCTCGTCGACAACAGTCCCGCCAGCTATGCGATCAATCGCGCCAACGGCATCCCCATCGAGGGCTGGACGCACGATCCCAACGACGAGGCACTGCTCGATCTGCTGCCCATCCTCGACTCGCTCCGATTCGCCACGGACGTGCGCCACATTCTAGGCATTCGAGGATGGTAGAAAAGCCCGCCGCCGTTGCAATTCGAGCGTTCAATTGTTCTGCCTCATGTGCGTGCGTGTGGATCTCACTGCCACTGTGTCGAAACGAGCGTGGGGGGGGAAGGTATACTTTTGAATGCACAGGTGAGGTCTAGGAGTGGGAGGGGCATTACTTTTTGAAGGAAAACGGATTTTTGAGGCGCTTCTTTTCCTTGGAGCGTTGGCTGAGGTCCGAGGTTTGGCTGGGTGCTGGACTGGTGCTTCTCGCCGCGCCCGTATCCGCAGCAACGTGTGACGGCACGCTCGACTTTACCGCCTGCTGCTGCTGTTGCTGTTGCTGTTGTTGTTGCTGTTGTTGGTGGTGGTGGTGTTGGGGGTGAGGGTTTGACTGGAACCTTCGATCGTATGTTGATTGTTGGACTGGATGTGATGCGTATCCGGAATGACCTGCTCCATTAGCGCTGTGGCGGTCGGGGTAGGCGCCATGTTTGAGTGATTCGGTGCGGATGGCGCTACGGTCGTTGGCGGGTTTACTCAGTCCCCTCGCACCCTGTGGCAGTGCGTGCTGTTCGTGGTGCTGTTCATGGGAACGCACAGCATCGCGTGCACCTGCCTTGCCGAACTGCTTCAACACCTCGACAAACGACTGGGGCGTAAAGGTGTGCGATGAACCAATGTAGCAGTCCTTGCCCAGACGTTCGCTGATCTGGTACGCCGAACGCATCTCGGAATACGTCATGCCGCCCGCAACAAAGACGAGCACGCGCTGGCGATTCTCGCTCCTCTCGACACCCACGTTAGATCCGCCGCGTCCCTTTTGGTGCCACGTGGGCTTGGCCGAGCGCAGACTGCTGGGCCCCGTGCGCGCACTCGCCGGCGATGCACTCGCTCCACTCCCGCCACCAAGCCCTACACGCGCGAGCGCCGACGTCTGCACGGGCAGCGACAGACCCGTCGAGGCCTCGGGCGGCGCATCGCGCACGTACGGAAACGTAGCCTGCTCGAGCTTGCCCGCAAAGTGATCTTCGACCATGAGCTTGACGAGCGGCTGGTAGCGGCTGAGCTCAAACTCGTTTTCGCCCGGCTGCTGCTTGCGCTTGCCCTTTTTGAACCACGCATCCCAGCCCGAGGCGGTGGCGTCGCGCACGACCTGTGCGCCGAGGTGGACGAGGTTGTCGACGGCATCCATCTCGTAGCGGCCGAGGCGCGCGTGCTGGAAGAGGCGCTTGCGATCCTCGTCCGGCACGCCGTCGCAGTACATGATGTAGAGCGCGATGATGCGCACCTTGTCCATGTTGGTGACGCTGCGGTCGTCGAGCAGCGGCACCATCTCCTCGACGAGGGTGCGCGGCTTTTGGCCTTCGGGGGTGAGGCGTGTGGCGCAGTTCTGCTCCACCATGGCCTGCTGCGGGAGGCGCGACTTTTCGAAGCGGTTCATGCAGTCGTGCGCCATGGTGAGGTGGAGCGAGAGCTTCTCCTTCATGTCCTGCATGTGGGGCAGCGAGGCGAGCATGTCGCGCATGTCGTTGAGCGACGAGTTGGGATCGGCAAACGCGCCCTGCTCGCCGGCGTGCTGCTTGAAATCCTTGGTGAGCTTGTCGATGGCCTCGGCGATGTGGAGGTGGCGAATAGCGGTCCAGACGTTGTCGTCGTCCGAGAGCACGGCGTCCTTCTCCTCGCGCTCGCCGTCGGCGTTGTAGAAGGTGTAGCGGTAGTGTGTGCCGTCTTGGATGGGGAGCAGATCGTTGCACATGGCCTGGTACGAAAACTCGTGCAGGAAGGGCGCGACCGTGTCCATGGAGCGGTCGGTGATGAAGAGCACGCTGCGCGGCCGGCTGGACTCGATCTTGGGCTGGTTGTCGCGCACGTACTGGTCGATGGCGGCCTGGACGCGCATGGCGAGCTTGCGCGTAAAGTGCTCGCCGGCGACGGGGCCGTCGGAGCCGGCGCCTGCGAGGCCAGCGTCGTTGTTGTTGCCTCGCAGACGCGCCATGCGGGCGCTGCCCTGGTACATGTTGGCGGCTGCGGTGTGGGACTTGATGGCATCCTTGGGTGGCTGGAGCGGGCCGAGGGGCGGATGCGACGGGTTGTAGTAGCGGATGAGCGGGAATTCGTTGAGGGTGACGCAGACGTTGAGGATGGCCTGTGTGGAGAACTGGAGCTCCTCGTCGATGGTGCGCATGGCCTCCATGGGGTCGGGACCGTAGAGGCCGCCGAGGGGCTGGAAGAGGTTGAGGAAGCTGTTGGGCGACTTGAGCGAAAAGGCCTGGGCTTCGGTGGGCCAAAAGTTGGTGTAGAGCTCGATGAGCTGACGGAGCTTGGGCTCTGCGGGGGACGAGGTGAGCTTGTGTACGAGTTGGTCCGAGAGGCCGTCGACAAAGAAGATGTGACCTGCGGCGTAGGTGGGCTGACGGCCTGGTTCGGACGGCGCGAGGTCGCGGATGATGCGGTCTACGTTTTGGCTGGTGGGAGTGAGGAGGTAGCAAGCCTCGAGCGAGGACTGGGGAGCGCGGGAGAGTTCGATGTTGTCGACCTGTGCGACGTTTTCCTGGAGGATGTCGTACATCTTGAGCACCGAGTTGAGGAGCTCCTTTGTGAAGGAGTCTACGACGAGCACCTTCCATCTTGCTGGAGGCTGCACGGAGCGGATGGTGTTGAGATAGCGATCGCGCAGCGCTGTGACGAGCGATTTGGGCGGCATGGTGATGGGCGGCGCGATACGAAGCGCATTCGGTGCAGTCGAGTGCTCGTGTTCAGCTCAGGAGAGTATGTGGGGATGGGTGGCCGCTGCTGCGCTCGTGGCAAAGATGCGAATCCGAATGCGAATCTACGGCACCAATGGTGGAGGGGGATCGAAAGGATGCGAGGATGCGAGGATGCGAGGAGAGGTGTGCGTGGTGAGGTGTTGAGTGGGCTTTGGCTTGCTTGGGCTGGTCTGGGCGCGCAGTAGTTAAATAGTGTTGGGCCGGACAGGGCGGCTCGAATTGGCCGTGGCTGCAGGCGTGCAGCAACACGCACACTCGTCCTCTCTCGCCCTCTTTCTCGCTTGGACGCCAGCTCGAGCTCCTGACTTGAGCCGCTGTGACTGACACTGCAACCTCCACAAAATAATGATGAAAGCTCGTAGCTGCCGAAAATAGACTCCAAGAATGTTAGCCTGTCGATCCAACATTATGCCCATTTGCTTGCAACAAGAGAAGCGGCCCGATCACAGCAGCGTTGCGGCGAGAGGCCACACGTGACTGGTCCGCACTCTGATGGCTCATTTCGGTCGGCTCGGTTGGGCCAACCAAGGCTCTCTCTCTCTTGCGCCGCATCCACCGTCCTACCTCCATACAGACGATTGCACGTCACACCGATCGTCATCGTTTCAAACCCTCGGATCCCCGGATCGCATTTTCCAACTTAACCCGACTCGCCCACTTGGGCTTTTCCCCCTTCAACCATGTCGTTCTTCGGCTTCGACACTTCGATGCCCGGCAACGACAGACGCGCGACGCGTCCGAACTACCAGCACGACGCCTTCGATCCTACCTTCGACAACGACGAGTCGCTCGACGCAAAGATCAAGGCGCTTGCTGCAGGCGCACAGGAGGACGTAGAGATCTACACCTGGGGCCAGGAGGGCTACGACGGTCTCGGTGACAAGCTCGACGAGTCCGGCGACGACCTCAACGAAGACACCTTTGGCGACGTCGATGTCGGCAAAGACTTTGACTTTGGCGCGCCGGCGGGAGCGCCAGCCCAAGCTCAGCCATCGTACCACAGCAACAACAACAACTACAATCAGTATGCTCCCCAGCAGCAACACCAGCAGCAGCCCAAGTCCAAGTTCGACCCTTCCAACAAGTTTGCCGCCAGCCTCGATGATTTCCTCGTCGACCCCGTGCCTCGCTTCGGCGCTGGCCGCGGCCCGCAGCAAGCCCCGCCCCAGCAGCAGCAGCAGCAGCAGCAGCAGCAACCCCGTGGCCAGCCCAAGACGCTCGAGGAGGTCGAGGCAGAGATGCTCGCCATGCGTGCCAAGCAGCCAGCCCCCGCCCCGGCTCAACACGCCGCCGAGAGGAAGCCCATGACCGTCGAAGAGGTCGAGGCCGAACTGCGTGCACGACGTGCTGCCGGCGCTCCCCCCGCCGCCGCTGGTCCCCTCTCGCCTCCGCCCGCGCACATGCTCATCAGCCCCGCCGGTCAGCCCCAGCCTCTGGGCCCTCCAGGCATGGCGGCGCTCATGCAGTCGCACCAGCGCAACGACTCGCGCGACGGCACTCCGCTGCCTCCCGTCCCGCCTCCCGGCGGCATGCCCCGCATGGGCCCCGTGCCTCCCATGCTGCCTCCCAACGCCGACCCCGCCGCCATCCAGGCGGCGCAGCAGCAGGCGCAGGCGGCCCACTTTGCGCGCATGCGCGCGCTGCTCGACGCCATGCCGCCGCTCGTGCAGCAATCCATCCTGTCGCTGCCGCCGCCCATGCAGTTCGACTCGCTCGAGAGCGTCGCGCACAACTTTCCGCACCTGCTCGATCCGGCGCAGCGCGAGGCCAACCGCGCCTCGTCCGCCGAGCAGGACGCGGTGCGCTTCATGATGGAGAAGGCGCAGGCGCAGATCGCTGATTTCGAGCGCGTCGAGGCCAAACGCAAGCGTCGCATGGACAAGATCAATGCCATGGCAAAGTACAACGGACTCATGTCGGGCTCGGACAAGGATTTCATCACGCGCATCCAGATCTCGCAGCTCATCACCGCCGATCCGTACGCCGACGACTTCTACGCCCACATCTACTTTGCGCTGCGCGGTGGACCCAGGAGGCCCGGTATGCCGCCCATGCCGCCCACGGCTGCCGAGGCGGCTGCGGAGGCGGGCAACGGCAACGGCGCTGGCAACGGCAATGCCAACCAAAAGGGAGGCAAGGGCAAGCAGAAGCTCAACAAGCAGCAGAACGCCATGATCCGCATGCAGCAGCAGGTGGAGCGCATCGTGCAGAGCCGCAAGGAGCGCATGGAGAAGTCGGCGTCGGGCGCAACGCTCGAGGGTGCGCTGGGCAGGGTGAGCCTGAGCTCCACCAAGAATCCGCGCCAGATGCTGCAGATCTCGGCGGATGCGGCGCAGGCCAACAAGGAGCGCGGCGCCGAGGCGGTGGCGCCGGATGCGGGGCATGCGAGGGATGCGGTGCGCCAGGCGCTCGAGGGTGCGTCGCTGGGCGGCGGTGGCCAGGCGGGCGTGCGGCGCGATCCGCTGACCAAGCACGAGGTGCTGCGCATCCTCGAGCGGCTGTACGATCTGGTGCTGCAGCTCGAGCAGCTGCGTCGCAATGCGCCCGCTGCGCCGGGCGAGGTGGGCGTGGACGACGACGCGGGCGCCGAGGCCAAGGCGGCGTTTGCGGCGCACCAGGCGGAGCAGGCCGAGGTGACGAGTGGCTTGTGGACGGAGCTGCGCGTGTTGGAGCCGCTGGAGATTTCGGATCCGCATCCGTTTGTCAGTCTGCTGTCGTCAGCCAAGGGCAAGCGGCTGTTGCCACGTGCGCTGCGCCATCTGAGTTCGGAGCAGACGCTGACGGCGCTGACGATGGTGGTGGCGTCGTTCGAGTCGTTGGATGTGGTGCGCAATGGGCCGTTGTTGGATGATCTTTCGGACGATCCGACGCGCGTCGAGGCGAGGCGGGATGCCGAGAGGCAGAGCGAGACGTTTGCGACGACGATTGTGCCGAGCATGATGGCGATGGCGAGTACGGCGCCGATGCGCATTGTGTCGGGCATGTTGGCGTTGTTTGTGGAGCGCAACGATCCGGTGCGCGTGACGCAGACGCGTCCGGGCGTGGCGTTCCTCACCATCTTCCTGTCGCGCGCCGAGACGCTCAAGCAGCAAGGCGATGTGGCGGCCGAAGAGCTGGAGCAGTTCAAGCAGATCTTTGCACTGCTCTTCTCGCGGCTCACTGCGCACGGCCAGTTGGTGACGCTCTTCCCCTCGACGCGCACCAAGATGTCGCTGCCGTTTGGCGTGAGCTACTACATGGGCTCTGGGCTGGGACAGCAACTGAGTGCACAGACGGTGGGTGGAAAGTACCGCAATGTGGACCTCGAGGACGAGCCGAGCTGGAACCTTATGGCTGCACTGGCGATCGGTGCGACGATGGACCAGCAGCAGATCCTGGTGCAGGAACTGCGCGAAAAGATCCTCGAGAACGTCATCAGCGCCAAGGAGTGGCAGAAGCGCAACCCGGGCGTGGGCCAGGACGATATCAACCCCGACATCAGGATTCGCAACGTCAACCTGCTGCTGCATGCACTCAACCTCGACGCCGCCCAGATCAGCGTCTAGTGCCCCCGCCACATTCACAATGTTTTACGCTCCCTGGCAAATGGAAATTCCATCTGTGTGTCTCGATTGTATCAAGGTGGTGCGTTTTAGATTGGCCATGCGGTGGGAAAGTTGGGTCGCTGCCACGATGTGGATTGCCTCGTATCGTCTATCGCCAGGGAGGGTGTGAAGGGCGATGAGATTTGGGCGTGGATGTTGTGCTCGTCGACGCTCGTGATGACGGCGACATGGAGCATGTCTTCCGGCTGACGGGTGTGTGGATTCAACGCCAGCTGACGAAGCACCACTGCCATGCCCACCTCCTTCGCCACTGGGGCAGGTTCAGATTCGGTCAACGCAGCCAGCTGCGCCGGTGTGTGGGCGAAAACGCGACGCCATGCCGCATCCACGCTCGAATCCGAAGCATCGTGGTGGGTGGAAACGTGAGAGTCGTAGTACGCATCACAGTCGATGTGACGTACACTCACGCCGGGGAGTGGTGGAGGCGTGGTGCTGCGTTTGCGCTTCACACCGCGCTCGGGCAGGCCCAGCATGCCCAAGCCGGGTGGCATCCCACCCTGCATCGCCTGCATCCCCTGCAAGGCGGCGGTGGCGGTGGTGGTGGGGAGCGGGAAGTCGGGTGTGCGGTCGTCGACGAAGGCAGTGGAGGCATCGCGTTGAAGCTGCTGCTTGAGGCGGCGCATGTGGTTGCGTCGCTTGGTGCGTGCCGTGCCCTCGCCCGGCGGAACAAGCGGACGAGCACCGGGCGAGGCGGGGCGGTGCGAAATCGTACGCTCCTCCGAAGGCGCGGATGACTCGCGCCCAGACGAGCTGCTCGATGAAGAGGAGGAGGAAGATGAGGAGGAGGACGACGATGAGCTCGAGCTCGAATCGGAAGCGTCCGAAGAGCTGCTTTCGCTCGATTTCGAGTCAGAGTCCGAGTCCGAGTCGGAGGG
The DNA here is from genome assembly GCA_023212605.1 of Moesziomyces parantarcticus. Classification (NCBI taxonomy): domain Eukaryota; kingdom Fungi; phylum Basidiomycota; class Ustilaginomycetes; order Ustilaginales; family Ustilaginaceae; genus Moesziomyces; species Moesziomyces parantarcticus. The sequence goes on along the minus strand of JALCCF010000022.1, from coordinate 39,153 downwards.
TGCCGAGGCAGCCGTGGCGAGCTGCATCTGCTTTCGCCGCGCTTCGAACGCTGCCATGGCCGCAGCTGCACCACCGCCGGAGCTGGGTGGAAGAGGCATCGGCAGTGGCACTACTCCCACGCTCGGCCTGACCGACTTTGGTGTGGATTCGACCTTGGCTGTGGAAGTGACGGAGTGTGGCGTGGGCGGCAGATCGTTGGGTGCGTCTCTGCGCTCGGCGGATCCGTCTGGCGTGGGCAATCGATGCATGCCGGCACGCAGCATCGCCGCCACCCTCTGCGCCTCCAGCACAGCCGTACGTTCCTCTTCCTCCATCCCACCCACCGCTTCATCCTCGTCTTCTTCTTCGTCCTCGTGGTCTACGCGCGGGAGTTCGTCCAGACGCACATGCAGCGTATCGCCGTCTCGCAAGATGTCGGGATCGTCGAACGGGACATCGAATCCGTCGATCTCGAACTGCACCGCGTGTGAGTCTATGTTGTCTAGCATCGCATCGCGCGGTGCACGCTTGGTGAGCTGGGCATGGACGAAGCGCTGGAGCCTTTCGAAGCAGTGCGGCTCGTCCGGGTTGAAAGGTGCGAGAAAGTGGAGCGGCGTGAGAGGTGGGAGTGCAACGATTCGCAGGCGGATCTTGCGTGACGTGAAGAAGGAGGAGGAGGGTGCGAGCGAGGAGCGTGCTGTGACGGGCGTGTGGCCGCGAAAGCTGCTTTCCGACATGGCGAGCGCGATACAAAGTGATGGACAAACGTGGACCCTGACCAACGCGAGTGCGGCGAGAACCTTGAGGGGGAGGAAAAATTCGCAGCAAGCCTCCACCTCAAGGGCAGCCGAAATCCGAAAAAAAGGATCGGCACCGCGGTCCGAAGGCGCGTCTTCGAGGGCTTACGTCAAGTTGGCAGAGCTCGACGAGGCACAGACCATCGTCTCGGCCACATGCTTCGTTTGGCCAAGATCCTACGACCACACTCACACGCACTACGTCGCACCATCAGCACCAGCCTTGACACGCGTGGTGTTCAGTCCTCGTCTCGACGCGCGCGCGCCATGGCGACTCCCACGCCCGCGCAAGCATGGCTCGCCTCCATCGACGCCGTCTACACGCTCTTCCAAGACCCCACCGCCTCGTCGCGCTATCCGGATCTCGCACGGAAGGTCGCCAGTGCAGTATCGCTGTGCGAGCAAGTCTTGCTGGATGTAGGCGAGCAACACTGTGCGCTGAGCTTCAACGGGGGCAAGGACTGCACTGTGCTCGTGCACATCCTAGCCGCCGTGCTACGTCGCCAGTCCAAGTCGAACGCAACACGCAGCATTCAGGCTCTGTACATCACGTGTCCCTCGCCATTCGCAGAGGTGGAGCGGTTTATCGAGTACTGCATCCACCCGGTACACGGGTATAATCTAAACATCGTCAAGGTGGACGGGGGCATGAAGGAGGGCATCCGCACGTATCTAAACGGAGGCGGATGCGTCAACGGCCAACAACAGGACGAAGGAAACAGAGACGTCAAGGCAATGTTCGTAGGCACGAGAAGGGATGATCCGCATGGACCGAGATTGGAACCGAGGAGTTGGACGGATAACGACTGGCCACGCGTGGAGCGCATCCACCCGATCCTCGACTGGACTTATGCAGACGTATGGGCATTCCTGCGCTGTCCCCACCTCGCCATCAGCGAAAAAGCACTCCCCTTTGATAGACCTACACTCGAGTCCAAATGGGGAACAGCAGGAGGCGGGGACAGAGGCGTACCTTACTGCGTACTCTACGATCGAGGCTATACATCGTTGGGATCCACATTCAACACGAGACCCAATCCTGAACTGCAAAACGGCGACAAATGGTGGCCAGCTTACATGCTCAAGGATGGATCGCAAGAACGAGCCGGAAGAATCAATACACCCCAACCGCAACCACAACCAGAATAGAAATGACAAATGCATTCCACACATAGAGTGAAAAGTCTACGTGTCGAGGTCGGTGGTGGCACGTTTGGCTACGTCCCAGTAGCCCTGCATTTGGCCGAGCGCAGTGCGTGCTTCGGCGTCCGTAGCAGCTGCTACAGCTCGGAACGGTCGGCCCTCCCAAACCCGGCTGCGGATGGGACCTTCAAAGACGAGGTCACACGTATTGCTCGGCCAATCTACGCCGTCCGTGGTGGTGGTGAGCGTAGTCCACGCACCCGCCTTTTCCTCTTCGCCATCCTCCCCGTCCGGTTTGGGTCTGGGCTGGCCAGGATCGGTCCAGTTGATGCGGACCGTCATGAGGCGCTTGTACGCCTTGAGTGCCTTGGCGCTACCTTCGACCACGACGAGCGCCATGTCGGGATGAAACACCGTCACGCCCGTCAGCGCGTGATCGTGCGCATTCCGCCTCACCTTGAACTTGTGTGCGGGCGAAACGAGGTGTTTGATGCGGTACACCTGACAGTACAGCCCCTTGTTCTCTTCGGCTTGCTTGCGCCGCTCCAGCTTCTCGCGCCGCTGCTCGGGCGTGAGTTTGTGTTCGGCATTGTGGCGCAAATGCGCCTCCTGGCGCGCGGCAATTTCGCGGCGCACGCGCGCTTCGACTTTGGTCGGATCGGCAACAGCGTCCGAGGTGAGCACGCGCATGAGGTTCGACAGCTTAACGCGAGGAGGCTCGGGCGGCAGCAGACCCATCTTGATGCGATCGCGCGTGTCCTGCTGCAGCGCCGCGCGCCGTTGACGACGCAGCTTGCGCGCCTCGCGTTTCGTCAGCATCAGCCCACGCTGCCGCACCTCGACCGAATCCGAAGGCGCAGGAATCGGTATCGGATGCTGCACGTACGGCGTAATCACACTCGACGCCCCGAACAGCAGCAGCGGTGAAGACGATTCCTGCGCCGACTCCAGGATCGACGAGGGCGTCGCGTCCGGTACCGCATCGTACGACGGCGTGGCGAGCAGGTTGGCATCCCACCACTCGACGTCCGGCGGAGCAGCACGGCGCAGGTTGTCTTCGTGGTCCGGTTGGCGTGCGCTCTCTTCAAGACGGCGTTGCAGCGCGGCGACATGCGCCTCGTGGCGCAGCTCTTCGGCTGCCTCAATGTGGCGGCCCGGCTTGTGGAAGTGGAAGCCGCGCCGCATCGAGCGCGCCTTGGGACCCTCGCCGCCCTCCTCCGCCGCAGCACGACTCGCCTGCAGGTACGGATTCGACTCGGGCGGTACAACCGGCTTTCCGCGCACAGTGTCGACTTTCGGAACGCCGCTCGAGAGCAGTAGTGGATGGATGCCGGTCGGTGCCCTCGACGAAGTCAAAGTCGACGGGCCGGGTGCTCGATCTTCGGCTGGACGTGGCGCCGCGCTTCGGGTTGGGGGCTTGGCCTTGTTGTTGAGCGCGGCGACTTGCGCTTGTACCCTTGCCCGCGCGGCTTCGAGCTGCGCCTGGATGCTCCCCGAACCAGGCCGTGTCGCCGCTAGTGCCGTTGCCGCTGCCGGTGCTGGTGCTGGTGCCGCTGGTGCCGCCACCGCGGCTGCTGTAGCTGGTGCATTCTTCTTCTGCATCGCACTCATCAGTGCCTGGGCTCTGGCCTTGGCAGCCGCCACCTGCGCCTGGATGCTGTTGCCCCCATTCGCCGTTGGTGTTGGCGCGATTCCCGCGCGCTGAACAGCGGTGTTGGCTTCAGCGCGCGGCTTCTTGGGCGGCGTCCCACCGGGACCTTGCTCGTCCTCGGCATCGTCGAACACATTCCGGATCGGTCGTTTCGGCGCCATCTCAACGAGCCCCGTTGTGCAAGTGCGCTGTGGTGAAGTGGTAGCAAACAAGCTCAGTCGGCCAATTCGAAAAGTAACACTCGACAGCGCTTTCTCGGATCTCGGACTAAATTTCGCACTTTTTCCTCCACCAAAGCTTCCCGACTTCCATTCCGGCTTCACAAATACGACACCAACCGACGCTTACTCTTCCATGCTACGAATGAATTGATATTACTACTACTTTTGAGTCGTGTGAGGAGGTGAAAGTTCGGTGTGGCTGACTCACGCGGCATGCGGCTCGTTCTGGATCGCGAGCCTCGACTTGCCCAGCGGCGTAGCAGCGCCACTGTGGTAATCGATCGACACCTGGCACCACCGGTCCTGGAGCCAGGTGACGCTCCACGTGCCCTCGACGGCAGCCCAGATGCTGAAAGTCTCGTCCAGGATGCCGCTCACCGTATTGGTCTCGAGCACCTTGGGCCGCGCGTGCGTGTCGACGGGCTCGGTGCGCTGGTAGGTGAACGAATACGGCGGCACGCCTTGGAAGCTAAAGATGATCTGGGCCTGGTTGCCCTCGCGCAGATCCTCGACAAAGTGGTTGCCCTCGCTGATGCGAACCGTCGGCAAGTCGTGGATCGTCTTGACCATCTCCTGCGTCACGCGCGCATCAATGTCGCGTCGACACTGGTTCTGCTGATGCGCCACGCTCTTGATCGTCAGCACGCCCGCCTTTTCGGCAACGCGCGAGAACTCGGCCGTCGATACCGCGGCTTGCGCAGCCCGGCCGTTGAACTCGTACGCCACTGTCCACGGCGGACTGCCCTGCAGCGAAAACTCGACCATCTCGCCAACGCAGTAGTCTTCGCGCGTCGAGACCGCCGCAATGTCCGCCGTCTCGGCCACCTCGATCGTGATCGCCTTGTCATCGCCACTGCGCTTGCTCCCATCGCCGACGACGACCGACTGGCAGTTGTTCGCATCCGTCACCTGGACAACGCGGATCGACCACAGCCCTTTGCTGGTGAAGGCGAATTCGTCCTTGGCCAGGTCGAGCTTGTAGTCGTGCGTCGTGATGCCCGTGCGAGTAAAGCGGTGAGACACCACACCTGCCGCACCCGTCGAGCCGAGCGCCGAAACCACTTCGAACGAGACGCTGAACGGTGCCTGCCCGTGCAGCTTGAGCACCGGCAGCGTGCTGAGTCGGTCCAGCCCGTCGCCCACACACAGCGACGGACGGCTGTGCCGGGAGCCCGTACTTGCAAACGAAGCGCTCGGCAGCGCCAGCACCATCTGCTCCAACCGCCTCGGCGCCTCGGTCGAGAAGCCCTGCAGCCGCGACGGCGCATACACGGCATCGCCGATCGTGTTGAGCACGTACGTGTGCCAGCCCGACAGCGCCGTCGAGAGTTCGAGGTTGGTGGTGCCGAGCGCTGAAGTGAATGCCGTCTTGCGTCGCTTGCCGTGCATCGCCACCTCGTGCGCTGCAGACGCCAGCGGCACATTGCCGTCCGCATCGCTGCCGGCGTTCCACGAAGGCGAGATATGCTCGTACTCGACGTCGACGGGAAAGTGTCCCGACATGACAATGTCCACCGAGTCGGGCTGTCCGCGACACACGGGCGCGCGGATGAGGCTTCCGTTGCTTGCACCGGCGCCTGCGTCCGGCGCAAACTGGACGTGCGGCTGCGGTCGGACGCTGATGCGGAAATCTTCCTGGCCCTGAAGCACGATGCCGGGGCAATAGTTGTCTCGGATTCGCTTGATGGTGTACAGACCCGGCTGCTCGGCCAGCAGCTCGCCATCGACGCCGTGGATCGAGGCGGTCAAGTCGACTTCCTCGGCCGATTCGTCCGCCCTGTACGAGTAGTCGACGTGCCACGGCCCCTGCCCGCTCAGCCGCACGGGCAGCTTGGCCGCCTTGCCCGACAGCACCTCGATGTGACGGCCCGTGTCCGTCTTGACGGGCAGGAAGCCGACGCTCGGCTGGACGCGCCTCACTTCGACGTTGAGATCGCGCGTGGCGAGCGACTTTTCGCAGCCGCGTGCGTCGCGGATCTTGACGAGGCTGACGGTGACCAGTCCACCCGAGGCGGCCATGGACGTGGGGATGTCGATCTTGAGTTTGTGCGGCGACTGCGAGATGCCCTTGACGACCTTGGTCTCGACCTGATCGCCTGCGCGGACGGCGTAGGTGAGATCCCACGGGCCTGCGCCGCTGAACCTGACGTCGGCTTCGGCCTGCTTGCCGCTGCAGCTCTGCATGACGGCGCGGTCGTCGTGCATGCGGATGGGTGCGGTGAACTCGGCACTCGAGAGCGGATGGAAGACCTGTGTGAACGAGGGCCCGTCGAGCGGGATGCCGCGGTAGTTGCTGTCGTGCAGCTTGACAAACTTGTAGGTGACGGCGCCATCGACGTCGGGGCGGAAGTCGAGCTCGTCGCGCGTTTGATCAAAGATGGTCCTCACCTTGCGCTCGGGATGGCGGCCCTGCTTGGTGACCTCGTACTCGAGCTGGAAGGGCGGCGTTCCCGTGAGCACCGACATGGCTTTGACGCCGACGGGGCCGGCGCATCGGTCGTCGATGCTGCTAAAGTTGATCTGTGCGGTGGGAGGCGGCACATCGACCACCTCGCAAGTCCAGGGCGAGCCGACTTCGCCGGTGCAAAAGGGTCCGCTGACGTCGTCGATGCGGTACAGACCGGGGCTGTCGACGGTGAAGGGTACGCGAGAGCTTTGGGCCGGGATGGCCAAGTGCATGTTGGAGGCATCTGCAGGCTTGCGGGCCCACATACCCTTGGAGGCAGCGCTGTTGTCGGGCTGGAAGGAGACGTTGACGTTCCAGTCGGCGCCCTGCTCCGGGTCGAGGGAAGATTGCACGGTGAGCTCGATGCCCTTGGCGTTGCGCAGGAGGGGCAGCGGGTGGCCCGGTCGGCACTGCCTGGGGTCGAAAGCGACAGTGCGGCGAGGATGGACGACGACAGACTGGTGCAGGACAGCGTTGGAATCGTCTGCGCCCTTGATCTTCTTGCGAGCCTTTTGGGCCAGCGAGAGCGGGTGATGAGGCTCGGAGTGGACGGGGACGCGGTTGCCGCAGGCGTCGGTGACGCTCTCGAGCGCGTAGGTGTAGTTGCCGGGCAGTTCGAGGTCGATAGTGCTGAGCGGCATGTCGACGTCGACGGAGACGGCCCAGGAGAAGTCTTCGGTGCCGGCATCGTTGCGACGCGAGGCTGCGCGCGTGCGCTCACGCGCCAGTGCGAGACGGTCGGTGGGCGAGAGGAGCGCCTCGGCTTCCGGGAGGAGAAGTGGCGAGGTGTGGTGCGGTGGTGAGATGCGCGAGATTTTGCGCTTGTAGTCGTGTCGCGAAGAGTCCCTTTGACGGCTGGGGGCGCCGGGCGGAAGAAGAGGCTCAAACACGCGGCGATACTCGAGCTCAAGCGGCGCTACGCCGGTGACCTGGGCGGCAAAGTCGGCACGGTCGCCTGGACACTTGTGCTGCAGAGCGATGGGATCGGTGGTGGTAGCGGCTGAGGATGCGGGAGCGATGAGCTTGGTGGAGGGGCACTGGACGACGAGCGCCTCTGCGGTGGAGATGCGTGCGTCGTTGCGCGATTTGTCGAGGACGCGCTCGAGGCGGATGCGACCAGGCTGGGAGATGGGAAGGTGCCAGAGCAGCTGCTGTGGGTTGCGGGTGGAAGGCGAGGGGATGCGCTTGGACTTCGGAGTGTCGAGAGCGGAGGCGCGCGTGTCGAGCGACTTTGCGCGGCGCTGTGCGCGGATCTTTGCGCGCTCTGCGTACGAGAGGCCGCGGAAGAGCGAAGAGGTCTCGTCGAGGGCGTCCTCGTCGTCGAGCAGGTCTCGCTGAGCGCGATCTTGGCGGTTGGATCGAGAGGTTGCTGCGGCGGAGAGTGCGTCGAGTTGGCTGCTGTCGGCGTTGTCGTTGGAGGAGACGAAGGGGATGAGGTTGTCCACGCTGACGTTGAAGTAGGTGGAGTGGCCGGAGGCAAAGTCGGTGATGGAGTACTGGAGGAGGTCGGGGTGTGCGTTGCTGAAGAGGACGGGCACGGTGATCTGAGGCGTGGTTGGGCCTACGCAGTAGCAGGCGTTGGATGGGAGCAACTTTGCGGTGCTGTGCGGAAGGATGTGGATGGTGTGCTGACCGAGGATGTGACTCTTTGGCTGTATGAGGTCGCGGATGCGTACGTGGCCCTCGTTGAAGGAGACCTGGCGGCTGAGCGCGTCTGGAAGGAGGCCGGCAACGGGCAGGTTGAGGCCGAGGGTGGAGGTGATGATCTGGAGGAGGGCGAGGATGGCATTGAGCGCCAGGGCGAGCGGGTTGGTGGATGCGCTGCCGATGAGCGTAGCATCTGTGAAGGAGAGGGCGACAAAGATGAGGAGGTAGTGGATGTATGTGAGCCCTGCCAGCTTTGTTGGTTGCAGAACGGGTTTTTGGGTCGCACTGGATGGTGGTGGCGCGGTTTGTGCTGTGGATGCGAGTCGCGGATCGAGAAGGGGGATGCCGAGGCGCGAGAGCACAAAGAGGAGGGCAAAGTTGATGAGAAGGGCGGTGGATAGGGATGGCGGAGGAGATGTGGGTATGGGTGCGGACGAGGAGAGCAGCAGACTCCTAAAGATCCTTGAATACTTCCATGCCTGGATGAGCACGGCGGTTCCGACTGCGTAGAAGCGTTGCGAAGGCGCGTCGATGGTGGAAAAGGCGATCAATGGCTGGATTGTGGATGTGGACGCTGGGGATGATGCTGATGCTGATGCCGCTGATGCCGCGTTTTGTGGTGGAGCTGGTTTTGTTGAGTCCGACATGGTGCAGCCGCCGTGTGGTGGTGGTGGTGGCGATGCACGTCAGTGGATAGGATCGTGTAGCAGTGCAGGGTGCATGGACGGCGGTTGGAAGTGCACACCTATGACTGCGTGTGGATTGCTCTGCTATTGACGGAGGAGGAGGAAGGATGGCAAGAGCGAATGGATCTGCACGACCACCAAAACCCAAGCGCCTCGTCCATCGCGTCCGACTTCCGAGGCGGCCATCCTCTTGAAGCGCCGACGCGACCAAAAGTCTTCTGGGCTCTCTGTCTCTCGTCCGTGTAAAAAAAAAATGAAGGCTAGAAAAGGCGCCACAAAAAAAAAAAAAAAAAAAAAAAAAAGCGGCACGATTTAGGGCAACCAAATCATGTGGAGGCTTGCTCTCAGAACAAGGCCGGAGCTCCCGGAGCTGCAGGCATGCATGCATTGGTGCGCCGGCACTTTAGCGCAAGTCAGTATCATCAGCGTAGTGGATGGCGAGTGTGATTCTCATTGTGGTTGTGACTGTGATTGTGAGAGGAGGATCGGGTGACCCGGCGATGTGATGGAGTGTGATGTTGCAGCGTGAAGGCTCCGGGAGGGTGTGACGATGGAAAGGGGGAGCAGCAAAGCAAAGCGTGGCGTGGCGTGCACATGACGGTCAGGGTCCTCTCTCGTATCGCTCGAGCTGAAGCGCCGCCGCTTGTCGGTGGGCTGCCGATGCGCGCCAATTTTTTGGGAGCGTCACACACCCTTTGGCTCACACCCTTGGGCGCCCAAAGTGGGCTCTCGTTGTAGCTCTCGCTCTGTCTCTGTCTGTCTAGCTTGCCAAGCTGGAATAGCCTCGGATGGCCCGTATCGCCCGTCGTATGGCTGCTCCGGCTCAGCCGCCTCGAGCTCGAGCTCGAGCTGCTTGCTGCCCATCTCACCCATCACCGTCACCAGCCAGCCCCGCCTCCCCCTCCTCCTCCTCCTCCCACTCACCAGCTCCATACGCATGTACTTTCCCACAAAGACGCCATCACCAACTGACAATACCAATCCGAGCCCTCTATTCGCACCAGCCCTTCCGGCTCCGTCTCACTCGCAATGTCGGCCGTCGACCTAGGCCGCTCTCCCCGCACGCATCGCGATAAGGGCAAGGCGAGGGCGATCGATCCTGGAAATGACTGCCTCCATCCGAGTAGCTCCTCTTACTCGGCCTGCTCCTCGGCCAGTGCGAGCCAATGCACCACCGCCGCCTATCTCGCCGAGTACAATGCCAATACACACGCAGACAACCAATCCAATCCAAAGCCAAAGGCAAAGGGCAAGGGCAAGCAGCAAGCGTCCGAGGTCGATCTCGCCAGCCCCGGCTTGCCTCCGCTCGATGTCGCAACGCCAACCCGCCGCTCTCGCAGAGTTCAAGCCGCGAAAAGTATTGGCTCGGATGAGCTCTTCTGCCAGCCATCCGTTGACACGCCTTCGCACAAACGTTCGCTCAGGGACACGGGCTCATCGCCCCCCCATTCCCCACAGCAGCTTACAGAGGCGCTCGCACCAGTCGCAGGCCCTTCTTGCCCAACCAGCCACCATTGCGAGCTTGCCTTGACTCTCCCAGAATCGCCTCATCCATCCCGAGCCACGCCAGCTTCAGGCTTGCGCTCTCGATTCAATGTCGCCAACAAGAAACGGCGCTCCCACATGCCCGATGAGAATGATATGAACCTCCTCTCATCCTCCACTTCGCACCATGCCCAACCAATCTCATCGGCGCGCACACGCAGCCCTGCCTTGGAGTCTCATACCGGCGTTGCCCTCCGTCCTCGACGCCCTTCGTTGCTCGTCAACAGCGGTACCGCCGCTACCACCCTCCCTTCCAACACCGTCGCCGCTCTTTGTGAGTCTCCAGAGCCCATCGAAGACTTGGCGTCATCCCTGCCCTCTCGACGTGACCAGTCAGAGCCGCGATCCGCCCACATTGCAGAGTCTCGTGCACAGCGCTCCCTCGCTACTTTGCGTCGTCGTCGAGGCTTCTACTCGCGCGATCCCTCGTCTCCAAGCCCTGGTGCTACAATACACCACCCTGAGTCGCTTGCCCCTCGTGACGACATGCTTTCCGGCTCTTCGAGCCTGCGTCTATCCGAGAACGCAGGTGAAAGGTCAGCCATCTCGTCCTACACCCGGCACACCAATATATTGGCTTCCGATCGAACTTTCCCCCGCCATCATCCACTCCCCCTCGTCGAACCCAGCGACCACATGCATCGCGATCCACCGCAGCCACCGCAGCTGCCTCACGTGCGCGTCGCTTCCCCACTCGCCATCACCTTTGCCTCCGACGACGACCACGAGGCTCCAGCTCAATCCCCCCTTCGCCATCTCACAACGCTCACTGCTCGTCGTCGTACATCGTCTCAAGTCACCCCTAGCCGCCAGGACGACGCCGATGCATCCAGTGAGCATCATAGTCTCTTCCGAAGCGCACATCGCTATCCATCGCAGCCGTCTTCTCTTCGCCAGGATACTACCGACAGTCGTGCTCCGACCCGCACCATCACGGGTGCACCTCCTACCTCAGAAAGGTACACACCCTACCAATCGCATGACGATCGTCCGCGTGCACACGTTCGGTTCAATGCCAATGGACACGAAGCCCAAGACCGAGAAATTCAAGAAGACCGGAGCCCGTCAACATTGCATCGACGCATCGCGCACCCTCCTTCAAGTCGCTCGGAAACCACCAGCGGCATGCACGACAACGCAGAACCTGCACGAGACCCGAGTCAACGACGCGAAGCGACAGACTCCTTGGAGCGACTGCGTGAACCCACGTCATCTCGGCGTGAGCCCCTGCCTTGGAGGAGCGGGCACTTTGGGCTGCGCACGCCTCTGCACGCCTCGGAACGCCAGACACCCACGCCATCGCGCTACGAATCTCTGTTCCAGGGCACCAGCTCCGACTCGCGGCGAACGGCAGCGCTGCCCGCATCACGAGGCGCGCCTTCAGCCTGGACACGCCAGGGGAGAAACGCCAACGAGTCGGCGCTCGAGTACCTAGGCCGCCTCATGAGCCACGACAGCATGCTCGACGAGTGGATGGCCGGCGACGTGCACGCATCGTCGCTACGCATGGCGATCGAGTCCGAGACGTGGAGCACGCACTCGCGTCCGCTGCAGCTCGGACTGTCCACAGCCTCGTCCTCGATGGGGCTCGGCCACCACGGCGCGCACCTCGCGCTGGACGCACGCAACTTCATCGCCGACGAGGACTGGGCGGAGCTCAATTCGTACGAGGCGCTCATGCAGCTCAGCGACCGGCTCGGCGCCGCCGAGGTGTGCGTGCCCGCCAGCCTCGTCGACGCGCTCCCCACGTGCGAGTACGCCATGTGGGACGGCGGATCGTGTGCGAAGCGCGACGTCGTCGTCTGCCCCGAAGGTAAGGGCAAGCAAAAGGTCGAGGCGCCACCGGCGGGAAGGGACACCATGTGCCCCATCTGCCGCGAGGACTATGTGGATGCGGACGTACTCATGAGCATCAACACGTGCCACCACGCCTTCCATGCGCACTGCATCAGGACGTGGTTCAAGAAGGCCAAGACGTGTCCGCTGTGCCGTGCCGACGCGTTTGACGGCGTGAGTTTGCCGGCGCTTCCCTTTGCCAGTGCGACGGCCGGTTCGACGTCCATCGAGCCCGGATCGCTGTACCCGCCGTGGAGCTTTCATTTCTGATGCCAATTCGCAGCAACGTCACTGTCAGTCTGCTCAGTCGAGGGAGTTGGGATGGTCAAAAGTGTTGGGAGGCAAGATTCTATGCGATTGCAGTGGGAATGCTAGAGGGCGTTGATCTTGTTGGCGAGGGTGTGGAGCTGGTCTTGGTCTAGGGCGAGTTCTTGTGCGCGCGTTTGTGCGTCTGTATGCTTGTCGAAGGGCGGGCCTTGTAGTTCGTTGAGGAGGGCTTTGAAGAGGGTTTTTGTCTTTGCGTCGATGTCGACGGGGTTGGAGGGGAGTTTTTGGGAGAAGGCGATTGTTGCGGCTGCAGCTTTTTCGGCAAAGTCGAGGTCGGAGCGCGGGTCGGTGTCGCCGTCTGGACCGGAGGGGGGAGGGAGGTCTGCGTCGTCTACGCCGTCGGTCCCGGGGGGTAGCAGGGAGGAGAGGAGGGTGGTGAGGATGTGCGAGTCGATGAGCGCGCGTGCAACATTCGGGTGTGGGACCGAGGTTCGCATTGTTTCCGGGCCGAGGTCAAGTGGGACGGGGCCGGCAGAGGAAGCAGCGGGTGCGACGGCGGTTGCACTGCTGGTCACCACCGGCGCGGGGGACGTGGTGAGGGTGTTGGGATCTTGGAAGAGGAGGGCGTTGAGGAGGAAGGCGGTCTTGCGACGGATGCCAATGTTGGGATCAACAAGAGCAGCACGTAGCACCTTCCAGCCCCCCAGCTTATCGAATTGATCCATGGCAGCTGGATTGTGCTTGATCAATCCAGACAAGGCGTACATCGCCTTGGCCCTAACGCCTTCGTTGGTGCTCTGGAACAAGTCCAGCACTGCGCGGACGGCTTCGTGCTGCAGTACGGCTACCTGGGCTTTATCGTTGTTCTGAACCGCTGTACCCAGGATCCACGCTGCCGCCGTCTGGATTTCGGCATGGCTGGACGACATGAGTCCGATAACGGCCGGCCACATGTTCATGTTGGCCATGTTGTTGGCATTGTCGATGTGTTCGATGAGCATCTCGAAATTGTCCAGCGCCGTACAACGGTCTTCGACGCTACGCGATTCGTCCACCGCGACCTGAAGCTGCTCGGCCATCATCTGGGCTTCGCTCTTGCCCATGATGGCTTCGTACAGATGCGGATCCGCCAGATCGGGACGACGACCCGACTCGATGTCCGCCGAGATCTGCTCCACCGACGGCCCGGCGGCAGTGGTGCTGTTGGCGAGTCCCCACTTGAGGAGTTCCTGTGCGTTCTTCTCGTTCGACATGGTTTCCTAGAGTCAATGTGTGGATGGAAGCAAAGATGCAGCGAGCGAGTGGAGGGTTCAAGTAGGATTCAGGGAGGAAGGCTGCTGAAGGTGGTGGAAAGGCCTTCGCCACTCTTAAGAGTCGCTGCGGTGCGAAATTTGTGCGAGTTCGGAAGTCGGCGAGAAGCGATCGGGTGTGGAGGTTGGATCGGGCGATTTGACATGTTTCGTCAAGGGTCCCTGGCTCTCGTTCTTCTCGACCCACACCATCTCTTGCTCGCGCTGTCCCGCTTCGCACTCGAGGCAAGAGCGATGGGTGCGCCATTCACCGCGTCCGCACGCGCCCATCTGTCGGCGCTCGAGACTCGCTGGGCAAGCTCGTTGCACCTCGCGATGCTCGCTACGCCGCTACGCAAGTGCATCGTGACGACCAAAGTGATGCCCACGGCGCTGATGGTGCAGCTCAAACCGCTGGCACTTCCATCGCCTACAGGGACAGAAGAGGCGAGGGAGAAGGTGGTGATGATGCCGGAACGTATCCTGCATCCGATGCTGCAGCCGAGGAGAAGAGGACGTGGGTGCTGGCTCAGCCTGGATGCGCGCATCCTCGACCACGCGCGCGTGAGAGGCACGTACAAGGTCACCAATCCAAGGGCGGTCATGCTGCCAGACACCAACGACCTCGTAGGCAGCCAGCTGGCAGAACGTGCGGTGCAGGAACTGGAACTGCTACAGTCGGGATACACGAAGCATCTCTTCACACAGGAGCAGCAAGATACAGCATTCCAAATCGTCACCCAAGCATCAGGCACAGATGAAACACACCCAGTCTTCACACCCAACTTTACGGACGCAACACAAGCAGCAAGATTCCAGCAAGCCCTAGGCGTGCTCGCACCCACGACGGATTCATGCACGGTCTCAGTGCGCAGGTCGCCGCTAACGACACCACTCGGTATCGCTCTGTACCGGCTGCAGCTCTGGACATCATCTCTGCACGCACCCACCTAATCGCACACACGTTTTCATGTCTGGCTGAGTATGTTATGTGTATCATTACATGGACCTGCTTCTAGGCTCCCTACTCGATGTTGTGCTGTTCGATGACGTCGTCGATCTTGAGCACGGCGCGCACGAGCTGCGTGGCGAGCAGCAGCTGCTGGCGCTTGGAGACGAGCGGATCAAAGACGCGGCAGTTCTTCATGTCGTTGTCGCCGGCGCCCATGCAGTCGATGCCGAGCTTGGGGTTTTGCTCGGTGACCTGTCGGCTCTTGACCTCGGCGAGCGTCTCGATGGGCGAGTAGCCCGAGTTTTCGGCGAGCGCGAGCGGGATGGCGTCGAGCGCCGACGCAAACGCACGCATCGCATACTGCTCCAGCGACGCAATCTCGTCGGCCGCCTTGGAGATCGCCACCGACGCACAGATCTCGGCCGCACCACCGCCGTACACCACGCGGTTGTCCACGACGAGATTGCGCACCACGCAGATGGCGTCGTGCAACGCACGCTTCGCCTCGTCGATGATCATCTTGTTGGAGCCGCGCACAAACACAGTGACGGCACGCGTGTTGGCGCACTCCTCAATGATGAGCATGCGGTCGCGCGTCGTGCCAAAGCCGACCTCGCGCACCACGCCCGCCGTACCGAGCTTCTCGGGCGACAGATCCTCGAAGCGCGGCACGATGCGGCCATTGGTGGCAATGGCGATGAGCTCGAGCTCGGGTCCACCCACCCAGCGCACCGCGGGCAGCTCGTGCTGCAGCAGCAGATGGTTCGCCTCGTCGTCGAAGCCCCACTGACACACCACCAGGTTGGCGCCGCAGTCCTTGACGCGCTTGATCATCTCCTCGAACTTCTGGCGCTCGTAGTCCTGCAGCTTGCGGTACTCCTCGACCGAGGTGATGTCGAGCTTGTGCTTGGTCTTGGGACGCGGCGGTTCAAAGGGACACGTGAGGATGGCGATCTTGGCGTCCTTGACGACGCGCGGCATCTGCGGATGCGACATGTCCTTGTCGATCACGACGCCCTGCACGAGCTGCGTATCCTCGAGCCCACCGCCCACCTTGCCGTCCACCTTGATGAGCTCAAAGTCGACGTCGCGACGCTGCAGATCGGCGACAGAGAGCACCGAGTCGACGGCGATCTTGGCAAACTTGTCCGAGGCCTTGCTGACGATCTTGGAGCCGAGGCAGGTCTTGGCGACCTTCATGAGCTCGCCGATGTTGTCGCGGTCGAAGTCGACGGTGTCGGCCACCTTTTCGAGCTCGTGGACGGCGAGGTTGCATGCGCGCTCGAAGCCGTCGGCGATGCGGATGGGGTGGATGCCTCGGTCGAGGAGCGCCTCGGACTGCTCGAGGAGCGCGCCGGCGAGGACGACGACGCCGGTGGTGCCGTCGCCGATCTCGTCATCCTGGCTCTTGCTGAGCTCGACGAGCAGCTTGGCGACCTGGTGGTCAAGCTCCATGTTGTTCATGATGGTGGCGCCATCGTTGGTGACCTGGATGTCGCCGTCGGGGCTGATGAGGATCTTGTCGAGGCCGCGCGGGCCGAGCGACGTCTTGAGGATGTTGGCCACCGTCTTGGCGGCGGCGATGTGGTTCTTGATCGCCTGGATGCCGTTGGCGCGCGTCTTCTTGCCCTGCTCGCGCACCACGATGAACGGTCGGCCGTACTCGTCCTGCGCATATGCGATCTGTGGTTCCGCCATGATGTGCTGCTATTCCGGACCGGCGAAGGAGGGGCGAGAATAGTTGGGCGTAGCTCGTCAGGAAGATGCCGTCGCCGCCGAGACCAACTCGACGTGCCGCCGTCCAAAAGTGTCAGTTGCTCGCACGCTCTTTCCCTCCTCTCTCTCTCGCCTTGCAGCTGTTCGCGGGTCGCTGCCATTCTTCTCAAAATTGGCCGCCGCGCCCTCCGCGTTGGTTCTGTCAGTGTGTTGCACTCACCCAGTCGCTCACTCGCTCTCACAGCCTCTCACCAAAAAGGGCAGGGCCAAAGTGACAGAGACAGACAGCGCGCCCGGCTGCGAAAAATTGAGCTGCGCGGCTCAGCCAGAGCGACAGTGTGCGCGCGCGCCTTCTTCGATCTTCCACGGTTGGCGCGTTGATGGACCATGTTAGGCCGTGCTCGTCTCACTTCCGAAACACGAAAAAACCAATGTGTCAGCATGACAAAGCCAACTTCCTCTCCGTCGCGGATCCCGACTCGCGACGCTTTGAGCTGGCTATCCATGCGGGAGTGGCAGCATGTGGCAAGCTGGTGTTGTGCTGGATCGGCAGTGCAGCGGGTGTCGCCGCGCGAGACAAGTGACATGTCCGTGGATAGATAGTATGCACCATGCACGTTGGCGATCTATTTGAAAGCGCTTTCTCTTGTTCGGGCGAACGGATTCCGGCGTATCGCGCACGCCTACACGCAAACGCGCGGTTTGCCAAGCAGGGACTCGCCAGGCAGGAATCGAACCCGAACGGATGCAGCGCTGGAGCCAGCTGGAGCGGAGACTGCCTGTCATCCATGCCAACGTGAATGGTCGGCACCTCCTCCGGGCCTGCACATTCCGTCTTTGCGTGCGGTCTGCAAGCGATGAAGAGCAACCGAAGCGACAAAGCTCGGGGCCGCCCTAGCGTGGCGACAGGCGCGTGTAGGTGTGGCCTCGGATCCAGACTACGGCGTGTCAAACGCGCGAGCCGAAATGCCAAATTGCGAGTGCGAGAGTCCAACACCTCGTTTCTTTTCGGCGGTGCGTGCCGGTGTTTATTTTTTTTGTTTTTTGTTTTTCATTTTTTTCTGTTTTTGGTCTTGCCCTCCGATCGGCCAGGCACTGCTGCATTTGCAGCCCCGACGCTGCGGATCGTCCGTGCAGAGAGTCCACATACTCACCTCCGACCAAGCCTAGCCAGCCAAAATGTGATGACCGAAGCCATACCAAGCTGACGACGGATGAGTTGGAGGAGTGAGCAGCTTGGATTTTCCAGATCAAGGTTGATCGCAGCCGAAAAAAGCCTTGTCGATCTCGCACTTTCGCGGCTCGGCCGGATCGCAGCTTAAGGGAAGGCGGAGCGCGGCTGCTAGGGAGCGAACGTCTGGCATCGCGTTTCGCTGCATTCCAAACCTGGCGTTTGTCGTTTCGCCGAGCGGATGAGCCAGCGAAAGAGGCGTGCGTGCATGGCCAAACAATTGACTTCCTTTTTTTTCCCACGCCTACGCAGGTGGACTGCTGACTGGTTGCGGAAGGGCCGTCCTCGCGTATCGGCGAGAGAGGGTTTTTTTTGTTGGAAAACGCGAAAATCTTCGAGGGCGACCGAGCAAGCGGGCGAGCGTGCGAGCGGGTGTTGGTCTGTCCAGTTGCGTCACCCGAGGTCGCAGGGCGTGTGCCCAACGTGAGGCGGACCCAAACAAATCGCGTCGATGGCAGGCGCTGCCGTGTGCGTTTTGGCCTTTTGGCCTTTTGGGGATGTGCAGATGCGTCGCTTTGGCCGGCTCGGATGCACCGTCAGCTTCGGCTTTGCCGCCACGGTCAGAAGCAGCAGCAGCGGAAAGCAGCCGTGCCGCAATGTGCGGATCTTCGCATCGCGCGCGTTTCAAGTTGGGGCGGCATTATTGGGCCCATCGGCCATATGATCCCGCCCTCCTCGTCGCCTCGGAGCTTCCCTTCTCACCATCACCTCCCTCCCCTGCTCCGTTTTCTTTTTCTTCCGCTTCAACTCTTTTGGTTCAAGATGGTGTCGATCTACGACGCTGTGGTGGCGGCGATCCCGCAAAACATCAAGAACGAGACGCCCGTGCACCTGCTTGCATGGATCCCGGGCAAGTCGCCCATCTCGACAGTGCCTGCGCTGGTGGCGGCCGTCATCACCTACCTCGCCGTCATCTTTGGCGGACGCGAGCTCATGAAGAACCGTGCGCCCTTTACGACGAGCATCAAGCTTCCCTTCCTGCTGCACAACCTCGCGCTCACGTTTGGCTCGGGTCTGCTTCTCGTGCTCATGCTCGAGGAGATCGTGCCCATCGTGCGTCGCAACGGCTTCTTCTACGGCATTTGCGGCGAGGGCGCGTGGACGATGAAGCTCGAGACGTACTACATGATCAACTACTACTTCAAGTACTGGGAGCTCATCGACACGGTCTTCCTCGTGCTCAAGAAGAAGCCGCTCGCCTTCCTGCACGTCTACCACCACTCGGCCACCGCCGTGCTCTGCTTCTCCCAGCTCCACGGGAAGACGTCGGTCTCGTGGGTCGTCATCTGCCTCAACCTCGCCGTGCACGTCCTCATGTACTTCTACTACGCCCTCACCTCGCTTAAGATCCGCTGCCCGTGGAAGAAGTGGGTGACCACAGCTCAGATCACCCAGTTCGTCATCGACTTGATCGTCGTGTACTTCGCAAGCTGGAATTACTTCAGTTATACCTACGCCCCGACGATCCCGCACTTCGGCACTTGCGCAGGCAAGGAGCACGCCGCCTTCTCCGGCATCATCTGCCTCACCTCGTACCTCTTCCTCTTTATCGCGTTCTACCAGAAGACGTACGCCCAGGACAAGGCGCGCAAGCTTGCGGCCAAGCAGAACGGCAAGGCTTCCAACGGCAAGGCTGTCACTGCCAAGGCGGCCAACGGCAAGGCGCAATGATCGTGCTTGCCAAAACAAGAACCAACGGCAACATCTAATCGAACCCCTTACCCGACTTGTACATATTCTTCCCCCCTCCTTGCCGGCTATAGGCTGCTTATCTGACAGCCGAGCCGCGTTCAAAGGCCCCCCATAGCGAAACAGCCCCCTCGACCTTCTGCAACGGCGGCGATCGTGGCCATCCCGAACGAAACCTTGGCCATGTCGGCGGCTTTGTTTCTCTCCTGTAATTTCACACACCTGCGTCCCTGCTGCGTGTCTCAACTGTCGCTCTCAAAGCCGTGATGGAAAGGATAAACCATGTGCGAAACGAGTGAGATGATGGGGGGGTAGAGTGTGAGAGTTGCGAAACCAAAGAGAGATCGTAGACAAAAGGCCGAAAGGGGGGGGAAAGGGGGTGCGGAAACGTGTAAGACCAATACATTCGTGCTTGTGGCGGGGGCGGGCTACAAAAAGTAGTCTGGCACCCTCCTGGATACGAGCGGCTCGCCTGCGCGCGGGGCGGGGTCGAACTGGAGGAAGGTGTATTTGAGGTTCTCGTCGATCTCCATGATGGCCGCCTGGTTGCCGCAGCGGTAGCAGTAGTTGGGTGCGGAAAAGATGGTGACGACGTTGCGTTCTTGCGACCAGTTGAAGCCGTCCATGACGAGCTGGTGGGCGCGCGCCACGAGCGTGAGGCCGTTGTTGTGGTTGAACGCCTCCGAGATGTCCTGGCCGAACGTGTAGCCCGCACCGCGCGGCGAGATGCCCCAGCCACAGCGATCGTCCGGGTCGGACCACAGCAGATCGCACATGGGCCCTTCGTGCGGCACCTCCTGGATTCGGTCGATGGAGCGGATGTGGTCGAGCGTGTCGATGGATGGTGACAGACCGCCGTGCAGGCAGAAGATCTGGTCATCGATCAATGCGGTGAGTGGAAGGTAGTCAAAGAGGTCGGTAAAGTACTTCCAGACGTTGGCGTTGCCGTACTTCCTGAGGCACTCGTCGTAGAAGCCGTACACCTGGGTGATCTGTCGCGACTCGTGGTTGCCGCGGAGGATGGTGACGCGGTCGCGGTATCGGACCTTGAGCGCGACGAGCAGCGTGACGGTCTCGACCGAGTAGTAGCCGCGGTCAACGTAGTCGCCCATGAAGAGGTAGTTGGTGTCTGGCGAGTTGCCGCCGATGCGGAAGAGTTCGGAGAGGTCGTGGAACTGGCCGTGGATGTCGCCGCAGACGGTGACGGGGCAACGGACGGGCTGAACGTTGGACTCGCCGAGCAGGATCTCGCGAGCCTTGTCGCAGAGACGCTTGATGTCGTTTTCCGAGAGCTGCTTGCACTCGCTAAGATGCGCGATCCACGCGTCCTGCTCTGTGATGTCGACCATGATGTGCGAAAGATGTGGACCAAAGGTGGCGGATGACGAAGCGTGGGGAAAGCTTGTGCTGATTCGACAAGAACAAGTAGGCGGTGGGGGAAAAAGAGGCGAGCGTAAGGCGATGCCAGGGGTATTGAGCGTCGGTAGCTGCTGGACTTTTCAAGGAGCCAAACGTGCGCAGTTGCTTGCCACTTTCAAGACGATGGACGAATGCTGAGCGTTGCGGGCGTGCTGAAAGGGTTGAAGCCGATCGGGGTCTGCCTAATCTCCGAGGCACGGTCTATACGAGCAGAGCAGAAGAAACGAGGCCGAGTGTTGTGTAGATGCGGCCGCAGCGATGTTTTCTGCGGGTGTTGAACGTGGGCGTGCGAGAGATGCGGAGTGCCAAGAATCGTGCGAGGCCACGGGATCGAGGTTAAGAAGATGGGATGGTGGTGGGCGCGTTGGATGACGGCGATGGCCTCAGCGACCGCAGCGTATCGTGAGCGAGCGAGCGGTCGGTCGGTGCGGTTGGCAGACGCGGCGGGTGGCTCGCAGAGGCCAAGCCATCAATCAATTCTGCTTTGCAGCCGTGCCCTCGAGGGAACGCGGCGCAACAACAGCAGAGCAGCAGAGCAGCAGAGCAGCAGAACAGCAGAACAGGCTCCTTTGGCGGCTCAGTTGGGCACGGCGCGGCGCTCTCTAGCAGCAGGCTTCGTGATTAATCGATCCAGAGCCGCGTCGAGGCGAGCCAGAAAAGCAATTCACGCCGCGCAGCTGCTTTCAAATTTGGCCGCCATTTCTGTAATAAATTCTTGGGCGCTGATGCACCTCCCCGATTTCAAGCCGCCGCCCTCGCCTGGTCTAAGCGCAGGCTCGCCAGCCTGGCTTCTAACATTCAAAAAATCGCCAAAATTCCCCCAAGTCCAGACAGTTCACCCGCCAGCAGGGTCGATCACCACCACAGCCCTGCCTCCGTGGCCCTGTCGCCCAAACGTTGCATGTTAAGTTCTTGCCAACCCGGCCAGGCGTGGGTGATTTCCAATCTCGAGCGAACGGCGAGTTGAGGTGAGGCGGGGCTGGCGTTGCAGCATCGCATCTTCATCGCCAAGCTTGAATCTTCTCCACCTCTGTCTGTCTAACCTACACCCCACAACCACTCGACCATGTCTCTGCTACGAACGACCGTGGCTGGTGCCTCGCGCTCCAGCGCCGCACTGCGCACAACCTCAGCTTGCGTGCGCCACCTCTCGACGTCCAGGGTCAACGCCGCGGCTCGCGACGCCAAGGATCCTCAGCTGGGCGACTACCCGGACCTGCCCTTCGTCAGCCTCCAGCAGCGCAAATACTCGCCCAAGTGGTGGGACACACAAGAAAAGCGCAACTTTGGCGAGACCGTAAGCAACCTCTCCCTTCACAAAACGCCATCTGTTGAATCCTCTGCTGACGTCTCTGTACTGCCTTTCGACAGCCCCACGAGCAAGACGACGTGCTTTCCGTCTGGGCCCCTGATGTGCACGCCGTTCCCGCCAGCTCGGCACTCCGCCAATTCATCGTCGCCATCGGCGTCGTCGGCGTGTTTGGCTCTATCGTCTACGCAGCCACGCCCGAAAAGCCCGCACTCCCAAGGACTTACCCCCGAGACGGCCTGGCCACCGAGCTTGGAGGCGAGCAAGTTGCAGTAAGCACCACACCCCCATGCCTCTTAACCAAAAAGGTAGATGCGAGTCGCTAACATGCTGATGTGCACACTACAGGCTCCCAAGGAAGGCGCTTTCAGTGGAGAGGACGAGGAGGAGGACGACGATGAATAGACGCCCCGCTCGAGACCAAGCTCTGTCGTGTTGGTAGCCTGCAATCCCATCCGCTTCGAACCGTTTTACATCAGCAGTGTGCCGACTCACCGCCCTCGTGCTGCATTACCGATTCAGTGGCAGCGGCCGACTTGCCTATCCTCGCGACGAGATGGGCTGCGCATGTGATCCGCCTCCCGCGAATGTTCGACTTGACTGCATCATCTGCGCCAGGAGGCGTGGCGGTGGCCGTCTTCGGCGAGCTGGTGAGCAGATTGAGACGTGCAGACTGGCAATCCGAACGTAACGAGACGAATGAGATGAATGGGCACGCCAAGCTAGGGTCGCCTTGGCCGCATGGCAACCAACGTCAAGACTGTAGCGCGCAAGAGGGCAGCAGCTGGTTGTGGCCAGCAAGTGTGCGCCTTGCATGTCACCCCATCGCACACTCACTCGAACACATGAATCCCGCAGCAGCTCAACACAGGTGCCGTGCGGTTGCTTTGCTGACCTTCGAGGCATGGATGATGAGCGGCTAGCGCGGCTCGAGAAGGTTGGTGAGAGGGACTGTTCGCAAAGGGCTAATGTACAATGTGCTGCACAGATCTAGGTTGCAAAGCAGCGAGGACGAGTGCAGCGACGCTACGAATGACCAAGGCAGAGCCGCGTTGGGTGCAGCCCTGAAGGCATAACCATCACGATGAAGCGTGTGGATTCAAATCGGCATGCTGGAACGAGCGCACGAGGTATATGGAAGTATTGACAGCGACGGGGCTGCGCAAAGCCTAGGTAGAAGCAGCGACTCTTCGCGCCGACTCCTGATTGCGCTTGACGTTGACGCTGAGCGCCTGTATCCGCCGCAAAAAGAGTAGTGTGAGAAGGAATGCTGCCATGTGCATGCGTTGGTGTTGGTCGACGACTTACGTGGTACAGCACAATGAGGATCATGGTGAGGCTGCCAAGCCAGTTGGCGAGCGCGGACAGCGTGACGTCGCTGATCATCTCGAATTGCGACGCGGAGAGAGACGCGGAGAAGATGCGGTCGAAGGTAGCAAGGTAGAAGGAGGAGTAGAGTGGGGATGGTCAGTGCAGTAGCGGCCGCCTCCAGTGCATGAGCTGGAAGGTTGGCTTTTCTTTTTCGGCCGTGAGACTTCCACGTTGGACCCTGAATTTGGCAGCGCTGCACAGCGTCTTTTGCGGCTCAACCACCATATCCTCTTCGAGTTTTCGGATTCGGCGCGCAGCCATGGCGGGCCACAGGCACCGCTCGCATCGGATGCTGCGCAGACATGCGCGCCAGCCCGACTCGCTGCTCGTCAAGCACCACACGCTCTTCCGCTCGCTTGCGCGCTACGCCGACGACCCGCCCTCGACCACTACCTCCGCGGCGACCAAGGCAGCCTCTCGCGCACACGCGGCTGCGCTGCATTCCCATCGCATCGCACGGCTCAAGCAGCGCTATCCAGCCGCCGATATCTGGAAGTATTGCTGGCCGTTGCCCGCAGCCGAACATCCACCATCGAGCGTCGATCCGAAACAGCAAGTCGACGAGGCGGTGGCACGCATTGTGGCAGACTGCTTCGAGCGCGAATACGAGCGCTTCCGCACTCCAGAATACGGCAAGAAGCACCAGATATCAAGAGAGCACTGGGAGCAGATCATCGTCGAGAAAAAGGATGTAGAGGCAAGCGCAGCAGCCGCCCAGGCGCTTGTGCACACCGCGATCAAGCGGTTCACCACCGCTGCGAACAGGGGGACGTTCGGGAAGCGGCCACAGTGTGCGCAAGCATCGACAGCCTCAACCTCGACAGCAGATGTAGCGAGCGACGAGATGGGCGACGCCGAGCTGGACGAAGAGATGGGCAGACCAGAGCACACGCTCGGCTGGCAGCAGCTGCTCGACTTTTTCCAGTCCTTTGCGGGCAACTCGGCGTCGGCACAGTGGCGCAATTGGCACCTCATTGAGGCACTTGCACGCACCAGGCTGCGGTGCAAAGAGCTCTTTCCCGCCGAATCATCCTAGCCGTAACCCATGCATCACAGTCGAGACATTTGTATTTTTAGTTCAGTCGTGTTCAATGTGCACATTGCCTCGACGGTCATGCTTGGTGAGGATGCTCGGCGCTGAGCGTTAAATGTGGCGCTCGTTTACGCGACGCGCCGTGGCAGAGACCAACACTCGACCGCCTCGAAAATGTGAGGTAAGCTCCAACCACTCCCGACCACCATCTGCGAACGACGCCCACGATTCGACTGTTCTCCCCGTTCTTGCGGCACGTTCGGCCGGCGAGCATCCGTGCTGCAGCGATGCCCGTGTCCAAGCGGCGCGCCTCGTCTGCGAGCGACTTTTCGCCATCCCCTCCACCACCCACGACCAAAAAGCTCAAACCGGGAAGCACGATCGCCGACTTCAGCGCCATCCTCGCCGCCGATACGAACGATGATGTTGCACTTCTGCCCGCACGGGCGCACGCGCTATCGTACCATCGCCCACTCCTTCTCTCCCGCCCGCAAGACGTGTCGGCGCTGCTCGAATGGTTTTCGCGCGTCTCTGATACTCGTGCGATGCCGTGGCGTGCAACCTTCCTCGACCCGACGCAACACGACGCAGATACGCTGCGCGAGGCGCAGAAGAAACGTGCCTACGAGGTGTGGATCTCCGAAATCATGCTGCAGCAAACCCGCGTCGAGACGGTCAAATCGTACTGGCTCGCGTGGATGAGCAAGTGGCCGTCGATCGAGATGCTGGCTGCCGCGCCTGAAGAAGAGGTTTTGGCAGCATGGCGCGGCCTGGGCTACTACAGCCGTGCAACGCGAATCCACACGGCTGCAAAGCAGGTCGTTGACGATCCCAAGCTAAAGGGTTTGTTGCCAGAAACGCCGCCGGAACTCGAAAAGGTGCCTGGCATCGGGGCGTACACTGCAGGCGCTGTCTCCTCGATCGTGTTTGGTCATGCGGTGCCCATCTTGGACGGCAACGTGGCGAGGGTATTGTCGAGACAGTTGGCGCTGTATGCGAATCCAAAGGCTAAGGCTACCACCGACGTGCTGTGGGAGGCAGCAAGGGTGGTGGTGGAAAAAGCCCAACAGGTCAACAAGGCTGGAGGCACGCCAGGGCAGTGGAATCAGGCCCTCATGGAGCTGGGAAGTACATTGTGCACGCCTCTCAAACCGGCGTGTGGCGAGTGTCCGATCAGAGCCAGTTGCAGGGCATATGCTGAGGCCACGGCCAACGCGAGCAAACGTGGCGTGGACGATATCGAAGACCTGTGCAAGCTGTGCGAGCCCTTCCCCAACGACATCAAGGAAGAGCCGGTAGCAAAGAGCGAGCCCAAGAGCGGCAAGAAGATGCGCCAGGCAACGCTCTCTTTCGGCGCATCCTCATCATCCACCGCCAAGGAGCCCGCACGAACGAGTGGCGACGAGGCGGTGCATGCACACGTATCCAAGTTCCCCATGAAGCTCACCAAAAAGACGATCCGGACCGAGTCGTGCCTGGTCTGCGTCATCCGGCGTCCTGACGGCGAGTTTTTGCTCGAACAACGCCCAGCGTCCGGACTGCTTGCGAGCATGTGGCAGTTCCCCTCGCTCACCCTCTCCACCACCGAGGCAGGATCTACACCGACGCCCCCAACTCCACCGACACTTGCTCAGATCGACGAGTTTGTCACCTCGTTGCTCGGATCCAAGGCGGCAGTGCAAGCGCAGCAGCGCATCGGCAGCATCGAGCATGTCTTTTCACACCTCCACCTCACCATGCACGTCTACACCATCGACCTTGCCAAAGACGTGCCTCTGCTAGCCACCAAGGCAAAGAAGGACGGCGCAAAGGCGAGGAATTTCGGAAGCAGTCTGGGCGACACGGCCACGCGGAGGTGGGCAGACGCAGAGGCGGTCGAGCAAGAGACCATGGGCACGGGCATGCGCAACTGCTGGATTGCATGCCAACGAGCCCAAGCGCCCCAGCCCAAGAGCAAAACCAAGAAGGCCGAGCGCAAAACGTGAGCAATCCTAGCTTTCCTTCCGATGCCTGAAACGAGGTCCAACGAGAGAAGAAAAGGGAAAGAGAGTACGGTGGTGTGGATTCTGCATAGAAGTACATGATGCGTTTGAAGACGGACGTTGGAATCAAGAGTGGCGGTCACGACTTGTCGGGCACAACGCCGTCCTTGAGCTCTTGTGGGACGGGCGCAGGAAAGCCATCCTGGAGCAGTTCGGGCAGCACTGCCTTGTTGAAGAAGCTGGACGCAGCCATGGCGCCATTCTGATGGTAGATGGCGCCGACGATGGCCTCTACCGCCACGCCGCGCACCTTGAACAGCCCTGTCTCGCGTGGACCCATCTGACCGTCGGACACGGCTGGAGTCCAGCGCATGACGCTCTCGAGTGCGAGCTTGCGGCCCACCTTGTCGCCGAGCCTGTGCGTGGAGAGGATCGAGTCGACGGCGGAAGGCGATTCGAGCAGATGGTTGATGTAGGTGCGCGCGGGGCCCGGGGCGAGGCTCTGCAAGCGGGAGTGAAGGAACAGGGTGGTGAAGAGCTTGAGCGTTCTGCGACCGACAAAGGCGAGCCGGCGGTTGTGGCCCTCGCGCGCGTTGAGATACGACTCGTGCGTCACGGCGCGCAGCGCAAGCTCGGCGTTGGAGTCCAAGAGATCCGCAGACACGGTAGAGAGGTGCGAGAGAACATCGGCGCCAGTAACTCGTGTGCCAAGAGCTGGAGAGGGGCGAGACTCGGCGCTACGGAGCGAGGGGCGAGGTGATGGCACGGGAGCCGCAGAGGTGGAGGAAGAGGCGATTGGAGAGGCGGCGGATGCGAATGCGCGTGAGGCGGAAGATGGGCCCGAGGAGCAGCACGCAGTGGCGACGGGAAGTTCTGACCTGCTGCGCATGCTACGCACGCTGCGAGCGAGATCGCGCAGCGGCGACTGGATGCGACGAGCTGCCATCTTGGTCGAGGATGCGAGTCGAGAACCGGAGAGAGACTGAGAGGGGCGCGTGCTGAGCCGATGCCAGAGAGCGCTGCGAGGGTATAGAGAGGTAGACCGCGATGGTTGTGTTGCGTCCGAAAGTGCTGCGCCAGTCGATGCGATGTGTAGGGATGAATAGCGACTGAAGGAGAGGAAAGAGGATGCTGGCGGTGGGATAATGTCGGATGATGGATATTTTTTGCTCCACGAGAAGCTTAGCAGCGGCCGTCAAAATTGACATCCGAGTCTTCCTTCCTTCTTGCCTTCTTCGCGGCTTTGCGGGCGCTGCTGCCAGAATCAGATTCGGGTCCGATTCGCACATCTCGATTGGCTCCCTCCGAAATTTCGTACGGAAAAGCAGAAAAGGTTGGCCGCCGCGAAGAACGCGCGAAATGCGAGCGAGCGGAGAGGCGGGAAAAAATTGCAGAGCGCGCTCCAGGAAAGAGAAAGAGAGACTGGTGTGCTGCGTGTCGCGCAAGCTTCTCAAAGGGACGCACCACCGCCAGCCCAAAAATCCGACTGTGAGGCCGCCTCGTTACGCCCGCGACTCAGCAGCAGAAGCAGCAGAAGCAGCAGCAGCTTTGCTCAAGGTTGTAGCTACATCCGAGCCTCATTGCTCAGCCCACACCTCTACCCTCCTCCATCATCACTCGAGGCCTTTCCGCACCACACTTTACGGGTCTCCTACTCTCTACCGTCAGCACCGCACCTGCAGCGTCCAACAACGGCACGCATCGACTTGCACCTCTGGATCGACCCACCTTCGCACAGCACCACCACACACGCACACGCACACGCACAATCCACACACCATGGCCCCTGTTGCGGCGCCTTCCACCAGCCAGCCTGCGGGCGGCAAGCCCATGAACTGGGCAGATGAGTTTGACGAGGACGTCTCCGGCGACGCCCCGCGCATCGAGGAGCGCGACGAGGGCAACGGCGTCAAGGTCGTCATCGAATACCGCACCAACGCCGACGGCAAAAAGGTCAAGATCACACGCCGCGTCAAGCGCACGCTCGTAAAGACCAAGGTCAACCACGAAGTCGCAGAGCGCAAGAGCTGGACCAAGTTTGGCAAGGAGAAGGGCAACGCCGCCGGCCCGCACTCGGCCACCACCACCATCGGCGAAAACGTCATCCTCAAAATGTCCGCCGGCAACAAGACCGCCGAACCCGAGGTCGACGAGATGGACAAGGTGCGTCAGCAGCTCGCAAACAAGCGCATCGTCTGCCGTCTCTGCAAGGGAGACCACTTCACCACAAAATGTCCTTACAAGGACACGCTCGAGGCCATCCCGGGCGCCGGCGCCGACACGCCCGAGGCGGGCGAGGGCTCCATGACGCCCCTCGCCACCATGGACCCCTCCAACCCCGCAGTGGCAGCCAGCACAGGCGGCAAGTACATCCCGCCCTCGATGCGCGGCGGCGCAAAGGGTCCCGGCGAGAAGATGGGCGGCCTCGGCGGCGTGTCCAGAGACGACCTCCCCACGCTCCGCGTCACCAACCTCTCGGAAGATGCAGACGACGACGACCTGCGCGAGCTCTTTGGCCGCTTTGGCCGCGTCGTGCGTGTCTACGTCGGCCGCGACCGCGAGACGGGCATCTGCAAGGGCTACGCCTTTGTCAGCTTCGAGACGCGCGAGGACGCCGACCGCGCCAGGCAGAAGGTCGACGGCAGGGGCTACGACAACCTCATCCTCAGCTGTCAGTGGTCGCTCCCGCGTGGCGAGCGTCCTTGATCGCACGCATCCTTGCCCCCAAAATTTACGAGACGTTCATGTCGCACATCGCCAGACTCTGTGATTCCGCTCAGCACATCCGCTTGTACATTTAGGCTCGCCCAGCAACCCGCCACTTTTGAGCCTCCCTTTCGCCTCGTCCTCATTCCGCGGACCGTGCTGTGGAGTCTAGGTGTGAAAGGATATCGGATTTAAGACAGCAAAGGGCGATTGAAGGTGTGAGCCAAAGACAGGCGTGTGCGGTGTAGATCGTCTCAAGTGTTGAATCTGTGCAGCGTTTCAATATCAGTTTCAGCAGTCAGCAATCAAGGTCTTCCACTTCAACGGTTGAGTCGGGGCGCAACTTACTTTCGGTTCTGGTTGGGCCCAAAGAGGTCGAGTCGGATCTCGGGCAGCATGCGGTCCTCGAGCAGACGCAGACGCTCGTCGAGCGTGTTGTTGATGGTGATCTTTCCGCCGAAGCCCGCTAGCATCACACCGCCCGCACTGTCCTTGCTCAGACCTTCCTGCACGGTGACGCTCGTGGGCTTGCCCGCCTTGGCCTTGAAGTCGCTCTCGGCCTGCTTGGCTGCCTCCTGTGCGAGCTGCACGTCGCTCGACTTGACCGTCACGGTCACCTTGGACTCCATCAGTTGCAGCAAGCCCTGTCCACCACGAGCGAGGATGAGAGAGGTAAGTATGGGTGGCAAGAATTGCGGCTTGTTGTCGAGATACGTACCTGAAGAATAAGCTGGGAGAGAAGCGTCTTGTACTTGTTCTGGTCCTTGGCGATGCCGTCGAGCTTTTCGCGTGTAGCGTCAAAGAGAGACTGGAGGTGCTGCTCGCGCGTCTGGAGGATCTTCAAACGCGACTTGTTGGTCTGGTTCGACTGGGCGCTGTAGGAAAGCAAGACAAGGACGTTGAGAATGCAAACGGTTGTGTCTATAGGACGAAGGAGCCAACTTACATCTTCTGCGACACCTCGGCCTGCTTGATCTTCTTGTCGTACTGCGAGTCGATGTTGATGGCCTCCTGGCGGACGATCTTGGCCTTTTCGATGGCGAACTCTTCGTCGGCCTTGATCTGGATCTCGCGCGCCTTTTCGACTGCCTCCTGCTTGATGAATGCGACCTATACAACATCAAGCATATGGGGAAAAGGAGTCAGCGATGTTCGACAAGGATATGTGATGAGTTAATCGCACGTACCATCTTCTTCATCTCGGAGAGCACCTCATCGTCGTTCATAGGACGACTCGACATGGTTGCGTAGGGTTGCTCGGTATACCTCCGATGCGTAGGGATGAGCTGGTGGGTGTGGTGGATGTGTGGCAGCTGGCGTATGAGAAGGAGATGGGGAAGGTGGAGAATTGTGGAATAGCGATTGCGGTGATGCGAGGCCCAGGCGGCGCTGGAAAGGCTATGGCTTAGGGGCTGAGCTGCTGCACTCGTCCCTTCATCAGCAGCACCAGCAGCAACGCACGCGCCAAGCCCAGTCGAAATTTGAGTGAATCATGTCAGAGCGACAAAATTGTCGTCGCAAAATGAAACCAAAAATGTCGAATCTCCAACCTCATTTGCAGGCTCGGACCGCTGCACACCGCTGCGGTGCCCAACATGACGACGCCGCCGATCGGAGCCGACCAAGTGGAGGAAGAAGAGCGCGTTGTGCAGCGCGGACGTCCAAAACAGACCGACACACACACACACACTCTCTCTCTCTCGCTCTCTCTCTCCCTCCGCAGCGGAGAGAAACACAAACAGCCGGGCACCTCGTCCTTGTCATCCTCCTACGATCAAGACTCAACACCGCTTGCTAGCTTGCTCGCTTGCTCGCTTGCCGTCTCACACCAACGATGTCCGCAAAGGATGCTCAGCCAGAGCAACCATCCAAAGCTGACGCAGAGCAACCTCGCGAGCCACAGTCGCAGCCATCCTCCCCACCATCCCAACGGTCTTCCTCGCCCCAGCCCGCCGCCAACACAGAATCAACATCCAAAGCCGTGACTGCAAAGTCTCCCGCACACCACGCCGAAGATGCATCCTCCAGTCGCAAGCGCGAACGCGAAGGCAGCGTCGAGCCCTCCCAAATGACGCCCTCCCGCGTCACAGAATCCATTCCAGCCAAAAAGAACCGCGTCGAGGACTCGCTCCAGGAGGAAGATGACGATCCAGCCACCGCACAGCCAGAGACCGAAAAGGTCGGACACATCCGCGAAAAAGTGCATCAGTTGAGCACACACGAACTCAAGGCGGCAAAGCCTGACACCCTCATCGCCGAAAAGGAGACCAAAGGCAATGATGAGACCGCCGCTGCTCCTTCGTCCTCGGCATCCAAAGACAACCCGGAATCCGCGCCTGCCAAGGAAGCCGATGCTCCGCTCCGCACACAACCCACCTTCTCCGCTTTCAGCTCCAAATCGTCCCCCTTCAGCGCGGTGCCCTCGTCTTCCGGATCGTCCAGCAACAAGTCGGGCTTCTCCGCCTTTGCCGGCAGGAGCTCCTCGCCACTCGTCGGGTCCGGCATCAAGCCCAGTAGCCTAGGCTCTAGCATCGGCGGACACCATGCCGAAGCCGCCTCCGCCTCCGCCTCGTCAACCGCCGCACCCTCGTCCTCCGCCTCGGCGCCAGCAAAACCCATCGTCAAAGGCTCGGCATTTGGATTCGGCGCATTTGCAGGCGCAAGCCCATTGGCCAAGCCCAAGTCCCCCGCTCCCGCAGCATCTCCAAAGGATGCAGACAAGCCCGAATCACAGGATGACAAAGCCACATTCGAACAGAAACTTCTGAGCGAAGATAAAGGTGCCGTAGCTGAGACCAAAACAAAGCCATTGCTCGAGGTCAATGAAGAAAGTAAGTCCCTTCGACCCCGCACCCGTCCCCCAAACTCATGTGCTAACCTTTTTTGGAATGACAGCTAAAACGGGCGAAGAAGACGAGGAGACGATCCACAGCATCCGTGCAAAGCTCTACACCATGGCAGACGATCAGTCGTGGAAGGAGCGCGGCACGGGTACTCTGCGCGTCAATGTTCCCAAGCACTCGTCCCGCGACAAGGCAAGGCTCGTGATGCGCGCAGACGGTGTCTTGCGAGTCATCCTCAACGTCTCCCTCTTCAAGGGCATGAAGTGCGAGCTCCAGGAAAAATTCGTCCGCATCGTCGCTTTCGAGGCGGCCAAACCCGTGCACTACGCCATCAAGGTAAGCTGAACCTCTCCGTAGACGCAAGCAGACGTGGCGTGGATCAAAAGCTGACCCCTTGCATTCCGTGTGCGCCTAGATGAGCAACCCAAACAACGCGGCGGCTCTCATGGATGTGCTCGACGAATTCGTCCTCGCACCCGAGGGCGATCAAAAGGCGTAAAGCGACCCGTAATGGTAGCGCACATTTCTCAATTCATACAAAACGCTCCTTGCGGCTTCATACGAGCATTCCGGCGTCCGGCGTCCGGCGTCGACTCGACTCTGGCAGCCGTCACAGCCACCAATTCCCGACTTTGAGTTCGTGTCGCTTCGCAAGAACGACAGTGCGACCAGTCATGAGTGCATCGCGACGCGGAAATCAAGCCCAATTCGCCCTTCGAGCTCACGGCTCAAGCTGCGGTTCCTGCAAAGAGCGTCGCCAAACCGATCCGAATGAGAGAACTTCTTGTGATTTCAATTCTTAACATTTGTACGACACATCATGACTTCCATCACAGGGGCAGCCGCTTCACTTGGCCATCTCCTCGAGTGCATCCAGAAGCGCAGCGGCGCTCCAGGCCTGAGTGGCGCACGAGTCCGAGCAGTGCGCACCGTCGGCGTTGGTAAGCTCGGGAAGTCCCGCCCACGGCGAGCTACGGATGTGCTGCCTGTGCTCGAGCATCAGCGTGTTGATGCGATGGTTCATCACCGAGCGCTCGACGCCAGCCTTGGCACCAAAGATGGCCACAGCTCGCAGATAGTAGCCGCGCAGCCACACCCACTCGGGCCCATTGTGGTAGTTCCACCCGCAGGACGTCGACGGATCGTCCGTCTCGCGCTGGTCGTAGTTCGGACGGTAGTTCCAGTCTGAAGGATCCAGCGTCTTCATTCCCAGCGGGCCAACCAGGATCTCGCGTGCCTTGTTCAGGGCGTTGCACGCATGCTCGGGCTTGAACAGCTCGGGAGCCACGCACATGGCGATGGGGAAGTTGGAGCGGAATTGGTAGTCGGCCCACTCGCGTCCCTTGGACGAACCGTAGACGTCCTTGTAGATTCCGCGCCTGTTGACGAGCTTCGGATCAAGGTCGTACGCCTGGTCCTCGCTGGCGTCCAGGGGAATGTAGTATGAGCGTTCGAACGACTCTTGCAGCAGATCGGCCCATTGCTCGTAGGTGACGAGCGTCTTGTTTCCCTTGACCACGGCCTCGACGCCCTTGCCCTCCTTCCAGACGCCGCGCTTCTGCAGGTCAGCCACCCAGGTGAGCGTACTCTTGAGCAGCGCAGTGATCTCGATCGCCGCGCCGTTACGCGGCGAGCCTGGCACTCCTTTGTTGCCCGCCTTCGCAGACGAGCCGTTCTTGTCCTGCCACGTTCCGCAGTTGTGCTCGTTGCCACCAAAGATAATGCCGGTCTCCCAGTCAACGTCAACGTCGATGTTGAAGCCCTCGGGATGCATGTCGTTGTCGATCGCGGGACCAGCATTGTACTCTCGGAAGTGGATGCCGGAAGCGTGACGCTGCAGAATCTCCTGAATCAATTCGGCGACTGTGCTCTTGTGGGCGTAGGCCTTGGCATCGTCCCACGGAACCCATTCATCGTCGAGAGGGAAACGTCGTGCCACCTTCTCGCTAAGGATGCTTTCGCCCTTGGGCACCATTTTTGTGTAGTCCTGCACGTTCTGAGCAAAGAACCACGGTCCATCTCGGCAATTGTATCGCGGCGTTCGGCCCGAGTCGAGCAGATTCGGGATCATGCCGTGCTTGAGTGTCGAGCCGAACGCAAGGATGTGTTCTCGGGCCGCCTCAAACATTCCAGTAACCAGGTAGAGGCCTCGGAGGGAGATGAAGACGTCGCGACCCCACAGTCTGGCCCAGGAAGCAGCGAAGAACGGAAGACCAGCGGCCATCGAGGCCACCTGCTTGTCGGGCCAGAGCGAGGCGGACTTGACGACACCATTCATCTGGACGGAGCAGAGAGCGAGTGCCTTGATGAAGTCGTGGCCGTCCTTGATGATCGGAGACATGCGAGTGATCACCCTGCGAACGGCTGCGTCATAGGCGGCTTTGATGACCAAGGCAAAGTACTTGGGCCTCATGAAGTTGGGCGCGGTGCGTTTGATGAGATCAAAGCGCTCCTCGAGCCATTTGGCCAGCTCGCCGAGACGAGGCAGGACATTGGTCTGCTTCTCCAGCCTCTGCTGGACGTAGTCGAGGGCCCAGGTGCCGTCTCGCAGGTGCGCGCAGAGCGGATGACCGAGGTCGTTGGATTGGATGACTTTGCGTAGGACTGCCATCCAGCCTTCGAGACCGCAGTAGACCATGGGCTCGCACTGAGGAATGGTGTAGACGCCGTCGTTGCCGCCAGTTACGTCCTTCTCCTCGCCGTCGGCACGGTACAGGACTGCGTTGAGGTCGACCAAATCGAGGTTGGCGACGGCATCATCTGCACCTGAAAGGCATCGCGAGTCGATATCCGCATCGATGTTGTCCATCTCGGTGGCGAAGAGCATGACACTGCCGGGAGGGAAGAAGTCGGGCACCACGATCTCGGAGTAGCGCAAACGGCCTCCGTCCTCGTTGGTGCGAACCTCTGGCTCTGCAAGATCGATAAGCTTCGACGGAAGACCATCGAGGTATTTGGCATCCGCTGACACCTCTGTGGCTGTCACCTCGAGTGTCTTGCCGAGAATGTAGGTGACCCGCTGACGGTCGAGCTTGAAAGGACCTGCTTGGCCGCGATCGCGCGAGCCCTTGTGGAATGCAGTGTGAGCCAGGCAGACGAAGCCCTTGTGCGTCTGAGGGTGAACGCGGTGCATGAGAAGATAGTCATTTTCCTGGTGCACATGTCCCTCGGAGAAGCCGTTGCGGACCATCTCGACGTGGAGATGGTTGACAACGCGCTTGACAGCTCCGATGCCACTCTCGCCAGCGTTGGGCACGGGTCGGTACAGTCGACTCTCCTGCACCACGTCCAGAGTCTTGGGGTAGAGGTCATCGAAGCCTTTGGTGCTGCCGATGGCAGACCAGGAGAAGGCGACCAGTGCGCCCATGGTGATGGCGTCTTCCGTGGTGCGCTTCATCGTGGGAGTCTCGTTGTCGTGGGTGACGTCCATGAAGAGCGCGTGAGGGCTGGATCCGCTGAGCTGCTCGACGAGGCAGTCGGCGTCTTTGAGACCCGCTTCGGGCAGCGAAATCTTTCCGGCGGTTGTGAGGCAAGCACTGTCGATGGATCCGATGGGTTTGTTGACGCCAAAGCGATAGAGCAGACGGCTCTCTTCCTTGGGATCGTGACCGTTCTCCATCTCGCGGATGAGAGAGTTGATACCGAGGCGGCTGACGAAGTGGACGTCCATCTCGGCGCTGCCGGTGAAAAGCTCGGCGCAGACGTACAAGTTGGGGTTGACCCTTCTGGCAATGTCGAGGAAGTGCTCTCCGACGTGGATGGGAGTGGAGTGGCAGTTGTCGATGCGTACGGCGTCAAAGTTGGCTGCAAGGAGCTTGGTGTATTCCTCCATGTGCTTCCAGAGATAGGGCGAGTCCTGAGGACCGGATCCATACCTGAGCTTGACGCAGTCGCCCCAAACGATGAGCTCTCGTCGGAGGTAGACGCGAGACTTGTTGGAGGCAAAGTCCTCGAGCGGGTTGGCCGCCCAGATCCAGCCGTTGTTGGCGAGAGAGAGCTCCTTGGGATCGCGTCCGGTTGCGTCGGGGTGCTTGGGATCGAGACGAGTAAAGTAGGGCTCGAAGAAGGGGCTCTGTTCGGAGATCTTGCCAAGCTTGGGGCCGTTGGAATCGAGGCGGGTGAACTTGACACGACCCTCGAGGTTGCTGATGATGGCTTTGACATCGTCGTCGTAGGTGGCGTACAGAGGCGCGTTGATTTCGTCGACGGCCCTTGCGAAGAAGTCGATGCACGCATCATCGCTTTCGAAGCTGTGGCCGGCCTGGACGATTTCGAGGGCCTTTTTGGCGTCGACCGTGGTGGCGTATCGATCGGACAGGGTCATCTCGTTCGAGACGGCCGACGCCCTCAATTTGGCCGCAATGGACTTGATGTCGCCGTCGGTGGCTTGCGAAGCTGCCTTGGAGCTGGCCTGACCCTGTTGGGAGGCGATCGCTTTGGCGAAGCTCTCTTTGGCTGCCTTGACGTCGATGACGTAGAACTGCCAGAGATTGAGCGGAGCCAAGACGTGCTGCTTGACCGCTTCGATGAGCTTGGCAACATCGGCTTCGGAGCGCAGCTCTGCCGGGACAGCGTAGTCTTGCAGACGACGGTTGAGCTCAAAGAGACCCTTTTCGAGCTCATCGGCGGGTTGGAGGTGCGGAGAGTTGGCAGGGCTGTAGGCCGCGTCCGGGTGCTGGTTGAGCCACTCGCTGTTGTGAGCTGTGTGGTTCCAGACTACGTCGCTCATGCTGAGGATGCCGTGCTTGGACTTCATGTCGGCAAGGACCGCCTTGAGCTTTTGGACGCGCTCGGACTTGTGCTTGGGACCCTGGAGCTGTTCGGGGAAGAGATCGTGGGAAAAGTCGTGCTGGTCGCCGATCGAGTAAGGACTGTTGCTGGCGCCGCGGACGTTGAGGGGAGGGAAGTGAATCATGTTGTAGCCGGCATCGCGGGCCGAGTCGAGATGGACTGGCCAATTGGAGAGGGGCCCAGCCCATTTGGAGACGAGGGTCTGCAAGACGATTCCGTCGAGAGCGAGGAAGTCGGAATTGGCGGTGACGGAGCCGCCGCCGTCTTTGGAGGAGAGAGGTTTGCCTGCATCGTCGAGGATGGACTTGCGCACGGCGACGTTGAGGATGGGGTCTACGTTGAAGTAGCCGCTCTTGCCCCTCTTGCGGGTTGGTGCGTTGTCGGTGCGATGGAAAAGGTCCGGATCGTTCTGATCGATCGCGCTGGCCGCGTACTCGACGTAGAACTCAAAGACACCCGCCGACTTGATCAAGAGATCGACGGTGTTGGAGGAGGAAGCGGACGAGGTGAAGGGCAAGTTTTCGAAGGAGGTGCGCTCAAAGGTTGCGCGGTTGTTCGAGTAGTTTGTGCAGAGGGTGGCCTGCATGGAAGCGTCCGCGCCAGCTTCGATGGAGAAGCGGAGGATGTAGGGCTGGACGGGAGCGGGCAGCCTGATGTAGGACCTCTGCTGGTTGGGGCTACCATCCTGCTCGAGCGGGAGTTGGAAGACCTTGACTGGTTGCGCCGCTTTGGCGGTGCCGTTGGGGGCGGCGCTTGTGCGCGACATTGCAGTGGTCTTGTGGCGACCTGGAGAGCAGGGACGGGCGGTGAAGAGTCTACGATGGAGAAGAAGAGAGTGTTACTAAGGGATCGATGCGGGGAGATGACGGCTCGAAAGAACGGGTAGGGAACGGTGGGACCAGAGACGGACGCGAGCGATGGGATGGTGGTAGGGCGCAAGGAGGATAGCGTCGGAAGGATCTTGACGAGGACACGGCCTGTCGCTGTGGGATCGAGGAGGCCAGGCGGGAGCCAGCAGGGCATCGCGTCTGTGCGTCGGTGAAATCTTCGCGACGATCCGAAAATCGATAGCACAGCACCGCGCAGCACAACGCAGCACAGCGCAGCACAGCGCAGCGCAGCGCGGGCCTCCACACATGGCCAATCGCCAATAAAATCACTCGTCCGCCCCGCAACGACTGTATCGAGCCATGCATGGCATTCATCATCGTTGGCGTGGGCGGGGAGCAGCAGGGCGCGTCCGTAATCCAAATCTTCGCAGCAATTCACTCCGTCATCGCACAGAAACGCAGGTGTCGCCCAATTCTTCTCAAGCACCGCGCGATCCGGCCTCCTGATCAGCATCCAAGCCACCTTCGCTTCTCCGCTGCCGAGACGCGCGACCCTTCGTGCCTCCTCGCTTCCTCCTCAGACCCTGCTGTCATGCCCTTATTGCCCTCCGATCCGCATCACTCATCACTCGTCACGTCGCCCCAGCCGCCTTATCCCACGTGCCGGTCGTCACTCGCGTGCGGTGTTGCTACATCCAAGCACACTCCGCATTGGCCTTGTCCTCCCCCCCCCCCGGCCGGCGACCTTGCTCAGGTGGTGGTTCCAAGTGGTGGTTGGTACACCCTTCTCCACGTCGCGGACATGTCGAATATGCACCTCTGCGTAGCATGAAGCTGAACCGTACATCACGAACTGCGAGTCCTGAACGCTTCATGCTTCACCATCGTGTGTTCATGATCCATGCGTCAAAACAATTCAAGCATCGCGAGCAGCGATCTTGCCGACGTGAATGACGACTTCCTGCTTCCAAGAACAGCCCAGCCGTTCCAGATTTCATGAGAATTATTGATCTCGTCAAAAAGTGCATCTCGAACTGATGGCATTCATGATCCGTCAGCACAAGCCAACGCGCTTCGTTCGTATCCTGCAAACAGGAAGATCATATTATGAAAAAAGGAAGATGTCGTGCCGGAAGCCAGCCGCGAGCCCACCACACGCGATTGGTTGGCTTACCGGTTGGCTTACGGGTTAAGCCAACTCGGTTGGCTTCTCGTTTGGCTTAGCAGACGAGCCAACCCGATTGGCTTGCAGATTGGCTTCCGGACCGACATCTTCCCTTTTTCGGCATACGAATGGCGCGAGGGAAGGCGAGTACCAGCCACCCACCCGGCGTTTCTTATACTGTTGATCTGCGGCTCCTAGTTCATTATTTTGTTGGAATAAGTTAACCCAAATGACCGAACATTGAACATTAAACATGAACCATACCTCCTGAAAAAATGAAAAATATCGTGTTGGAAGTCAACATGAACCCTGAACGAGGTAGCCAACATGGTGGGCTAGATGGAGTAGCTAACCGCAAGCCAATCGCGCACAATGATGAATAGATTGGCTGCATACCTACGCCAAACAAATTATAGTCTAAAAAATCAACTGATCGAAAATTGCAAACCACGCAATCCTTTAAAACCGTGAATCATGGAAGCGACTTATCGACCTGATGCCTCCATTTCCATGCATATCCGAAAAACACCGGGGGGGGGGGGGGGGGGGGGGGAAAAAAAACCCCCCCCCACCCCCCCCCACCCCAGTGGGGGGGGGCTGGGGGGCTT